>JBBBDQ010001045.1:6337500-6890000 GCA_037127315.1 Ascarosepion bandense
GAAGAAATGATTCTATGCCGTAAAAGTTAGTGCGGATACCTCGTATGTTTGTGAAGGAGATGCAAACAGGTTTGGGCATTTTTTGATGAGCTGATATGTATAAACATGTGTACATATATATATATATATATATATATATATATATATATGTGTGTGTGTGTGTTTATGTATAAATATATGTGTATGTATGTGTGTGTATAAATATGTGTACATACATGTGTATGTATATGTGTGTGCATAAATGTGTATGTATATATATATGTGTATATATATATATATACATATGTGTGTATAAATGTGTGTATGTATGTATATATATATATGTGTGTGTATATGTGTATGTATTTATATATGTATGTATGTGTATATATGTATATATATATATATATATGTTTGTGTGTATAAATATGTATATATATGTGTGTGTTTATAAATATATGTATGCATCTATATATATATATATATATATATATATATATATATGTGTGTGTGTGTAAGTATCTATGTAAAAGGCAAGATGTTTTTGTGTGTGTGTGTGTTTGTCTATCTGTATGTCCTTTATACAAATCCACAATTTTTATCCAATTCTTACCAAACTTCACACAAATATTCTTTAGGCTTCTGGTCAGGTCATGGGCTATTTTTTTCTGATTTTCCCCTGATATCAAAAATCTATACCCCAATATCTGATCAAGTCTGATCAAGATCAGGATTTCAGCCCTTTTATCATGGTTCTTCCTGCAGAATTTGCTCTAATTTGGTAAACTTATAGTTTTTAGTCTCAAACATTCGTAGAACTTCTCAGACAACACATTTTCCCCAATATTCTATCGAATCTGATCAAAAACTGATATTCAGCCATCAATATGGCTCATTTTCTCCAATTTTACTCCCGATGGGTATAAGTTTGCATGGACTTACTTAGTGTATCCTTGGATGACTTATTTGACTCCGATATTGGAAATCGATACCCCGATATCTTATTGGGTTTGATCAAAATCAAGTTTTCAGCCCTTTTATTTTGGTTTTTGCTTTGGGTTTTGCTCTAAGTAGGTATAATTGTAGTTCTTAGTTCAACCACGATACCATTTACTCAGAGGACTTATTTAGCCTTCAAAATTCAGTTTGCAACAGAAAACCTACTTGACATAGAAACTGGAAATCAAAATTTGACTTACATCCATTCATTTTTATTTCAATCTACAGTTTTGCTTTGACTGGAAACAACTATTGCTTTTTAGTCTATTTAACTTAAATTCCACCTTAACTTTTAAGGTTTTCAATGTCAAAGTTTGTTGTGCATTAATTTTACAGATTGTAATTCGTACATACAGTGCTGCGCGAAACTGTGTTCACATTAACAAGGGCCACTAGGGCCTGTTAGTGCTGTGCTATTGTTGCAAAATGCACTGCGTTCAGCAGAATATAGGGCAACTGAAATTTATGATAGGTGTTCCATTAGGTTATCCAGTGATTGTTTCCGTAAAAACTTCGGCACTCCAGGTTGGATGACTCTATATGGGCTGAGCTTAATGCTCAAGTTACTGCTGATGGGGCTGCTTTAAGTACAGAGCAGCGACGGTCTCGGCGCTTAATGAATGCCGCTGCCAAGGTACATTCACAGGCTACTGAAAGTACATTTATTGCAAGGAACATTGTATCGTCTGCTTTGGTCAGTGAATGAGGCCAGCTAAGTTATCTTAAGACGGCTGAAGACCACCCTTCCCCAATCCCTGTTCTTAGGTTTGTGCCACATTTTTTGTATTTTATTACAAAAGTAAATATTACTTTATCTGAAAAGATCAGCTTGGTTGAAACCTAGGTGGCAAGTAAGTGGTGTGTGTTTGGTTCTTGGACATTTATATTACACACACACACACACACACACACACACACACACACACAATGTGAAATCCATCTTGCAAAGTTTAATTAAATAAGCAGATACAACAATTTATACATTGAACTCGTCATGAGTCCAGATTACTTCTGAATGATAATTCATATTTGTTTAGCACAGACGCTGGAATTGGAAGCTCACATAAATCTTCACTGATTGCTTAATAAACCGAAGGCATGTGGGAACATGTGATAGAATGTGCTTAGACCAATTTGCGCCAACAATTTCGACCTTTGTTGCGATCCAGCTGACTTACATAAAAGGAGGAAACTTACGGCCAAATCTTCAGTGACATTTTGAACATCAACCATGCATCACTGAAATCCACACAACTACGACTTGCTGAATTTTGCCAAGTTAAGTAACTTTTGACACACATACCAAAATTGCAACATAGTCACTCACTCATACAATTACTATATTCACTCACTCACTCACTCACTCACTCACTCATACATACATTTTATATTAATCTTCTCAAAGGAACAATCATTCAACATTTTCTACATATATTTTTGAACTCACTTTTTTCAAGTAAGCTTTTTTCAACAAACTGTTTTGTGTACATGTTTTTTATTGAACATAAAAGAGAGAGAATTTATTCTTACATCAATTCATGAAGAGTTCATTTTAAAGTTACAATTACTTTCTTTAATCACTCTCGGTAATTTTTGTTAATTTTTGGTTTTTTAAAAATCTTGCTAAAATAAAATATGCATCTGTGACATGTTATTTTTGGAAAATTAGAAAATTCAATGTCAAATTAATCTGATTGACATAAGTATTACCTATTTTATAGCATGAGATTTAGACTAAAACTATTTCTTAATCACCGAATGTTATTGTTTCTGACCTTTCCGTATGTTTTGACAAATGATGACTTCCAGATGCAAGATAAGCTAAGTGTCTATAGTGATCACAAGTGACATAATTGTCAAAAATCTTTCCTGTAAGGGGAAGAAACTGTGAAACACATGACTTTAATGTACGAACAGGAATTACTATTAAAAAAAAAAACAAAAAAATTTCAGCTACACAAAATAAATAAATAAAAAATAAAAATTATTTAAAAAAATATGAAGGCACAACAATTTGCATTAAACTTTTCAATTTTTGATTAGTAAATATAGTTCATTTTACTTAATAACTAATACCAACAAGTCTTTGAAGTATTTTAAAAATATTTTTGATACTTTATAAATTATTATATTTTAAAAAAATGAAAACAATTCTTTTAAAATTTCATTATTAATTGAAATTTTTTTTTCTTCAGAATATAATGTCCTTAATTCATATTATTTATTAAAGCATTTAAGGGCTTATCTAATTAAATAATGTCATAGTTTTATTGCACTTTTTTATTTTTACTATTGAGAGCAAAGTTTTGGAAATAAAGGCAAAATGTTTAAAAAAATAATACATAATTTACATGCCACAATGAATCCTGTGTTTAATTAATAAAACCAGTTTTCCCAACAAAATTTAATTTTTTAAAATTTCATGAATTTATGTGGAGTGGGGGTAACAGATGTAAAAAAAAAGTTTTTACCAAGATTTTTAAAAAATAATAATTTCAAAAATAATTTTTATTCATTTTTGAATAAGTCCTGAAAGTTTCATTAAAACCTGACATTTATTTGATTTTTGCAAAAATTTCCTAATTAATGTGTTTTTCAGCAAAAAAAACTGAGTTACATAATATTACATTTTCCATTATAAACTCTCGCAATGGTTTGGCGACTTGCTAACTAAAATCTAAATAAGAATTTTTATCAAAATTTCAAACATGTTAGAAAGGATTAAAATTAAGAAAAAATAATTAAAAAGTGCTTTGATCTTTTCTTTTAATAACAGCATAAACGTTCGTTTTTATTAACTTTGGGACTTTTTTCTTATGCTGTTTTTTCAGTGATTTAATGGAGGTACGTAATATAATTTTCTTCTTAAATAGTTGTGTATTCAATACCCATCTCCAGTCTTGAACAAAAAAAGAAAAAAAAAATGAAAATTTGAAGGGAGGTAACTGATACAAAGTTATAAGGAGAGGCAAAGAACTTGAACAATGTACTCTGTTGGATAAAATTTGAAATTCTGAAGGTCAGAGCCTGCCATGACTAAAACGCCGTGAATATGGCAACAAAGATGAGGACAAAAGTCAAATAGTGTAAAATAATTACAATGCCTAATCTCAGAAATATAGTCAAATTAGTTTCGAGATTTTGTGATAACTTCATTTGTAAACCTGTACATTCTAAAATATAAACTGTCAAGAAGAAGAAACTAAAGAATAATAATTTTTTTTTAAGATGCAGTCCTCCACTGCTTAATGTTTCACTAAAATTTGATAATTGCTATTTTTAGCACTAATTTTTATTCTTTACTTGCTTGCTTATTCACAATAACATATTTCTATTGAGCGTGACTCATTGGAGTTTGAATCTAATTGAGCTGAAATTTCTCCAATATATCACTGACTGATATGTAGTAATAAAGGAACCAAATAAACTCCATTGTATTTATTCATATAATGACTGTTGTTTTTTACATTTTTCATATTGGTAAGATTCTCAGAATTGAATTCTTGTAATAAAAATAACTATTTTTTTCCTATTTCAACTGATATTCAAATAACTTGAATAGCATGAAGTCATCTACTTCAATGTTGCTCTTTAATATTGAATGTTGAATTTTTTCATATTACAAAAATAAAATGAGAGAAATGCATATATTATCTAAATTTCAAGTAAAACTTTAATGCTAAATTAACAAAGATTACATGATTACAATATTTTTTTTATGTAAGGGAAGTAATTCTGACAATTTTAATTATGGAGAAAATCTTTGTAGACGCTTCGGCTACATTTTTAAGCATTAAGATGTAAGACCTTCTTTACCAAGAAATTAAATTCTCTTTAACTCTGTGTACTAATGACATTGTGTACATGACATTTGTAAGCTCTTTTTTTTCTCTTGAATGAAACATACTATAGGATATCAACAAACTCATGGCTCAATTAATAAATTAATGAAAGCCATAAAAACCATAAATGCTATTAATGTGCCTCCATATTTACCTCACAGTTCAACACAATTGAAACTTTCAAGTTTCTTTACCCCCATCCTTTCAAAATATGTTCTCATATTTGGTGATTGAAATAATGTTTTGCTGCTGGTCTTTCCTGTTGAACCATCCAAGAATTTCCTCAACTCTGTCAGGTCCACTAAAATATCTAATACAATAGCTACATAAACATTAAAACATTCCCACAAAGTATTTATAAACCAATAACCTCCAATAAAATGCTTACATCTTAAAACAGACCAATTAAACCGTACAACACAAAAACAAAAGATACAAATCAGGAAGATTGTTTTTATTAGTCATTATAATTTAGGTAGATACTTGCAAAATATTGTACACACTTTGTAGTAGTAGTAGAAGAGATACTGCATGGTATGTTTGGGCCAATTAGTAATAAAGAAAACTATAGAATTCTCAAGCTGTTTTCTTAAAAAAATAGGTATAAATATCACAAAGTCTGGCACCCAAGAAAGACTCACAATTGCCACTAAGGTTCATACCTCTCTAACTGCTGATATTCTAGACCCCATTCACATTCACACACAAAAGCAAAGCTTGACTTAGCACTGACCAGACTACAAAGAGACAACCTCAGACTAAGGAACCACCTTCCACAGTAAGAACTAAATTCTACCAATCTCCTTTATCCATGTTACTACTATGCACACATACACATAATAACTCTTTCACACAAACACATGTAACCACATTTCAGCATTCTCATATACATACTCAATACAGTTTATTTTCTATCTAAGAACTTTACTAACAATCAAGAAAAAGGACATTACTCATTCAATCCATTCAATCAACTTCTTGTATTATATAAAATTAATGGTATTTGTTAATACTACATTGTTTTTTCCTACTGAATTTTATTCTTTCCATGAAAGTTGTAAGGTTATTCTAAACATTATCACAAGAATTTCTTATATCGAATCCTAACACTCCAAATTTTGACTTTTAACAAAATCTTGAGTAGAAGGATTCCTACAACTTTATAAACGCTAAAGGTTTGTAGACTGGAAGTTTGTGTTAGTAGATGAGATGGTCTATGCATGCAAACCTGTAATTTTCCAACAGCATCGAATGTTTATTATCATTGTGAGTACATGCAGTATTCTGCAGTAACTGGCCCTTCTGGAGATAGTCAAGATATGTCTTCCTTACTCAAAAAAACTGCGGCTAAGACCTTTCCTGATGATCTTTGGTCTTGAATTTCTGTGGTGAACATACATGCTACCCTCCTAGAACTGTTTCTGGGTGGTAATATAACCAAACTTCAAATAACTTATTTCTAGGTTACAAAAAATTCAATGATATTCACGTAATATTGTTTCTGGTCATCATTAAAATATTTTGATTTCACATTGGCTGATATTTTCAGCAATTTTATAAATTGGTACCATTGATCTTTCAATGGTACCAATTTATAAAATCCCAATAACTCCTGCATATTTGGTCCCATAATCTCTAAGCTGGAACTCTGAAAATCACTTCTTCATAGTTGAATTTGACCCACACTTGTTATCTAATGTTTACAGCATACACTTAAAGATTTCCTTTGATATTTTCTTCTGCAGGAACTGGATGTTCATGACTGCCTGGACTTGATCACTTGAAAATTTCACACTTTTAATTGACATGGTTAAGTCAATGATCTGAAACAAGAAAGATTCAAAAGTGAGTTGGTACTTTCAATATGAAAATGCTCTAATTACAATGATAATTTTGAAAAATATGTCAATTTGAAATTTGTTCAGCACCATCTTCTAAGATTACATATTTTACTTTTAATATTTTTTAGGATAATGCTGCATCAAATCTCATGAAAAGCAATTAAACATGTTCTTTACAGTAAATCATTAAAAATTAAATATCTTCCCTTTCATTATGGAATAAACCATGATGTCTTATTTGAAGGCATCCATTTATTTTAAAAATAATATTCATAAAAGACAAATTGACTGGATTTGTATCAATGTGGTACAATTGATGAGTGACTTGTAAAGTGTTAATTTTATTTACTTTTTTTTTATATTTTTCTGTGCTATATCTCTTCAGGATAGGAATGATGATGGCTCTCCATAATTTAGTAACTTTTGTAGCTTTGAAGCAGATATAGGCTTCTGCAAAAATCTGAATGAGATGTGCTTCCCTTAAAATCTTGCTCTCTCTGGCTGAACATTCTGAAGCGTGCCAGATCAGACGGTAGTTTCTCTTTAGAAAGGAGGATGAAGGGTTGAATCATGTCAGAAGGTGGACTTTCTTTATCAAAGCTCTTGAATGCAAAGGTTGGTAAATATAATTTAAAATATGGTTAAAATTAAAAATGTGTTCTTCAATGTGATAGGAAATTAATGTTGGATTAAAAGAACAATTTTTATTTTTGATCATTTCATTCCAATCATGAAGCAAGTGTGAAAGAATAGGAAAAAAGAAAAACTTTATTAAGGAGAGAGAACAATAAAAGAAAAGGAATTAACAAAAGTTGACGATTGACATTGCCTTTAAATTTTTGAAGATCAAAGTTGACTGGAAAATAAGAAATCAGAAGAGTTCCACAGGAAAAAAGTGCAAGTGAAGAAACTGTTAGCATAGAACTTAGGGTTAAGTCTAGCAATTTCAACTGTAAAATGATACCTAGCTGCCAATCTAGTACTGCACTTAAATTCTTAAGGCCAAGGTACCAAAGTGGAAAATTCATCAGAACAATTATCATGAAAGTATTTATGGAACATTAAAGAACATGAAAACCAAAAATGTGGGATTAGCATATGAATATATGTTTGTATATGGAAAGAGAATAAAATGAATAACAATGAGCAGTGTATATATATTTTATTTTTTTTATAATTGCAGCTTAGGGAAAGTAAAAAAAAACAAAAAATATCCATTGTCAGTTATGACAGATTGAGATCTGATCTCATTCTTGAGTGCTTCAATCAATAAGTGAGACAATATTTAGATTTTCTCACAAAACAAAAAAAAAAAATAAAAACTTAAGTGCCAGAATTTATTCATGGTAATCAATAAATTCACTCTCACTAATTTGTTAAATTACAGTATATTTTTTTAATGTAAAAATATAAAAATAACACTGATATCTTATTTTAACACATATTTACCAAAATTACATAAAAATATCTTAAAATACTAAAGTGTAAATTTATTCAATAAAATTGCCATTGGCTTCAACCATGGCCTCCAGACAACTTCAGAATCTCTTGCATCTCTTGTGAACATTCTCCTTGTTTAAGTTAGGGAATACTGCCACCCTCAGAATGGCAACTGCCTTTTGGCCACATATCGATGCCAGGCAAGCACAACACGAATGGACCTGAAGATCCGTACTGTTGAAGGGCAACATGGTACTTTGCAGTTCTATTTCACCCCCAGAACACAGCCTAGAATCTGCCAAGTCAAACAATTTGCCATAAAACCACTTTCACTACATGTAAGGACACACACCTTTGATGCAAACAGGTGAAATATTCAACATTTTTTATTTAATTATCACAGTCAATTGTCACCACCAACTCTATTATTGATATTTACTTTGTGTGGCACAAGTCCAGAAATGTGGAACGCCCAATGAGTATTAAAACTATTACAGTATTAATAGTCTGAAAGTCATACTTGCTAACCAATTTCAAATGGTATCATCATGAATTATCATTTTTCACATATATTTTTTTATTTCTTCCTTTCCATTGTACAATTTATAATTTCATTTATTTTCTCATTTCTGTAACAAAAAGTCTGAATAATAACAAACTTTTATAAGTGACTCTTCTGATACTAAATCAAAATTTTTGAATTTCTCATTCTTTTATAAAAAATGAATGTGTCAGTTGATTTGGTTACAATGAACAGATTAAATGCTTCTTTATAGTAAACACATATCATTTTGCACACACACACAGACACACACACAAGTAGTGTGGACATAGGTATCAACAAATTGTTTCCAGCTTGAATGTAATCCTTATTTTCATTCAGTGTTGAAACCTATGTCCACACTGCTTATATTCACATATGCTCTGTCTCTGATATAAATATAACATACATTAAAAACTTTTTATCATATATAACTAATATATATATATATATATATATATATATATATATATCACTTGGAGTAGAAAGACTAAACTTTCGCCCGGTTCACACTCCACCCACGTCTATTGAACAGGCGAAGAGGCTCATCCCTTGTTTCCTGTTTAGGATGCGGTTTCCGGTTTTCTCTTTTCCAATCTTCTCACTTTTTTTTTCTCAATTGGAGTAGATAGACTAAACTATTGCCTGGTTCACACTCCACCCACGTCAATTGAACAGGTTAAGAGGCTCATCCCTTGTTTCTTGTTTAGGATGTGGTTTCCGGTTTTCTCTTTTCCAATCTTCTTAACTTTTTTTTTTTTTCAATTGGAGTAGATAGACTAAGCTATCGCCTAGTTCACACTCCACCCATGTTTATTGAACAGGTGAAGAGGCTCATACCTTGTTTCCTGTTTAGGATGCGGTTTCCGGTTTTCTCTTTTCCAATCTTTTCACTCCTATGTAGCCCCCTGCACATCAGTGGCATTACCGCCTTGCTCGGGGTGATATGATTAAAAAAAAAAAAATAATCCTGGCCTTCATTTTATCTTTGTATTACAAGGAGTTTTATTAGTCCCTCGCTTAACTGTGCCCACATGTAATAATGGGTTGCAGTCTGGGTAGTTAGGTAGCCAGATATAAGAGGTGATGTGGTCACAGAAATTGTCTGACAGCCATGATTGCATTCTCCTGCTTGTGTGACAGGGTGCAGAGTCCTGCTGACAGACATAGGATCATCTAGCAGCCAACCTCTTTAACCAGGGCAACACCACCTCCTCAAGGCACTTGATGTAAATTTCTGTGTTGAGTCTGAGGGTCTATGGGAAGATAAATGGAGGCATAACACTGTCAACACTAGTGATAACCCCAAATGCCTTGAAGTTGACTGGATATATCTATGGTAATACCAACCAAGCAAAATATGGATATGAATATGGATATGAATTCCCAAATTATCTGCTGCGATCCAAAAAGAAGATATAAAAAGCTGATGCAGAAGGCAGATGCAGACAGACAGACAGACAGACCCAAACTCAAGAGAGACGAATGTAATTAGTAGCTCCCTTGACCCAAGTCAAGCAGCTTACTATGTTCGCCTTCCTTACCCCTCTCATCTTATCTTTTGCTGTCTCAAAACTACTTACCAACCCAAGGAGAGGAAAGTTCAAAGACATTTCCTCCACACACACAATTTAAGTATCGAATTCTCCTTGTCAGCCTCCTATTGCCACTATATATCCTCCAGTTCTTTCCAAATCATCTACCCTGTCCTCAGATTGACACCCAAACACTCTGAAATGGATCTTCAGACAAGAATGCTAAGCGGTGCATCATGCTGTTTCCAAATTCCTGGCAGAGTGAATTGTGTCATGGGGCTCTTTTTCTTACAGATGGTGCCTAACAGACTTAACTATACTTTGCAATCGACAAAATCAAAAACAATGCCCATACACAAAATTAAAAATATAAACTACCGACAATTTACCCATCGCATTACTCATCCTGCACTGACTGTGTGTGTTCCATGTTGAGGTTTGCATTTCCAAAGTACTCTGAAACAATATAATAATAATTTAATAATTTTTAAAAATAGCAGGTTAACCAGTATATCGTCCTTCATGTTCTTATGAGATTCAATTACTGGATCACACATTGCTAGAGTGTTTGTTGCAGATTAAAGTTACTTTTAATAGCTTGTTAGATGCAAATAAAAACCATTGCACCACCATTGAGGCTGTTTTTGTTTATTTTGAAATCTTAGAGGCACTCTACCATATAGATCCAATTTAACAATAAAATATAATTTCTTCCTGAATTTCTGGGATGAGAAGGAATCATTATTTACAGTCAGACTAATATCACCATCTTTATTTTGTTACTATCACAATATTTCAGTAATTGTCCCATGAAAAAATAATACAAAGGTTTAAAACATTGGTTTGGGAATTTGATAGCATCGTATTTGTGAGCTCAATCTCTGGTCTTGGTAGTATAAAGGAAACAGGATTAACAATAACTGATCAATACTTAAAAAAATCCCCCAAAAACAAAATATCCTTAGACATGGACAGCAGAACAATCTACTTGTGTAGATTAAATAAAAAGTCACGTTCAAAATTCCCTGAAGGTTACACTGATTGACACACTAAAGAAGGCAGAAGGGCCCAACAGTCAAATTGTGATAGTAACAACAAAGATGGGGATATTAGTCCAACTATAAATAATGAAATATTGAATGAAAAAGACACTGTATGTGTGTGTGCATACTTAAGAAATAAAACTAAATTCATTAAAAAGTAAATAACGACAACAACGTGTAGCTTAATGCTTTTATTTTCAGTTTCCAAATGAAATTCTAAACGACATAAAACAGGCAATTTTTATTCATTAATTATTATAAATATTTTTAAGGCTCAGTTCCTTCATTTTGCTTTCTTTTCTTTTTTCCTGTATGACATAATGTTTTCTTTTTACAGAAAATTAAAATGTTTGGTAATGGATATTTTTCAACCATATAGTGTCTGATTACTGAGAGTTGAATATTAAGAAACATTTAAAAGTTTACATCTTTCATTTTTTTATTTTATTTTTTTTAATTCATTTTTTATTAAATTCATTTCTTCAATTTTTCTTTTCTTTTAGTATTTTCTTGGCATGTTGTCTGTCTTCAGAAAAACAAAGTGAAAAGAATGAAAGTGATATTTTTAGTTTAATTTAGTATAATGTAAGTACTCATTTCATATTTTCTTTTTTATGAATAAAAGATTACAAATCAGAGTTTTTTGTGTGATTTAACCATAAAATCATCATAATTTAAAAGTTCAGTTGTTACGCATAAACAGGCCTGAGACAGTTTGGAAATTTTAGGTGGGGGGATAAATGGTTGATGTTTCTCCCCCATAAAAATGGTCTGTAAGTAAGAGAAGATCTTACAGGTGTAAATGTATTTATTGGAATTATTTTAGCTTCATTCTGTTTTGATTCATGGAATTTCTTTTCTTTGTGACTGAGAAGATTTTGTTTCTCAGTACTATTAAGATGCAAGTATTATACAGATAATTTCACTTTTATTTTCTTTTGCTTGAAGTTGCAAATTGCAATTCTTCAGCTGACATCAATTACAACTGTATTTGTTCAATATAAACATTTCTCAAAGCAGATTGTAAATTTGTTTTATTTAGAAAATTAAAACTAAAAACAGAAAAAATAATAAAAGAAAGGAAGGAAAAATGGGACATCTAAGCTTATTTTTTCACTGTCTTCTTAGTTTTTAAAAACAGGCTAAATGAAGTAGATATAGCTTAATGGTTAACAAAATAGAATGCTAAGTCAGCAAGTTGAGTTCAAATTTTTGGTTGGAGTTTGTGTTTATCTCATGTTAATGTCCTTTTTGGGGAAAAAGACATGAATTAATTTCTTTTACTCCTGTTCTCATATTTTGGGAAAATAACTGGACAGAGTGAGATTTTTAGCCTTAATTAGAAACCAGTCTAGGAGAAAGAAAATTCTAAATTCTAAACTAGGAGAAGTTTTCTCTCCTCCTCCTTAGGTAGGACCTGAAATCTCTCATTAAGAAAGAAAAAAATTGCATAAGCAGAACTGATCAAATCTATGATATCAGGCTGAAGGCCCATTTTTTTTTCCTTTCCAGTGTCTGGTAGATTTCATCAAAAGTGTCTTATTTTTCACAAACTCCTTACATAATGATTTGGAATTATTATTTCTGTTGTAGTTAATTCCCTTTTGGGGAATGATTTCTAAGAGCAGATAATTAAAACCAAAATATATTAACCAGGTCAGATCAAAATCTTTATAATTGATTTTCTTTATTTTATTGGCACACATCATCTGAGTGTAACATAAAATTCAACTTTTCATTTGAAAATCAACATTTTTGGTGAAGTGCTGTTAACTGTAGACTTGAGTATTCTTATTTATTTTATAGATGTATTCAAATTTTTTTTTTTTGAACAGATATTTTTGCAGGCAAAAAACAAATCTTCTTTATGAACAGCAAGTAAAAACAATAAAGATTTGGACTTCGTTTGGATCCATTAATTTCATGTAACCAATTCTGACTGAGTTTATTGCTGTATTCAGTCAATTCTTGTTAAGAAACAAGATGTTTTATTAAATCCCATATTAGATTTTCACTTAATTCTCTGTTTTCTCAGATTTATAAGTCATTTTCATATATTTTTTGCCTGTGCTTCACACTGTATAGAATTCTTAAAGTTAGAATGATCCCTTGGTAAACATTCAAATGTTGGTTTTCATTTTCATCAAACCTCCTGTTGATCCATTTTAAATGTCTCAGATATTTTCAAGTCTGGTATTTGCATAAAGGTTTCTCATATCTTCCAGATGAATCAGAACTTATGCATACACAGCCAATAATATGTCCAATAATATTAAATTGAAAATGTGTCAGTTGTTTTTTACAATTAAATTCAAAATGCTGTGCAGACTCCTGGCTGATCATAAGCTGCTGTTGGTAGTTTAAAGAATGGTATTTTTTTAATAATTGTTCACCCAATACAAGGAACAAGAGCTGCTCAAAGTAGAGACTTAATAAATTAAGTTGTAAGCAGAGGAGGTAAGAAGTGCAGTTTATGATGTTATTTCGGAAAGATGGCAGTTAACTCTAGATTTGAAGATGTTAAGATTGTAGCGATCAGAGAAGCATCTTCTTGGGAATATGTTCTACAAAGTGCCAGTTTTTGGGAAGAAGAGGTTTGAATGGATCTTCTTTCTTACCAATGAAATACAAAGGGAATGGGGATGATTCATCCCAATGTATGCGGTGCAACAAATCATAGCTGTGAAGGTTAGAACTGTTGGAATTAAGGACTATGACTCTTCAGAACATTTGCCATGGAAATAGGGACAGAGTAGTAAGGGGCTTGTAAGATTTTGTCTGTGGAATAGGGGTTACATGGTGGAAAATAATTCCTCACCCACAAGATGATGAAGGTACTTCTCAGCTGTCAAGACTGGAAAATAAGGAATGAGCAGCTCGAGTCTAGATAATGCAGCAGTCTTCCATTTTCTGTTTGATTTGGATCTTTTAAGGATTGAACATAAAGGAGGAGCCTGGTACTTACTGCAATGTTACAAGGGACCAACTATTTTTCCAGTCTCTTTATTGATAGATCATATGAGTTCTACCTGGGGTCTTGAGTGGACTTGGGTCCCAACAGGTATTCTAAGCAAGGAGCTTCCTTGAGAGAATAACCATTCATCATGAGAGATATTCTGATTTACAGAGGCAAAAATGGAAATGGTAAGTAATAACCTTTTTGATATGTAAGACGTAGCCTCAATTAAATGCTTCACCCACCATAACTTGAACTGAGCAAATACTCTTTTCTATTTTATTAATTTGCAACTGAGTCACTGCTGCTCTCAGCAAATCAAAAGTTAAATGCTTTCAAATACTGTTTTTGAGCATTACAGCACTGATGATCAGAAACTCATATAGGTATATAATCATACAGTAAATGATACAGCTTCTCTGGGTAAAATGGTTAGATAAATTGAATAAGAAACTTTAGCAGGATTTTAACAGTAAATCCATATATTTGATGATTAAGCTGTAGAGCTCTTTATACTGTTTTTCAAACACTTAGTGATTAATTGGATGTCTATTAGACCAAGAAATTGAGCAGTATGAATGCAGTAGTTTGAAACACTACCTATCGGCCATTCTTTCAAACAAACTTGGGAATATCTATACTTGGATTTTGTGGTCAATTTTATGGAAGATAGATTTAAGACAAACTGCAGAAGCTCATTACAGACAACTGTTTGGCTGTTGTGGCATTCCAGTGATAAAAAGATCATGTTTTTGTATAAAATCAGTTTTGTAAATGGACTAGAATTGATCAACCTTCTCTCAAATTGTGAAGCAGAGAGATTTGTTGTCAGTTTAAATTATGCCTTATTCAGAGTTGAAAGAAAAGGATCATTAGCAGACATCTTGTAAAACTTCTGTACACATTACCAGATAAAAACCAATCTTAACATATCTGGGAAAAAGGATACCAACAGAGTGCATATTCAAATGTGAAGTGCATACAAGATTTCATGTTATACTTCCAAGGGACAAAAAGATTCAAACATCTTAATATCAAAATGGAATCAGTTCAACTGACAAAAGACATTGACATATATATATATATATATATATATATATATATATATATATATATTAGAGTTACAGTTTTTGTCAGATGTTTTCCTAGCAGGGATAAATGAATTCAAGAAAGAGTTCTCTGATGGTTTTGTACTATGTAAGGTACAAGTTGAAGTTACAACTTGAATATGGCTTATTAATCAAATAAATTCTTTCCATTTCCAAGTAAAACAACAAATGGAAACCTGCATGAAGCTGCTGGATGTTTTCCTGATTTGAGCCAAATAAAACGGGTCAGCATTCTTTAACTCTATAATGGTTAGTGGCATATCAGTCATACCACTGTAATAACTGGCAAGGAATACCAGTGCAACCATTGCAAGTAAACCTATTAATGTTGTCATATTCTTGACACCATTGTTTAAAAAATAACTCTAAAAATGAGAAAATTTAAACTCTGGTTTTAACCCTTTCAACCCTAAACCTAACCCTAAAACTAACGAAAGGATAAAGAAAATTAGTTCAAATGAAATTAAAAGATAATTAATTCTGGTTAATTTTAAAATAATTCCAATTTATTAATGATGGCTGAGTTTATTGTTCTTATTAAAAAAAAATATTGCATGTTCACATTTTGCTATATATTTACAGAGTGTGATGGGTAAATTGTCGCTGTTTTATATTTTTAATTTTGTGTATGCACATTCAATTTTGTCAACAGTACAGTATAGTAGGGTCAATTGGGTACCATCTGTAAGCAAAAGAGCACAATGATACAATTCACTCTGTCAGAAATTTGGTAAAAGTAAGCTGCGCTGCTTGGCATTCTTGCTAGAAGTTCCAATACAAACATTTCAGAGTGTTTGGGTGTCAATCTGAGGACAGTGCAGAGAATTCAGAAAGAGTTGGATAATATATCCAGTCAACATCATGGTGATTGGGGTGATCAGTAGGGATGGTGATATTATGCCTCCATTCATCTTCCCAAAGGGCCTCAGACTCAACATGGAGGCCTATATCAAATGCTTTGAGGAGGTAGTCCTGCCCTGGGTCAAGAAGGTGACTGCTGGAAGACCCCATGTCTGGCAACAGGACTCTGCACGATGTAACTCAAACTTAGTCATGGTTGTAAGACAAATTCTGCAACCACATCACCCTTTACATCTGGCTACCTAATTTCCTAGACTGCAATCCGCCTTTGATTATTGTGTGTGGTACAGTTGAGTGAGAGACCAACAAAATTCCTTGTAACAGCAAAGATGAACTGGAGGCAAGAATGATGGCAGCATTCATCAAGGAGACCGTTCAGAAGACTTGTTGGAAATTCTGCAGTTGTCTCGGAGCTGTGGTTGAAGTCAATTGTGATTTTCATTAAATAAATTTCCTTCTTAGTGTTTCAAGATATTTTTGTGTAATTTTGGTAAAAATATATGTTAAAATGAAATGTTAGTATTATTTTCATGTTTTTGTGTGATTTTGACGACAATTTATCTATCGCACCCTGCAGTTATAACATATTGAGAACTGCAGTTGCTGAATAACTATCATTGATCTGTGTTAGTGTTTATAGTTGTAATATTCTGTTAATTGGATTCATACAAATAAAGCAATCTTTTGTTGAGACAATAACTGAATTAATAACCATTACAGAATTTCAGAAATATCGGTATTTACATAGTACTATGCCAAAATATTTCTGGAATAATTATTGCTGTAAGCAAAACCATTCTTTCCAAAGAATAACTGGTCCTAGATATGTAAACATTTTAGTCCAATTAAGCAACTTGAGAAAGTTGAATAATTTTGTGCTGCATCTATTGTCAATTTGAAGGTAACTCTTTCATTGCACAGTTATTAAATTTTATTAGTACTATACCATTTTCATTTTTGTAATCATCTGACCTTTCTTCAGGAAAGATCAGATTTTAATGAATATTTATTCCATATATATATAATGATTTATGAGAGCATGGTTAATTCTTTAATCTTTTGAATTTTCATGAGAGACAAGTGTGGAATCTTGTAAATCTGAAGAAATTTGTTGATTTTTGTGATCAATTTTAGAAAGGGAAAAAAGTCTCAGTTTTTTCTCAATTGAAGAGCAAATAATGCTGGATTATCTTAAGGACAAGAATCTTGATGTGGTGATGATGGCAGATTGTGATAATGCAAATAAAATGTGGTGATAAGTGAGAAACTATGAAGAAAAACAAGTTAGAATGTTTCTTGTTTAACAGAGGCCATGGTAATAACAACAGTAGAGTGAAAAGAATGAAACATATAGTGATGTGCCAGTGATTGAAAGGTGAAAATATATATGCAGAGCGACAGAATAGATTATCCGTCTGACAGGATAGACATTACACCACAGTTGGTATTCCACTGCTGCTATTTTGACTAGCAATGTCTGGAAGTTTTCTGGAATCTGTTTATGGCAAACTCTATTTTTCTGGCTGTCAGATGTTGGCAAGTTAATGAGGAGGTCATATTTAATTTTTGCTGGGATATTTCTCAGTGAAGATGCTTTTAGAGAGAAATAGTATTTTTCATTTGTAGCAGATCTTGTAGAACAAAGCTATGTGGAAGATTATGAAAACTACAAAGAACCGAAATAGATTGAATACATAAGAGTTGTCTCCCTTGATCCATTGTTACAACACGTTGCTAGATTTATTGGTTATTCTAAGTGAACAACTAAATTTAAAACTTTAGATTTTAATTAAAAAAAGAATTGAAACAGCTATTTAGTTTCTGGTGTTGGTAGAAAAGAATGTTTCTTATGATTATGTTAGCTTTGTTATTATGGTTTTATTAATTTAATTATTTTAAGTTGAAATTGTTATATTCTTTTTATATCTCAGTATATCTGTATATGCCTGCATTACTTTGAATATTTCGCTATTAAGGCTTGTATGAGTCTTCATATATCATGCCTATCAAAGTTTTTTTTACTTTTGAAATTATTTGAAATTAGCTATGTTAAAAAAAACCGTGAGAATGGGAGCTTTTCTTAAAAAAATCTTTTGTTGTTCACCATTTTATTTGGTTTGTATAAACATTCCTAGTGGTCCTTTTTGAAAATGAGAGGTTGAAAGCCATTCCTTTTTGTTTTTGATGAAAATTTTGAACACGCTTAATATTATCCTGTTTATTTTCTGATTCTTGAAAAGTATTTGTTTTAACCTCAACTGAAGAAAATCCTCAAATAAAGATAAATGATCAGTGACACACATACACACACGTGGGTGTATGTGTGTATATTTAGCATCATCTTGCTTTAAAAGATCTTTTATTAAATGCAACAGACAAGGAAGGTTTAGTTTAATTAAATTTTTATTTAGTTTTACCAGTATCCTTACGTTTTTTTCATTTTGAAGGAGTTCAGAAATTTCCCATAATTTTCATTACATCATGCGCTATTTTTTTGTTGTTTTGAATACGAGTGTTTATTCTGAGCATTCACATGCTGACCACGGATGGAATTTGCCTGAGCATCTTTCTATTTTTCGCTAAATAAAAAATTAATTAAATCTTCTTTGTCTGCTGTATTTAATAAAATTTGTATATGATTGTGAGAAAAGGATAGTGACAGAAGAATGGAGAAAAATAGAATAACTAAAAAGAAAAGATCAAGAAAGAAGTTAAGAAAAAATCAAGAAAGAAAAAAAGAGATGTTCAAGAAAATCAAGAAAAGATGATTGAAAGAGAAGGAAAAATAGCAAAGAGAACTGAGGAAGTGAAGGAAGAATAAAGAAAGGGAGACATTGAAGAAGAGAGAGACAAAGTAACAGAAACTGAGAGTGTGTAAAAAACGTAAGGAAAGAGAGATGGTAAAAGAGAGAGTGGTGATTGATATTGAGGATATGGTGAAAGTGATAGACCTTGAAGAAAATTTTTATCTAGATTATTTGGATTTTATTTGTATTGTTACCCACAACTTAAGAAGCTAACAATTTTTGTGTTTGCTGGTCAAAGTCATCTAAAACATTGTTTGTCTAGCTTAATGATGCTTATATAAAGGCAGAGCATTTATAAGTTGCATAAATTTTTACATGGTTTTTATGATAACAAATTATCATTTACTATATTTTGCAAT
Source organism: Ascarosepion bandense (assembly GCA_037127315.1). Lineage (NCBI taxonomy): Eukaryota > Metazoa > Mollusca > Cephalopoda > Sepiida > Sepiidae > Ascarosepion > Ascarosepion bandense. The sequence continues at coordinate 6,356,813 of JBBBDQ010001045.1, forward strand.
GAGTAAGGGATCTTTATCTTAGTTCAAACAATATATATATATATATATATACATGCACATACACACCTATATATATATATATATATATATATAAACACACATACACACACACACACACATATATATATATATATATATCTATGATTTAATAATATATTTTATGGTAAAGATCCCTGAGGAAATATCAATATTTCCTAAGGGATCTTTATCTTAGTTCAAACAATATATATATATATATATATATATATATGCTCTCACAACCTGATTGAGCACTCTGGAAGAATGGTAGACTTTGAAAAACAGTAGCTACTCTGGCTTGTACGTATCGCTCATTCAGTAATGAATTAAAGCACTCTGGCTATTGGGCGTGTATAATGATAATATACACACTAAAAAGTCTGCCTTCTTCTACCGACTGCCCATAGCCCAGAGATAGAATCGCCGACTGATGCCAATTTGGTCGGATTTCAATCCTGGGTTAATAGCAATTGGAGTCTAACCGTACTGATGAGCTGTGATACAGCAAAGCAGATCTGTCTGCGGATGACTATATATATATATATATATATATATATATATATGATTTAATAATACATTTTATGGTAAATATATATGATATAATAATAGATTTTATGGTAAAGATCCATTAGGAAATATCAATATTTTTTAAGGGATCTTTATCTTAGTTCAAACAATATATATATATATATATATATATATATATATAATTTAATAATACATTTTATGGTAAAGGTAATAGCATATCAATATTTTCTAAGGGATCTTTATCTTAGTTCAAACAATATATATATATATATAAAATTTAATAATACATTTTATGGTAAAGGTAATAACATATAAATATTTCCTAAAACAAACAGTGTTGAGCAATAGTACATTTCATTATTGTGTTTGTGATGGAAGGCAACCATTATTGTTTCCCTGTCAAATTATTTAACTATAAAAGAAATGGTTGAAACTCACTTAAGATCAGTAGTCAAATTGAATTAAATAAAGATTTCCTACAACCTGAAATGTTCATCTATTTTCTTTACATTATTAAAAGTCATGCTATTTCTAAAAGTGCTGATTTTCTGTGTAGATTTTTACAAAATGAATAAAACTGATGTTGTTTTGGAAATTAAGCTTTTTCTGATAAACATTTGTCAAGTTCTATACTATCTATTACTACCTTGTTGTGTCCTGGGTATGACAACAATCTACATTTGGCAGCAAGGCCTCTGATTAGAAGGTTTTGAGGAGTATGGAACAACCTTATAATTACTGTTGTTATCAGGTTCCCCTTGACCCAGGGGAGTAGCATCTGTCAGGGTCCTTACTATGGAGAAATAATTAACCCCCCAAACTGGAGTCAAAACACTATGAAAGCATAAAAATACATTTTCATAGTAAAAAGTTACCAGCAGTACATTCTTTTAAAAAAATACGAGTAATTTAAAAAATTACCAGCAATATATTTTGGAAAAGAAATTACTGATGCTCCACAGAAAATTAAATTTCATCATTAAATGACCTATAAGGAGTTGATATGTTGCTAAACAAACAATAGCAGTAATGATTACCTTGTTAACATGTTCAACATCAAATGATCTTAATTAATATTTTCACTAGCTTAAAGACTAAGTGTTAAATGATATTAATTAGCATTCCCCTTTGTCAAATGTATAGCTTGTTCTCATTTTGTCCTCTGTACACTACTGCAACTATTTCTTGCTTTTCAGTAATGCTGCTTAACTTCAGATGAAACCTGTTCTATAAATACTTTCATGGCTTCTGCTCCAACGAACTTAAGTCACTGGTGCCTCTGCCACAGGTGTTTACTCGTGCAACCAGACTGGCAACTGGGTCCCACCCATTCACAGTTAGATCAACCAAATTCAAACGACAATTCTACTCCTGCAGCTTCTTTCCTTGCACTTCCCGCCTGTGGAACTCGCTTCCTTATTCTTGCTTTCCTGATGGCTACAACCTCCAGGAATTCAAATGCAAGGTCAATACTCATCTCTTAACCACTTGACCCTAGTTCTTTCTTCACCACTCTGACCCTAGTTCTTTCTTTACCATTCTGTATATACTTTCCTTTCTCTCCGTTTCTGCAACTGTCATCACACCTGTGTCCCCTCCCTTCTCTTGCTTCTTCCTAAATGGTTTGTCCTTCTCTTCACTCTCTGCTATTTAGTGCTTTTACTCTTATGTAGCCCCCCTGCACATCAGTGACATTACTGCCTTGCTTGGCAGGGTGATATGATTAAAAAAAATCTCTATTTTTCTGTTCTTTGTAGACATACACTTATGCAAATTGGGACTGTAAGTGTGAAGGGAGCAGCAAGAATAAAATTAAATGATTATTCACGAATGTAACATTTGTATCTTTTAATCAAAAAAGCTTTTAAGTTAAAAATGAAGTATAAATTGCAAAATGATAATTATTTGTTATATTATTAGATAATGATACTTAAAAGAAAATAATCTGTTTAATCAGTATAACCAAGTACAACTTACAGCATGGTCATGTGATCAGCAACTAAATTGTATCTACCAATGAAAATGGCTTTTTCAATTAATGAGATGAGTGACTTTATTTTCTCTGCAACATTTATGATAGGATGGATGATCATTCTTGTATGAAGTTTATAAAAAAAAAAAAATCAATCCTATTTTCTTTCATTTTGACAGATTGCAGAAACAGAAGTTAAATGAATTATACAGTAATAAAGGAATCTGCGACTCATCTGGAACAATTTTTTTTTGTTTAAGATAAAGTCAGTCAGTCAAGTGCAATATGTGATACACACTTGAGCGATCAAATCTCTTTCAGTCCATGACTGACTAAGCGGATGATTTTCCCATAGTAGGTTGCCATTTCTTTGTGTGGTAGACTGGTTGCCAACCAAGGCTATAGAACCCAATCTCTTCTGTTATTCAACCCATACCTGGAGGGAAAAGAGATGAATCAATAGCTTTCCCAAGGGTATTTGTGCATAAGTGAATGCAACAAATTCAACTGGAATTCGAAATCTGCTTTACGATTTCTCATTCTGAGCCAATATCCATTGCACCATCCCCACACAAAAAATAAACACGTAGCTCAAATGAATAACTGTATAATAGACAATTGTGAGTTGTTTCTTAAGGCATCACAGAAACCATTCTTATTACTGAAACTTGTGCTATTTACTTGATACCATACTAAATACAAAGGCCATGTTTTGTTGTTTTTACATATAAAAAAGCCTATGAATCAGGTCTTCGGACAGAATATGGGAAATGCTTTCATTAATTCAGGTTTTTCTTAAACAATTATTGTTGTTGTTTTTATATATTCTTTGAAGAAAAAGTTGATAAAAGTTGATAAAGATTTAAGTAAGTACAAAACCAGTAACTATCAGATTATATCTGTTTTTAATCATTTCACTCCAAGCAAAGCAATAAAGCAACTAGGATGCAAGAAGTTACTGACTGTTAGAAAATACAAGCGAAACCACTATTAAGGAGAGAGGACTCTAAAAAAGCATGGATGAAAAAGACAGAAGAAAACAATTGACACTGCATTTAAATTTTTGAAGATTAAAGTGAACTGGGAAGTAAGAAGCTAGAAGAGAGTTCCACACAGCAAGAAGTGCAATAAACGAAAATGTTAGCATAGATCTTATGATTATATCTGGCCATTTCAAAAGTAAAATGATGAGACCTGCCTCTAATCTAGTACTGTAATTAAATCCAGAAATTCTAGGTACCATAGTGGAAAGTTCTTCAGAACAATTATCATGAAAGTATTCTTAGGGAAGGTTACATCTTGCCATTTTTTTTTTTTTTTTTTTTTTAATCATATCACCCCGAGCAAGGCGGTAACACCACTGATGTGCAGGGGGCTACGTAAGAGTGAAAAGATTGGAAAAGAGAAAGCCGAAAACCACATCCTAAACAGGGAACAAGGGATGAGCCTCTACACCTGTTCAATAGACGTGGGTGGAGTGTGACCCAGGTGATAGTTTAGTCTATCTACTCCAATTTCAACTGTAAAATAAGACCTGCTCCAAATCTAGTACTGCAATTAAATTCATATAGGTACCATAGTGGAAAGTTCATTAGAACAATTACCATGAAAATATTTATTGAAAAGGCTATGTTATATTGATGGGAAAGGGACTGAAGCTGAAATGCCAGGTTAGAACCAATAATATTGCAGATTCTTCTTTGGATTTTATATTTTGAATAAATTTATTTATTGAATAAACTGAATAAATTTATTTATTCATAATATAAAAATTATTTTATATCCTGAATGGAGAGAACACTTTAACTTGATTAATTGTTTAATTATTTTTCAGGCAATAATAAGGATAAATGAAACAGCTTATCTACTATTTACTAGAATTGGTTAGTTGAGAATTCTAATATCAGGAACTTGTTTTCTGTATTGTTTTTGTTTACCAAAATAGTACACTATAAAAGAAATCTTTGCTAGAACTGAGTGATATAATTAGAAATGATCTTGCTAACAATTACTGATAGTAATTCTTACTAATAAGAAAAATGGCCAAATATAGACAGGTGTAAAAGGCACCTCCTATATTTTTTCTAGTTCAGATAAATGCAGGAGTCATTTTTATAACGAATTTAAATCATATTTCTAAGTTTGATTAATTATAAAATTGTATATAATTAAAATTTTATTTACTTGGACTTGTAATTATTATTTCTTTGTTTTTTTTTTAATTCTATGAAGTTGCCTCGTTACCATTTTTGGTCTTTCAGCTTGCAGAAATTCTTAAATGATTTCAAAATGCATCTGTCATTTCTAATTCTTTTTATTTGTGAAGTTAAATCAACTTTGATGCAAATATCAGAAAAAAAACCTTTTTCTCTCTTTTTCTCTCAGAATTTCCAAATTTTTGGTTGAAATTCTGAGAGAAAAATATTCCATTCACAGAAAACAATAATGTAATGCTAGAGATTTAAATCAATTAAAGAGTCATATTTAACTGTTTTAAGCCAAAGTGGATTTGATCAAAATGAAGCATAAAGTGGATGATTTTGATAGTTATTAAAAGAAACAGAATTAGAACAGTTGTTAAGCCACTTTTATCCATCTTGAGTTCAGCTTGGATGATGGATAAATTTAGAAGCCATTTTGATTGACTTATAGATAAATACTTTCTATTTTATAGCAATTTTCTGGAAAGGTCATTACTAAAATCCTGATCAGGATGTGCGTTGTGGTGCAGTGGATATCAGCTCGGAACGAGAAATTGGAGAGCCGAGTTTGAATTCTAGTTGAATTCCTTGCATTCACTTATGCAAATACCCTTGGGAAAGGTATTAATCCATCTATTCCTTCCAGTTATGGGTTAAATAACAGGACAGATTGGGTTCTATAGCCTTGGTCGGCAACCAGTCTACCACAGAAAGCAATGGCAACCTACTGGATAATCTTCTGCCCAGTCAGTCATGTTTCTTTCAAGACATGATCACCCAAGCGTGTATCACATATGGCACTTAACTGACTGACTGAATTTAATAGTTGAAAACAATTAAAACTTCTACTGGTCATAAAGTGGGGGGTCTGTTTTCTATTGTTATGAAGTAATAAACTGATCCCCCACTAAATACTAGCCAGCTAATCTACCGCAGAAAGCAATGGCAACCTACTGCGGGATAATCTTCAGCCCAGTCAGTCATGTCTCTTTCGAGACATGATCGCCCAAGCGTGTATCACGTATGGCACTTAACTGACTGACTGAATTACTAAAATATGTACATACTGATTTTCTATGTGTCATTTATATTTGACATAAGAACAAAAGTATGGGACACCCAGTAAAGATAAAACCCACTATCCAGTCATAATTGATTGAGTGAAACAAGTGTTTAAACATAGAGTCTGGTGATAATTCTTATGATTTTAAAAATATCATTTTACTGTTATTGTTAAGGTAATAGTTGTCGTCTTTGCATAAAGCCTAAACATTATCGTAAACTGTTTTTTTTTCTATAACTAAATTTGATAATTATTTTTTTCCTGACTAATGAAATAATCAGCCATGAATGATCCCATGAAAGATTGAAGATAAAATAACTGCATCCATTTGAAAAAGTTGGACAGTAGTTGCCTGAATAAAAACTATAAGAGAATGATAATGGCCAAAAGCCGCAATAATGATCTTGGTGATTATCTTGTGAACATAAGTGTTGGATATAATGAATATGAAGCAAACATTTTGTGAATATCTGATGAAAAACTAATGTACAACAAGTGGAGATTTTGACTTTATGAAAATTAATTGCAAATACTTTTAAGCATAATTTATCACAGAAAATGAATATTTTTTAGAGATGAGTGACTGTAATGTTTGAAAGTAAAGTTTTTCTTACAGAAAAGACTATTTAGAGTAGTTTTTATTCTGTCTTATATATTGCAAGAAAAAGATGAAAGTACAAATAGATATTTTTAAGTCTACATTAAAGGGGAAAAATTTATCAGTTTCTTAATATGGAGTAAAATAAAATATTTGAAAAATAAGCCATTAAGATTTTTAGTTAAATTTGTAATTTTATTTACACATAAGTTTTGTTAATAATAGAAAATGAATGACTTACTTATTTTTTTCTTTTGTTTTGACTTTATTTAAATGAAGTTATCCTTAATATTAAAAAAAACAGTAAAGATTATAACTAATGATTTTGTTTAAATCCTAAAGAATATCAGTGACTTTTATTTTATTTTCAGTTGAGGTTAGAATTTAATTTTTTTAAACAGGATTCTGGTTAGTTTTAGTTTTGATAAAATAATCTTTGGGCTTTTCCTTCTATTTTGTGTAGATATTGCCACCAAATCTTTATCTTGGGTCGTACAGATTCAACAAAATCTGTGGTACCGAAATTCAGTGTTCAAATCATTGTTTTCTCATTTTCTTCTTAGAGCTTTGTTGTCTCTTTGTCCATTAACAAGGTCTGACTGCTGTTCAGCATGAGCTGAGGGTAGTAACCTTGGAAATTCATCTCCAAGATAGATAGGGTTCACAGCCCCATGCATATTAGAGTTTTGCCTGGCCACTAGACTGTCTGTAGAATGTCGGAAATTTCCATCACTTGCAGTGGACACTGTGGTGTCCTGGCTGTCTTTCCTGTTACTCGGTAAAATCGTGTAAGAAAACTGTCGCAACTGTGCACCACTACTCTCCTTTTCACGAAGCATATCGGAAATGCATGAGATGGCTGGTTGTTTTCGTACACCATTAGAAGACTTTACGATATTGCTTCCATTTGTCTCTGAGAAACGCTGTATGGTGACTCCTTCATCCGAATACCATGCACCAGTACGAGGGATGCGAGTTAGGGTAAAATCCTCCATCTTCAGGTGAACGTGAGGTGTGCTAGTTAGGTCAAAGGTTTGTGACCGTTTTCGTCGGTAGCACTCACGTCCAAAGACGATTAGGCCAACAACCACAAGTAAAACTATGATAGCACTGGCGATAATTATCACAACCACTTCTGTGTTTTTCTCCTCAGACTGTGCCAAAATCTCAGTTATACTCTTAGGAAATGGAACCATTTTTAAAGCTGTCCCTTGATAGTGAAGTTCTTGTCGATCACCGTAAACTGTGACATTCATTTTATTTCTCTCGATGAGGTCTTGGAGATGGCCAGTGAGGTTTGTCGTTGTGATGTTCAAGAATGTGACATAAATATGCACAGATGCACACGTCAAGTTGTGCACAATTACATGCTCATGTTTCACACGCAGCTTTTTGCAAATAAGTGTCTGCACATTATCGACAAAATGCTCATAAGTACGACGAGTGTGCAGCGGTTCACATTGCCCATTAAATGTTATCTCAATTGTGGCATTGTACTTCTGGGGAATTCTGTGAGTTGGATAGTACATAGTTTCTGTGGTGTGGGCAACACGAGTGGTTGTGGGGTTGGTTGGGAGGTCATTTGACATTATCGAATGATTCTGTGACTTTTCACTTGAGGATGAAGGAATTATAGTTGTTTTTGAATGAGGAGTAAACAACTTAGATGATGTAGACAAGGTGTAGGGTTTTATAGATATTGTAGGAATTAAAAATGATTCTGTCTTGCTTACTGTGGTTAAAGCTGGAATAAATGTAGTATTTTCCTGGTATACTGCTGAAGTTGTAAGAAGATTCAAAGACTGATTTCCTGTTTGAGAAGAAACTGAGGTCTTACTTTCCTTGAGCAAAAGGGTTGATAAAGAACTTGAAGGAAATAACGTTTCCTGAATTTCTGAAGAGGAGGTGGTTGAAACTTGCAAGTCAGAAAAGTTTACAGATGACAAAGATGGAATCATCGTCGGAGCTATGACCCCTGTTGTCATCTGCGTGGATGACAATTCAATAGAAGAATATGTATACGTCTTCATCCAATCGGCTGAGAGTGATGAAGAAGGTTGAAAGATTGTACTGCTTTTGTTTCCAAACAATGAAGATGAAGGAAGCACAGATATAGGATCTGTGTTGTTCAATTTTGTATTCAGTGTTTGGATTGTTGGAGATGAGGTGAGCAATTGAAAATTTCTGCTGAGTTCAGCTGTTGAAGAAGAGTAAGATTGTGAGAAGGTCTCAGGTACGGATGTTATAGAATAGTTGTCTGATTTTGCTGGAGAGCTGGTAGTTATCTTCAGATTAGAAGCTGCAAGAATTTTGGTACCATTGATTTGTGAAGTTGTTACCACACTACTGAAATATGATGACTCTAAATCTACAGTTTTGCTAACAGACATAGACTTTTGGTCTGATTGTATTGTGGACAATCTTACAGAGGAATCAGCATGTTGGACACTATTTGGTAAGATACTGCTTTTTATATCTTGACTGCTCATTGTTTCTGGCATTTTTCTCTCAAGGGAAATGATAGAATGAAAACTGCTTGATATAGATTGGGGAAGAACTGAACTCTGGGTTTGAAATTGGACAGGAGTGGAGGACTGAAGGTTTCTAGCAGATGCTGATGTCAGATGGATTACTTTTGTTTGGGAATTGTTTTCCTGAAGAGCTGAAGAGCTGATAATGCCAGTTCCAGGACTGGATGAAAGTGGTTGATGTGAAATTATTGTTCCTATTGTTGAAGATGCACTCAATGTTTCAATGGCATCCAATTTGCTATTATTAACCTCAGTTGAAGATAGTATTGACATAGATAAGTGCCCAGGACTACTGACAGATTTTGGAATATTTGTTTGAAGACTTTTTGATGAACTTTCTGTCATTTTCAAGGATAAGGTTGGCTGAATGGAGGTTGAAGTAAATACATTTTTGGATGGAGACAAAGTGTTGGAACTTGTTGCTGAAGTTGTCATTGTGAGTGGTTCTGTTGAGAGCTTGGTCACCAAAACAGTGGATTCCTTCTTTTGAGTTCTGGCATGAAAGCTTTGTAAAGATTCTGTCTTGGATGCTGTTAGTTTTTGGGATTTTTTTATTTGGATTGTTGAAGAAGTTTTGAGAATGGTGTCATGTGAAGCAGATAATATTGAAGTACTTGGGTGAAGAGATGACTGCAGCTTGGACAGAGTTACACTTTGTGAATTGATTGTAGCTGTTGCCAATTGTGTTGTCATCAGTGGGGTTTCACTTGACTCCAAGAATAAGCCATTGGTCACACCTAAAAGAAAAAAAAAAGAAAAATATTGCAATCGGTGAAAAACAAAGGATAAACTGAGTGAAATAAAAGCAAAAAATGTTGTTTTTTTCTGATGTTGTTTAATATTCCAGTCATTTCTTAAAGTGCTATAGTTTGGATGGTGTAGATTAATTTTTTATTAGAAACAAAGAAAAGACAACTGAACTATCATGTAATATCAATTCTCTTATATAACAGTGAATACTGTACTTAAGGCAACAAAAATATGTTTCTACAGAAGCATGCTGAGAATACAATAGCCTGAACATATGAGAAATGGTGAAGTTTAGAGAAAATGGAAACAAAAAGCACACTTATATTTAACATCAGAAAGAGTAGAAATTTTTAGGCCACATAGAAAGGAAAGAGGGTTTGAAAAATTTAACACTCACAGGAACATATTGAAGGCAAGAGGGACAAAGGAAAGCAGCAAATGACCCATATAATGCACTTGTGTAATGGTTGACAGAACAGAGATTATAATAGATAGAAAGAAGACAAACTTTAGTAAGTGAATTTGACACTCATGGGACATGCAGAAGGTATCAGAGACAGAGGAACACAGTGAATGATGAGGTTGTGTAAATGGTTGGCGGAACCGGGATTAGCAGAATTGTTCTTATATGTGCTTCTGACTTTCATTATTAAACTTAGTTAATTATTTCTTTTTCCTTTATTAATCTCCTTTTTCTCAGAACTGTTGATAGAATATCTGAGAGCACAGATATAGCTTTTTCACTACATTCATCTGCAAATATCTTTGTGCTTGCCAATTTCAATGCTTCACTCTCTAACGCCACTGATCTCATTAGTATCCAGACTTTGAATTTATCAATTACTCAATCTCTCACTCAAATAGTAGGTTTCCCTACTCATTTCTATAATAGATCTGATGGGCATGTTTCTTTACTTGATCTCTTCCTTACCTCTTCTCTGGACTCTTGTCATACTTTAAAACTATATCCATGCATTAGTATCTGAAGATATTTCTTTATGCTTGTCTATTAGGCAAGAATTCCCTATTCAAAGGACATCTCTTTATTATCAATGTACTGATTGGGACTCATTTTGTCATTTTCTTTGGAATTTAATTTTTAATCTGTCCATTGAAAATTATGACATCAAGGTTTCTTCTTGGTTGAAAGTCAGCATCAAAGCATTTGTGCCTGCATGGAAATAAAAATGAAACCATAATCTTTTTCTTTATTCACTAAGCCTGTTTAGCTGCTATAGCCCACAAGAATCACTTCTTACAGCTATACCAATTGGATAGTTCAGATCACAATAGATACCTTTTTTTATCTCTCATAATGAATGTAAATATGTCCTCAATGAGGCTAAGTCATTTGTTTGCTGATAGAATGAAGCACTGTATAGCCTTCCACAAGTTTGGTTCTTGAGATTGTGGGGATCACACGTATTTCAACATAGTTCATTCAGATTACGCACTCACACATGCTCATACATATTCATACTTTACTCCTGTCTCGTGTGTCTTCTTCATTGATGAAACACGCGACCATCACGCGATGTTCTTATGCGTTCCTGTGTTTTTCCAGGGCTTATAAAAAAACGTGGACACACATGTTACGACCAACAGTTCCAGTTCCAGTTCCAAGCAAGGCAGTTGGTTGTTTCAGCTGCCTGTGACAGCACCATGCTATCGTGGGGTTGCATTCCTCAATCTTACCCAATTTGCTCTCACACACCCATACTAATTGCAGGACACAATTAGCTGCCATTTATTTCTTAAGCTCACAAGTGCACAAATCTCTCACATCTTCCAATCAGAACTTTCGTCAGCTCGACACCAGTATGTACATTACATTCTTTCCTTCTTTCAGAGACATTAATCTCAACTGACTTTTCATCAGGTTTCTTAACGTTAAAAGGGAAACAACTTTTCTTCTACTATTTATAAGCTTAATCTCAATTATTTAACTTTATCGTTAATACAATTCTTTGTTTGTTTTATTCAAGCGTCGTTGTTGTCTTATTTCCAACTTCAATTACACGAGTACGATTTGCAAATATAAATTGTAAAGGACCTAAAGATCCCCTACAAGGTAACTGGTGGCTCTGTAAGAGTGTGACGAACATAGTAAATTTTCAATCATTCCTTTCTCCAATCAATTTTCAATTAATTCTTTGCTCAGAAATTCTCTTCCAACTCCATTTTCAACTTTTCAGGAGTATCTTTGCCTAATTTTCATTCTAAAATGGAATATCTACTGAGTGATATTGCATATAACTCTATCCATGGTTTTTGCTATCATTTCCAAAACTAGATTTCAACAAGGCAGGGAGACATAACAGTATTTCTTATAGATCTATCTATTGCCCGGTTCACACTCCACCCACGTCTATTGAACAGGTTAAGAGGCTCATCCCTTGTTCCCTGTTTAGGATGTGGTTTCCAGCTTTCTCTTTTCAAATCTTCTCACTTTGTTTTTTTTTTTCAATTGGAGTAGATAGATCTATCTATCACCCGGTTCACACTCCACCCACGTCTATTGAACAGGTTAAGAGGCTCATCCCTTGTTCCCTGTTTAGGATGTGGTTTCTGGCTTTCTCTTTTCCAATCTTTTCACTATTATGTAGCCCCCTGCACATCAGTTGCGTTACCGACTTGCTCAAGGTGATACGATTAAAAAAAAAAAAAAAAAAAAAAATTGTCCTAATGAAATGTGCTCTTGAACAGGATCCTGTTCTCTTCAAACTTTACAACAGATGCCTTGATGCTTCTTGCTTTCAAACTTTCAATCCTCTTTTATTGTTCCTGTCTTTAAGAATTTCTGATCCTTGAATTGTTGTCCTATTAGTCTTTTACCTATTTTCTTTTTTGCAAAGTCAAGCAGGTACAAAAATTTAAATACCTGGGAAGTGTTCTAACAGAAGACAGAAAGTGCGACACTGAAATGCAAAGGGGAATTGGCATGGCGAAAGAAGAATTCCAGAAGTTGAGTAAAGTATTAAGAAACAGGACAATTTTGCTATAAACAAAGAGGAGAGTACTGGATTGCTATGTAATGTCGGTTCTTCAATATGACAGTGAATGTTGGATAATATCTGCGAAGATGAAAGAAAAACTTGAAGGAGCTGAAATGTGGTTCTACAGAAGGATGCTGCGTATATGGACTGAGCATGTGAGCAATAACGAGGTTTTGGAAAAGATGGAAACAAAAAGGAAATTAATACTGAGCATCAGGAAGAGACAACTAAAGTTCTTGGGGCATGCAATGAGGAAGGAGGGCTTGGAGAACCTGATACTAACAGACCAGATAGAGGGAAAAAGAGACAGGGGAAAGCAGCGGATAACATATTTGAAGGACCTGATCAGGTGGATGATGGAACAAGGGTTGTGTGGTGTAACAGGAGAAAGCATGCTAAGAGCCAACAGGGATAGAGAGATGTGAAAAGCCATGATCGCTTACTTCCTGAAAGGACAGGACACATAGAAGAATATATATGCCAACTGTTTATAAAAAATTATAATGTGGATATAAAATGGGGAATCAATTCTATATTATAATCAATATATAAACTGATCCCTCATTTTGTGTCCATGTTAGTTTCTATACATTTATATTCTAGATTTATGGGCTTAAACTAGTGGATGGCAGAGCAGGGTTTGGGTGGTGTAACAGGAGAAGACGTACTAAAAGCCACCAGGGATAGGGAGATGTGGAAAGCCATGATCGCCTACATCCTGAAAGGACAGGGCACATGGAAGAAGAAGAGAGGCTCTAATCAACTCTGAATTGGTAAGCATCTCATTTTACATGGCCTTTTTTAGATAAACACATGTCTTTTGTTTCTCTAGATCAACTGCTAATTTGTTAATGGTTATTACTAAATTTTTCTATTAAGCTGTAGTTAAGAATGGTAATGGCTTTAGTTAATGCAAAGGTGTTTGACAGAATTTGGCCTTTATCACGAGATCAAGGACTATGGTGCCTCTGGTTAAATATTTGACAATCCAATCATTTTTAACTAATTGGGTAATTAATACCATGTGGAACTGCCATGATTCTATATTCTTTCACATTAATACAGGGTCCCCCATGTCTCTATCCTTGGATCTATGTTGTTTCTTGCTACTAGGACAGTTGCATACTGAAGATTTGTGCCCCTAGACAAATGTGTGCCTGGATAATTGCATACATCAGAGAATTTTTTGAAACCTTTAAAGGTAATTACCATAAATTTTGAAAAAAAGCATAGGTAGTGATTGCCAGTTTTTTGAAAAGGAATAAAATAAACAAAGAATTACAAGTTTATATTTGATTTTATGCAATGACAAATGTTTAAAGTAATATTTTAAAAATTGAAAATTATTGTACTTTTACAAATTAATCAAAAGTTATGAATATTGTTAGTTATCCCTTTTAAGAAATTTATCTTGTTTTCAGGAGTATACTTATCTAATAGTGCTATGATTCTCTTATTTGCAGTTTTATGTTTTTGTAATAAGAGTTGTTATGCTAACTATCTTTTTGCATTTTTAGAATAATTAAAAGTTAGTTTACAATTAGTAACTCTTAAGAAAATATGGTAACTTAAAAATTACCATAGTATGCAATTATCCCGGACACATTTGTCTAGGGATACAAATGTTCTGGTACGCAACTGTCTGTCCATCATTGTTTCATATTCGTTAACAATGTTCCCAAAGTTATCAATTCCCAGTTAGGGTTTTCTACTAATGACAACTATTTATTCCTGTCTTAATAGTAAGTCTGATAAGTCTGACAAAGTAAAACTGGCAGCTACTCTTGAAAATACCTTCCAGTCAGTTTTTAACAGGGGCAAGAAATGGCTTGTAAATTTTAATGTCTCCAAAATGAAACTGCTGTCTTTTAATCATCATTGAAAACATTTTTATCTTCCATGGCATGATTGTTGCTAAATTCCAGAAGTCATTGCATTTTCTTGGTCTCTTATTTTCCACTGACATGCAGTGGAGTGATTATATTGAATCAATTGCTAGGTTTACTTCTAGGAAAGCTGGTACACTGTGTTGTGCTAGACAATTTTTCTCATACATTTATAAATCTACCATTTGTCCAGGCTATTATATTACTGCTATGTCTAGTCTGGTACTCTTGCTCATTATCTGAAGATTCTCAGTAATATCCAAAGAAGGGTCTGTAATGTTACTGGTTCTTACATCATATTTCAACTTCAGTCATTTTCTTATACCTATAATGTGGCTTCCTTCTATCTTTTCTATAAATATCTTAATGGCAATTGTTTCAATGAGCTTATAGTGTTCATATTTTCACTCCTATGCATTTTAAAAAACATGCTATGTTAGCAGGCAGTAAGTGGTCAGTCCTGACTTGTCATCCTGTGTTCACATGTTAAATCCTATTTTCCCATGCAATCTGCTTGTCCATTCAAGGAGGCACACATGCATTGCCTGCCAGTTAGGCCCGCGGTATCGGCCAATGATCGTAGGGACATGTTTTACCTAATTCACACATACATACCCGCACTTGTTTACAGGTAGCAAACAGTGGCATGAAATTATTACTTACACATGCATGTGCACACACATTTCCCAACAACACAAACTCCAATGGAAACTCAACCAACTGTATGTATTTTTTCTTTTCAAAATTTATTACAATCAATCTTTCATTGACTTTCTTCCAATGAACATTTTACGTCTCTTAAAAGACCAAGGGAAAAAACTTCTTTTTTCTCTTTTCACATGTTTTCTCAACCAATATTTTGTACATCCATTAATACATGTTTTATTGTTGGTTACATTGGCTTCATTGTTTCTTGTTTCCTGTGTCATGTGTCTGCTTGATCGTGTGTCATGTTGAATCCTAAATATAAATAGTATAAAGGACCCGAGATCCTCTATAAGCTTTTCTTGGTACTTTGACTGCATGAATTTAAGTGTGCTACCAGATTGGCAATGAGGTTGCATCATTTTACTGTTGAAATACCTGGAAGTAACTGAAAGTTTTATTCTAATAGTTTCTTTTCTTATACTTCCTACCTGTAAAACTATCTTCCATTCTTGCTTCCCTACTACTTATGATCTTCAAATATTTAATGCAACATCAATTACCATCTTCTCTCTTCCTGAATCTGTTTTTGTTTTTATTATCCTATCTCCTTACAAAAATCTTATAATTTTCTTTGACTCTCAGTAACCTTTGGCATCATTGTGGCATTATTGGTGCGTCTATTGAACAGGTGTAGAGGCTCATCCCTTGTTTCTTGTTTAGGATGTGGTTTCCGGTTTTCTCTTTTCCAATCTTTTCACTTTTCTTCTTTTTTTTTTTTCAATTGGAGTAGATAGTCTAAACTATCGCCCGGTTCACACTCCACCCATGTCTATTGAACAGGTGTAGGGGCTCATCCCTTGTTCCCTGTTTAGGATGTGGTTTCTGGTTTTCACTTTTCCAATCTTTTCACTCTTACGTAGCCCCTGGCACATCAGTGGCATTACCGCCTTGCTTGGGGTGATATGATTAAAAAAAAAAAAATTACCATTGTTTGGGGCAAAATGATTAAAAAAATTGTCTTGTTGGTTGATTTCAGAGAATCCTGAATTAAAAAAAAAACAATAATAATATATGTTTGCCTCTCTTTTTAATAAGAGTAGATTGTTTCACTTATCTATTTCTATTCGGCTGGAGTTCGAATTCCAACCAAATTCATTGCATTCACTTATGCACAAACACCTTTGGAAAAGGTATTAATCTGTCTATTCCTTCCAGTTATGGGTTAAATAACAGGACAGATTGGGTTTTATAGCCTTGGTCGGCAACCAGTCTACCACAGAAAGCAATGGCAACCTACTGCGGGATAATCTTCTGCCCAGTCAGTCATGTCTCTTTCGAGACATGATCGCCCAAGCGTGTATCATGTATGGCACTTAACTGACTTCTATTAAGAAAAGAGAAAAAAAGGGGAAACAAAAAAAAGCAAGATAAAAAGATGAATTGGTAAATGAAATTTCTACATGACCATGGAGGGTTTCAAGTAGAATTAAAATAAGGACACTTAGTAAAAGTTATATTATCCCGCATAAAAAAAAAATAAACAAATGAGGAAAAAATGACACTACTCTTATTATTGGTAGTTTATCTTATTTCTTAAATACTAATAAGGGAAAAAAATTAAATAAATGAATAAGCAGGCCCACAATACTACAAACACCTGCATCAAAAAAACATTCTATTTGGTCAAGTGGTTCTCCTTTTAGTAAATTCATATGATAAAAGAGGAATTATCATTCAGATTTATAGTCAAGACATTTCTACCCTTGGGATGGGTGTTAGGCATGGGTGTTAGGTGTAGTTGTTAGATGTGGGTGTTAGATGTGGGTATTAGATGTAGTGGGAAAGAGTTAAATGGGAAAAAAAGAAAGAATATTTGCTTATTTTGTTACAGATAGATAAAAAATCAAAAACTTTCATTCAAGATTAGATAACTCAGAGAATTATGGAAAATTATGGAAAAACTTCTCTATAAAAGACTTGACAATTTACCAAAAGGTCCAGTTAATTTCAGATGTGTGTGTATGTGCATATAGAAGTTAATTTCAGATGTGATTGTTTGTGTATAGAAGTTAATTTCAGGTATGTTTGTGTGTAGAAATTGATTTTGTGTGTGTGTGTAGAAGTTGATTTCATGTGTGTCTATTTGTGTAGAAGTTAATTTCAGATGTGTGCAAGTGTGTATAGGAGTTGAATTCAGGTGTGTGTGCATGTGTGTAAAAGTTTTTTCATGCATGTGCATGTATAGATATTGATTTCAGGAGTGCACGGATGTTTGGGTAGAAGTTGATTTCAGCTGTGTGCATGTGTTTGTGTGGAGAAGTTGATTTCAGCTGTGTGCATGTGTTTGTGTGGAGAAATTGATTTCAGCTGTGTGCATGTGTTTGTGTGGAGAAGTTGATTTCAGCTGTGTGCATGTGTTTGTGTGGAGAAATTGATTTCAGGTGTGTGCACATGTTTGTGTGTAGAAATTGAATTCAGATGTGTGTTTGTGTATAGAAGTGAAGTTTGTGTAGAAGTTAATTTCAAGTGTGTATGTGTGTGTGTAGAAGTTGATTTCATGTGTGTTTGTGTATAGAAGTTGATTTTGTGTATGTGTATAGAACTTTATTTCAGTTGTCTCTGTGTGTGTGCATAGAAATTGGTTTCAGGCGTGCGTGTGTACAAGTCTATTTCAGGTGTCTGTGTACGTCAGTGTGTATAAAAGCTGATTTCAGATGTGTGTGTGTGTGTGTGTGTGTGTGTGTGTGTGTGTGTATAAAAGTAGATTTCATGTGTGTGTGTGTGTGTGTGTGTGTAGAAGTTAATTTCAGGTGTGTGCAAGTGTATATAGGAGTTGATTTCAGGTGTTTGCTGATGCGTGTATAAAAGTTGATTTCATATGTGTGCATGTATAGATATTGATTACAGGAGTGTATATGTGTCTGTGTTGAAGTTGATTTCAGCTGTGTGTGGGTTTGTGTTTAGAAGTTGATTTCAGATGTGTGCACATGTTTGTGTGTCTGTCTCCATGGGTGTGCATAGAAGATTTCAGATGTGTGTGTCTGTGTGTGTGTGTGTGTGTGTGTAGCAGTTGAATTCAGGGGAGTGTGTTTGTATGTGTATAGAAGTAGATTTCAGGTGTGCATGTGTATGCATAAATATTGATTTCAGCTGTCTGAACATGTGTGTGTGTATGTGTATTGATGATGATTTCAGGTGTGTGTGTGTGTGTGCATGTGTATGTATAGAAGTTGATTTCAGGTGTTTGAGTGTGTGCATGTGTGCATATAGAATTTGATGTCAGGGGTCTGTCTGCGTGTGTGTATAGAAGTTGATTTCAGGTGTTTGTGTGTGTGTGTGTATAAAAAGTGTATTTCAGCTGTCTGTGTACATGTGTGTGCATAAAAATTGATTTCAGGTGACTGGGTGTGTGCATAGATGTTGATTTCAGGTGTGTATGTGTCTGAGTCTGTGTGCATAGAAGTTGATTTCAGTTGTGCGTGCATTTGTGCTGTACAGAAGTTTATTTCAGGTGTCTGTGTACGTAGGCAATATGTATTTAGAAGTGTATTTCAGGTGTCTTTCTGCGTCTGTGTGTATAGAAACTAATTTCAGGTGTCTGTGTATATGTGCATTTAGTAGTTGATGTCTGTGCATACAGAAAGTGACTTCAGGTGTATGTGTTTGTTTGTGTGCATAAAGAAGTTGATTTCAGGTGTCTGTCTCCGTGTGTGTGTGTGTATAGAAGTTGAATTCAGATGTGTGTGTGAGTGTGTTTGTCTATAGAAGTGTATAGAAGTAGATTTCTGGTGTTTGTATGCATGTGTGTGTGTATAGAAGTTGATTTCAGGTGGCTGTGTACTTGTGTGTGCATAGAAGCTTATTTCAGTTGTGTAAGCATGTGTGTGTATAGAAGTTGATATTAAGTATGTGTGTGGGTGTGTATATGTATAGAAGTTGATTTTAGGTATTTGAGTGTGTGTGTTTATAGAATTTGGTTACAGGTATCTGTGTGCTTGTGTTTTTAGAGAAGTTGATTTCAGGTTACTGTGTGCGTGTGTGTGCGTATAGGAGTTGATATCAGAGGTGTGCATGTGTGTTTGTATAGAAGTTGATTTCATGTGTGTATGTGTCTAAGTCTGTGTGCATAGAAATTGATTTCAAGTGTGTGTGCGTTTGTGTGTGTACAGAAGTTGATTTTATGTGTCTGTGTCTGTCAGTGTGCATAGAAGTTGATTTCAGGTGTTTGAGTGTGTGTGTGTGTGTTTATAGAATTTGATTATAGGTGTTTGTGTGCATGTGTTTTTAGAGAAGTCAATTTCAGGTGACTGTGTTTGTGTGTTTGTGTGTGTGTGCATATAGAAGTTGATGTCAGGTCTCTGTGTGTGCGTGTGTATGGATGTTGATTTCAGGTGACTGTGCACATGTGTGTGCACATAAAATTTGATTTCAGTTGTGTATGTGTGTTTGTGCCTGTATAAAAGTTAATTTCAGGTGTCTGTGTGCATGTATAGTAGTTAATGTCAAGTGTCTGTCTGTGTGTGTAGAAGTCTATTTCATCTGTCTGTGTGCGTATGTGTGAATATATAAGTTAATTTCAGGTTTCTATGCACATGTATGTGTATATAGAAGTTGATTTTGTGTGTGTGTGTATGTGTGTGTGTGCATAAAATTTTTATTTCTGATCTGTGTGCATAGAAGTTGATTTCAGGTGCCTGTGTGCATATAGTATTTAATTTGTGTGTTTGTGTGTGTGTGTAGAAGTTGATTTTGTATGTATGTGTGTGTGTTTATAGAAGCTAATTTCAGGTGTGTAGGTGTACGGCTGTAGAAATTTATTTCATGTGTCTATATGCTTGTGTATAAGAGACGGTTTCAGAGTTTGTGTGTGTGTGTATATAGATGTTGATTTCAGGTGTTTGTGTGTCTGTTCAGATGTATATGTTTGTGTGTATATAGAAGTTGATGTTAAGTGTCTGCATGTGTGTATAGATGCTGATTTCAGGTGTCTGTGTGTGTATAGAAGTTGATTTCAATTGTCTGTGAGTGTTTAGAAAATGATTTCAGGTGTCTGTCTGCATGTATGTGTATAGCAGTTGATTTCAGATGTGTGTGTGTCTGTGCCATTATAGGAGCCAATAAGTTAAAGAAATGACAGTAAATTTAACAAAGTATAAAAAAATTAAATAAAAATGTATATAATTATATCAAGTAAACTTAATTCTCCTGTTCTAAAGTACGATTTCCTTCATATTTGATCAGTCTCGCAGTAATAGTTTTTCTCACATACTGGGAGCTACTCTAGCCTTACTGCTTGGGCATTTATTTTATCTACACTTCAGCTATGCTAATTTGACAGTTATTTACTTATCACTATATTTCCCTAAAATGCAGGGGTCTCATTCCACAGGTACTTCGATTATTTCTTCTGATCCTTAATTCATTTTTAATGTTTTTAATGTTATATCCACTTTCTGTCTCCCAAGGTATCAATGAAAATCTCAACCCGTATCATATTCAGAACAGTCTTCTTTATCATCGATTCTTCTGAAGTTTCATTCTGGCTATCTTCATCATCCATACATTCATATTCAGATATTTCATTCTGTAAAGGTCTGTTTCATTTTTGTTTTACAAAATCATCATTTGAAATATCAGCAGATGTTTCTTCATTATTTTTTGCTTCCTTGTAATTTGTCTTGTGACCTTATTTGATCTGCATCAGCAAATATGCTACACCCATTTTTTCTTATCACAGCTGTATTCTTTACTTTTTGCATTATGAAATTTGCAGTTTTAGGAACTGGTTCCTTATTCTTTTTATAGCAAATTCTTTCTTCAGTAGACTATAACATAGTTGGAGGAGCTCTGATTTGTCTCCAAATTAAGGTAGATAGGCTTTCTAACTTTTGTTTTTGTGGAATTATGCATTAACTTAAAAGCGGTCTCACTAGGTAGATTTATACTTTTTCCTTTTGTTGTAAATATGCCTTTCAGTCAGTTAAGTGGCATACGCGAAACATGCTTGGGCGATCATGTCTCGAAAGGCATTTTACTGCCACTGTTTTGCAGGTGGTTACATCGGAGGAAAGTTATGAGAAAGCATGACAAGTTATAATGGGTGTCAGGAAGTGAGTAAGAGAAAGATGAGAAAACTGATGAGAGTGGAGTGGACGGAGAAAGGAGCATGAGAGAGAGGATTCAGGTTAGTGAGATAGGAGATGACTACTGACATTACATTTAAATTCTTGGAGATTGTAGCTGTCGGGAAAGCAAGTAAATGGAAGGGAATTCCACAGGCGGGAAGTGCGAGAAAAGAAGCTGCTGAAGTAGAATTTGCATTTACATTTTATTGGTTTCCCAGTAAAAGGGTAGGACCTAGTTGCTAATCTTGTGGCTTGAGAAAATTCATCTATAGGGAATACCAGCAAGCTAAGTTCATTGGAGCAGAAGCCGTGAAAATATTTTTAGAAGAGACACAAAGAAGCCACATTGTGCTGGTGAGTTAAAAAATATGACTTAAAATTTATTTTATATTAGATCTTCTTTTGTCAGTTAAATGAATTAACTAAGGTCAAATCCCAAAAAAGTCTAATATTAAAAAGAGTCCCACTCTATTAACATACCCATGGTCCTTATGAACGTGATTCCATGTTTCCAACTCTTTAAATGATGTGCTCAGTTTAATTTTCATCTTTACATTCTTTACATTTCAGACATCATTTAATATATTCATTTGCATTTTCTGAATATCTTGGCATCTATGATTCTGACTTTAGCCTTTTTTGCGTAGATGCTGTTCCATATTGTATGTCATCATGTATAGTTTTTATCATGAGTTTTCTTTGAGTTTCAAGAAGGGTAACAGCAAACCACCATTGCAAGTCACTCAATTTTCAGTTGTTAATTTGTGTCTTATTTACTTATATGATCTTTCTGCCATGGGGCAATTACTCAGTATATTCTGTTTTATTTTTTATTTTATGCTTTTTAGAACTGGATCCTGTATTGTTTCATTAGCCATTCTATCCAAAGAGAAAACTCCAGTCTCTACCCAATGTGAAAGGGTATCCTCAAAAGTTTCCTTTATATTTTCTTTTGGATATTTGTAAAACTATAATCTTAATAATGCATCCATGTTTCGAATTGAATTTTCCCTGACAAACTTGATACTGGAGTCAAAGGCTATTCATCTTTTCACACACCACAATAATGAATCAATGTTCACCCAATAAAAAATGAATTAGAATAAACACTTTTTTCACCCACCCGAATAATAAATCAATGTTCAGTCACTAAAAAATGAATTAGAATTAAACTCTTTTTCACACACCTCAATAATGAATCAATGTTCACACACTAAAAACTGAATTAGAATCAAACACTTTTTTCACCCAACTTAATAATGAATCAATATTCACCCACCAAAAAAATGAATTAGAATTAAACTCGTTTTTTCACTTACATTAATAATGAATCAATGTTCAACTACTAACAAATGAATAAGAATTAAACTATTTTTCACCAACCGTAATAATAAATTAATGTTCACCCACTAAAAAATGAATTAGAAATAAACACTTTTTTCACTCAACTCAATAATGAATCAATATTCACTCACTAAAAATGAATTATAATTAAACTCTTTTTCACCAACCTCAATAATGAATCAATGTTCAACCAATAAAAAATGAAATAGAATTAAACTCTTTTTTCACCAACCTTAATAATGAATCAATGTTCACCCACTAAAAAATGAATTAGAATGAAACTTTTTTCACCCACCTCGAAAATGAATAATTCACCCACTAAAAATAAATTAGAATTAAATGTTTTCACCCACCTCGAAAATAAATAAATAATTCACCCACTAAAAATGAATTAGAATTAAACTCATTTTTCACCCACCTCAATAATGAATCAATATTCACTCACTAAAAAATGAATTATAGTTAAACTCATTTTTCAACCACCTCAATAATGAATAAATGTTCACTCACTAAAAATTATTTAGAATTAAACTCTTTCTTCACCCACCTCAATAATGAATCAATATTCACTCCCTAAAAAATGAACTAGAATTAAACTCTTTTTTTCACCCAGCTCAATAATGAACCAATGTTCACTCACTAAAAAATGAATTACCATTAAACTCTTTTTTGACCCTCCTCAATAATGAATGATTGTTCACCCACTAAAAAATGAATTAGAATAAAAACTCTTTTTCACCCACCTCAATATGAATCAATAATTCAGCCACTAACAATGAATTAGAAATACTCTTTTTTCACCCACTGCAATAATGAATCAATGTTCACTCACTAAAAAATGAAATACAACTAAACTCTTTTTTCACTCACCTCAATTTTGAATCAATGTTCACCCACTAAAAAGTGAATTAGAATTAAACTCTTCTTTCACCCACCTCATTAATGAATCAATGTTCAACCACTAAAAAATGAATTAGAATTAAACACTTTTTTCACCCACCTCACTAACTAAAAAATGAATTAGATTAAACTCCTTTTTCGCCAACCTCAATAATGAATCACTGTTCACCCACTAAAAATGAATTAGAATTAAACTCTTTTTTCACCCACCTCAATAATGAATCAATGTTCACCCACAAAAAAATAAATTATAATTAAACTCTTTTTTCACGCAGCTTATCAATGTTTACCCACTAAAATGAATTAGAATTAATCTCTTTTCTCACCCACCTCAATAATGAAACAATATTCACTCACTAAAAATGAATTATAATTAAACGCTTTTTTCACCCAACTCAATAATGAATCAATATTCACCCACTAAAAGTGAATTATAATTAAATTTTTTTTTCACCCACCTAAATAATGAACCAATGTTCACTCACTAAAAATTGTTTGTAATTAAACTCTTTTTTCATGCAGCTTAATAATGAATTAATGTTCACCCGCTAAAAATGAATTAGAATTAAACGCTTTTTTCACCCACCTCATTAATGAATCAATGTTCACCCACTATAAAATGAATTATGATTGAACTCTTTTTTCATGCAGCTTAATAATGAATCAATGATCACTCGCTAAAATGAATTAGAATTAAAATCTTTTTCACCCACCTGAATAATGAATCAATATTCACCCACTGAAAATTAATTATGATTAAACTCTTTTTTCACCCAACTCAATGATGAATCAATGTTCACCGACTAAAAAATGAATTAGAATTAAATTCTTTTTTCACCCACATCAATAATGAATAAATGTTCACCCACTAAAAAATGAATTAGAATTAAACTCTTTTTTCACGCAGCTTAATAATGAATCAATGTTCACTCACTAAAAGTGAATTAGAATTAATCTTTTTTCCACCACCTCAATAATGAATCAATATTCACCCACTAAAAATAAATGAGAATGAAACTCGTTTTTAACCCACCTCAATAATGAATCAATGTTCACCCACAGAAAAATGAATTACAATTAAACTCTTTTTTCACACACCTCAATAATGAATCAACATTCACCCACCTCAATAATGAATCAATGTTCACCCACTAAAAATGAATTATAATTAAACTTTTTTTTCACGCACCTCAATATGAATCAATGTTCACCCACTAAAAATGAATTAGAATTAAACTCCTTTTTCACCCACCTCAATTATGAATCAATGTTCACCCACTAAAAAATGAATTAGAATTAAACTTTTTTTTTACCCACCTCAATAATGAATCAATGTTCACCCACTAAATAATAAATGATTCTTTAGCACTTTTTTCATGCAGCTTAATAATGAATAAATGATCACTCATTAAAAATAAAATAGAATAAAACTCTTTTTTCACACATCTCAATAATGAATGAATATTCACCCACTAAAAAATGAATTAGAATTAAATTCTTTTTTCACCCACATCAATAATGAGTCAATGTTCACCCACTAAAAATGAATTAGAATTAAACTCTTTCTTCACCCACCTCAATAATGAATCAATGTTCACCCACTAAAAAATGAATTAGAATTAAACACTTTTTTCATGCAGCTTAATAATGAACCAATGTTCACTCACTAAAAAATGAATTACAATTAAACTCTTTTTTGACTCTTCTCAATAATGAATCAATGTTCACCCACTAAAAAATGAATTAGAATAAAAACTCTTTTTCACCCACCTCAATATGAATTAATAATTCAGCCAGTAACAATGAATAAAAATACTCCTTTTTCATCCACTGCAATAATGAATCAATATTCACTAACTAAAAATGAATTATAATTAAACGCTTTTTTCACCCACCTCAATAATGAATCACTCACTAAAAGTGAATTAGAATTAATCTTTTTTTTCACCCACCTCAATAATGAATCAATATTCACCCACTAAAAATGAATTAGAATTAAATTTTTTTCCACCCACCTCAATAATGAATCAGTGTTCACCCACTAAAAAATGAAGTAGAATTTTTTTTCACCCACTTCAATATGAATCATTGTTCACCCACTACAAAATGAATTATAATTAAACTTTTTTCACCCACTTCAACAATGAACCAATGTTCAATGATCACTTCCTAAAATGAATTGGAATTAAAATCCTTTTTCACCCACCTCAATAATGAATCAATATTCACCCACTAAAAAATAAATTAGAATTAAACTTTTTTCACCCACTACAATATGAATCAATGTTCACGCACTAAAAATGAATTATAATTATACTCTTTTTTCACCCACCTCAATAATGAAACAATGTTCACCCATTAAAAATGAATTAGAATTAAACTCCTTTTTCACCCACCTCAATAATGAATCAATGTTCACCCACTAAAAATGAATTAGAATTAAAATATTTTTTCACTGACCTCAATAATGAATCAATGTTCCCCACTAAAAATAAATGAGTATCAAACTCGTTTTTAACCCACCTCAATAATGAATCAATGTTCACCCACTACAAAATGAATTATAATTAAACTTTTTTCACCCACTTCAACAATGAACCAATGTTCCATGATCACTTCCTAAAATGAATTGGAAGTAAAATCCTTTTTCGCCCACCTCAATAATGAATCAATATTCAAACACTAAAAAATAAATTAGAATTAAACTTTTTTCACCCACTACAACATGAATCAATGTTCACCCACTAAAAATGAATTATAATTATACTCTTTGTTCACCCACTAAAAATGAATTAGAATTAAACTCCTTTTTCACCCACCTCAATAATGAATCAATGTTCACCCACTAAAAATGAATTAGAATTAAACTATTTTTCACCGACCTCAATAATGAATCAATGTTCACCCACTAGAAATAAATGAGTATTAAACTCGTTTTTAACCCACCTCAATAATGAATCAATGTTCACCCACTGAAAAATGAATTAAAATTAAACTCTTTTTTCACACA
The DNA here is from genome assembly GCA_037127315.1 of Ascarosepion bandense. Classification (NCBI taxonomy): domain Eukaryota; kingdom Metazoa; phylum Mollusca; class Cephalopoda; order Sepiida; family Sepiidae; genus Ascarosepion; species Ascarosepion bandense. Next base: position 6,383,383 of record JBBBDQ010001045.1, read on the forward strand.
CCTCAATAATGAATCAACATTCCCCCACCTCAATAATGAATCCATGTTCACCCACTAAAAATGAATTAGAATTAAACTCCTTTTTCACCCACCTCAATTATGAATCAATGTTCACCCACCAAAAAATGAATTAGAATTAAACACATTTTTTACCCACCTCAATAATGAATCAACATTCACCCACCACAATAATGAATCAATGTTCACCCACTAAAAATGAATTATAATTAAACTTTTTTTCACCCCCCTCAATATGAATCAATGTTCACCCACAGAAAAATGAATTACAATTAAACTCTTTTTTCACACACCTCAATAATGAATCAACATTCACCCACCTCAATAATGAATCAATGTTCACCCATTAAAATGAATTATAATTGAACTTTTTTTCACCCACCTCAATATGAATCAATGTTCACCCACTAAAAAATGAATTAGAATTAAACTCTTTTTTTTACCCACCTCAATAATGAATCAATGTTCACCCACTGAGAAATGAATCATTCTTAAACTCTTTTTTCATGCAGCTTAATAATGAATCAATGATCACTCACTAAAAATGAATTAGAATAAAACTCTTTTTTCACACACCTCAATAATGAATGAATGTTCACCCACTAAAAAATGAATTAGAATTAAATACTTTTTTCACCCACCTCAATAGTAAATCAATGTTCACCCACTAAAAATGAATTAGAATTAAACTCTTTTTTCACACACCTCAATAATGAATCAGTGTTCACCCACTAAAAAATGAATTAGAATTAAACTCTTTTTTCACGCAGCTTAATAATGAACCAATGTTCACCCACTAAAAATGAATTAGAATTAACCTCTTTTTTTACCCACCTCAATAATGAATCAATGTTCACTCACTAAAAAATGAATTATAATTAATCTCTTTTTTCACCCACCTCAATAATGAATCAATATTCACCCACTAAAAAAGGAATTAGAATTAAACTCTTTTTTCACGCAGGCTTAGTAATGAATCAATGTTCACTCACCAAAAGTGAATTAGAATTAAACACTTTTTCACCCACCTCAATAATGAATCAATATTTACCAACTAAAAGTGAATGATAATTTAATTTTTTTTCACCCACCTCTATAATGAATCAATGTTCACGCACTAAAAAATGAATTAGAATTAAACTCTTTTTTCACGCAGCTTAATAATGAATCAATGTTCACCCATTAAAAAGTGAATTATAATTAAACTCTTTTTTCACCCATGTCAATATGAATCAATATTCATCCACTAAAAAGTGAATTATAATTAAACTCTTTTTTCACCCACCTCAATAATGAATCAATATTCATCCACTAAAAAATGAATTAGAATTAAACTCTTTTTTCACCCACCTCAATGATGAATCAATGTTCAACTCACTAAAAATGAATTAGAATTAAACTCTTTTTTCACACAGCTTAGTAATGAATCAATGTTCACTCACTAAAAATGAATTAGAATTAAACTCTTTTTTCACCCACCTCAATAATGATTCAATGTTCACCCCCTAAAAATTAATTATAATTACTCTTTTTTACCCACCTCAATAATGAATCAATGTTCACCCACTAAAAAATGAATTAGAATTAAACTCTTTTTTCACCCACCTCAATAATGAATCAATGTTCACCCACTGAGAAATGAATCATTCTTAAACTCTTTTTTCATGCAGCTTAATAATGAATCAATGATCACTCACTAAAAATGAATTAGAATAAAACTCTTTTTTCACACACCTCAATAATGAATGAATGTTCACCCACTAAAAAATGAATTAGAATTAAATACTTTTTTCACCCACCTCAATAGTAAATCAATGTTCACCCACTAAAAATGAATTAGAATTAAACTCTCTTTTCACACACCTCAATAATGAATCAGTGTTCACCCACTAAAAAATGAATTAGAATTAAACTCTTTTTTCACGCAGCTTAATAATGAACCAATATTCACCCACTAAAAAATGAATTAGAATTAACCTCTTTTTTCACCCACCTCAATAATGAATCAATGTTCACTCACTAAAAAATGAATTATAATTAAACTCTTTTTTCACCCACCTCAATAATGAATTAATGTTCACCCACTAAAAATGAATTAGAATCAAACTTTTTATTCACCCAACTTTATAATGAATCAATGTTCAACCACTAAAAAAGGAATTAGAATTAAACTCTTTTTTCACGCAGGCTTAGTAATGAATCAATGTTCACTCACCAAAAGTGAATTAGAATTGAACACTTTTTTCACCCACCTCAATAATGAATCAATATTTACCAACTAAAAGTGAATGATTATTTTTTTTTTCACCCACCTCTATAATGAATCAATGTTCACGCACTAAAAAATGAATTAGAATTAAACTCTTTTTTCACGCAGCTTAATAATGAATCAATGTTCACCCATTAAAAAGTGAATTATAATTAAACTCTTTTTTCACCCACGTCAATATGAATCAATATTCATCCACTAAAAAGTGAATTATAATTAAACTCTTTTTTCACCCACCTCAATAATGAATCAATATTCATCCACTAAAAAATGAATTAGAATTAAATTCTTTTTTCACCCACCTCAATTATTAATCAATGTTCACCCACAAAAAAATGAATTAGAATGAAACTCTTTTTTCACCCGCCTCAATTATTAATCAATGATCACCCACAAAAAAATGAATTAGAATGAAACTCTTTTTTCACACACCTTAATTATGAATCAATGTTCACCCACTAAAAAATGATTTAGAATTAAACTCTTTTTTTCACACACCTCAATAATGAATCAATAAGTCAGCCACTAAAAATGAATTAGAAATATTCTTTTTTCAACCCACCGCAATAATGAATCAATAATTCACCCACAAAATTGAATTAGAAACTCTTTTTTTTACCCAGCTCAGTAATGAATCAATTTTCACTTACTAAAAAATGAATTAGAATCAAACTCTTTTTTCAGCAACGTTAATAATGAAGCAATGTTTGCCACTAAAAATGAATTTGAATTAAATTATTTTTTCGCCTAACTTAATAATAAATCAATGTTCACTCACTAAAAATGAATTACAATTAAAGTTTTTTCACCACCTCAATAATGAATCAATGTTCACTGACTAAAAAATGAATTAGAATTAAACTCATTTTTCATTCACATCAATATTGACTCACTAAAAAATGAATTATAATTAAACTCTTTTTCACCCACCTCAACATGAATCTATAATTCAGCCACTAACAATGAATTAGAAATACTCTTTTTTCACCTACCGCAATAATCATCAATGTTCACTCACTAAAAAATGAAATGCAATTAAACTCTTTTTTCACCCTCCTCAATAATGAATCTATATTCACCCACTAAAAAATGAATTAGAATTAAACTCTTTTTTCACCCACCTCAATAATGAATCAATAATTCAGCCACTAAAAATGAATTAGAAATAAACTCTTTTTTCAGCCACCTCAATAATGAATCAATGTTTACCCAATAAAAAATGAATTAGAATTAAACTCTTTTTTCACCCACCTCAATAATGAATGAATATTCACTAACTTAAAAATGAAGTAGAATTAAACTCTTTTTTCACCCACCTCAATAATGAATCAATGTTCAACCACTAATAAATGAATTAGAATTAAACTCTTTTTTCACCTACCTTCATAATGAATCAATGTTCAACCCACTAAAAATGAATTAGAGTTAAGCTGTTTTTTCACCAACCTTAATAATGAATCAATGTTCACCAAGTAAAAAATGAATTAGAATCAAATTATTTTTTCACCAAACTTAATAATGAATTAATGTTCACCCACTAAAAATGAATTAGAATTAAACTCTTTTTTCGCTCAACTCAAAAATGAATCAGTATTCACTCACTAAAAATGAATTATAATTAAACTCTTTTTTCACCCACCACAATAACGGATCAATGTTCACGCACTAAAAACTGAATTAGAATCAAACTTTTTATTCACCCAACTTTATAATGAATCAATGTTCAACCACTAAAAAAGGAATTAGAATTGAACTCTTCTTTCACCCACCTCAATTATGAATCAATGTTGAACTTTTAAAAAATGAATTAGAATTAAACTATTTTTTCAACAACCTTAATAATGAATCAATGTTCACCCACTAAAAATGAATTAGAATTAAACTCTTTTTTCACCCACCTCAATAATGAATCAATGTTCACCCACTAAAAATGAACTAGAATTAAACTCTTTTTTCACCCACCTCAATTATGAATCAATGTTGAACTTTTAAAAAATGAATTAGAATTAAACTATTTTTTCAACAACCTTAATAATGAATCAATGTTCACCCACTAAAAATGAATTAGAATTAAACTCTTTTTTCATTCACCTCAATAATGAATCAATAATTCACACACTAAAAATGAATTAGAAATAAACTTTTTTTCACCAACCTTAATAATGAATCAATGTTCACCCACTAAAAAGGAATTAGAATTAAACTCTTTTTCACATAGCTTTTTTACCCACCTCAATAATGAATCAATGTTCACCCACTAAAAAATGAATTAGAATTAAACTCTTTTTTCACCCACCTCAATCATGAATCAATGTTCACCGACTAAAAATGAATTAGAATTAAACTCTTTTTTCACCCACCTCAATGATGAATCAATGTTCAACTCACTAAAAATGAATTAGAATTAAACTCTTTTTTCACACAGCTTAGTAATGAATCAATGTTCACTCACTAAAAATGAATTAGAATTAAACTCTTTTTTCACCCACCTCAATAATGAATCAATGTTCAACCACTAATAAATGAATTAGAATTAAACTCTTTTTTCACCCACCTCAATGATGAATCAATGTTCAACCACTAATAAATGAATTAGAATTAAACTCTTTTTTCACCTACCTTCATAATGAAAAAATGTTCAACCCACTGAAAATGAATTAGAATTAAGCTGTTTTTTAACCAACCTTAATAATGAATCAATGTTCACCAAGTAAAAAATGAATTAGAATCAAATTATTTTTTCACCCACTTCAATAATGAATCAATGTTCACCCACTAAAAAATGAATTAGAATTAAACTCTTTTTTCACTCAACTCAAAAATGAATCAGTATTCACTCACTAAAAATGATTTATAATTAAACTCTTTTTTCTCCCAACGCAATAATGAATCACTGTTCAACCACTAAAAAATGAATTACAATTAAACTCCTTTTCACTCAACTCAAAAATGAATCAATGTTATCCCACTAAAAAACGAATTAGAATTAATCTATTTTTTCACCCACCTGAAAAATAAATCAATGTTCACTCAACAAAAAATTAATTACAATTAAACTCTTTTTTCACCCTCCTCAATAATGAATCAATGTTCACTCACTAAAAATGAATTAGAATCAAAATCTTTTTTCACCCACCTCAATAATGAATCAACATTCAACCACTAAAAAATGAATCAGAATTAAACTCTCTTTTTGCCCAACTCAATAATGGGTTAATGCTCACCCACTAAAAAATGAATTAGAATTAAACTGTTTTTTCACCCACCTTAAAAATGAATCAATTTTCACCCACTAAAAATGAACTAGAATTAAACTCTTTTTTCACATACCTCAATAATGAATCAATTTTCTCCCATTAAAAAATGAACTAGAATCAAACTCTTTTTTCACCCACCTTAATAATGAATCAATGTTCACCCTTTAAAAATTAAATTAGAATCAAACTCTTTTTTCACCCACCTCAATAATGAAGCAAATTTCAACCACTAAAAAATGAATCAGAATTAAACTCTTTTTACACACTCCTCAATAATGAATTAATGTTCTCTCACTAAAAATGAATTAGAATTAAACTCTTTTTTCACCCACCTCAATAATGAATCAATTTTCTTCACTAAAAAATGAATCAGAATTAAACTCTTTTTTTCACCCACTTCAATTATGAATCAATATTCACTTACTAAAAATGAATTAGAATCAAACTCTTTTCTCACCCACCTTAATAATGAATCAATGTTCATCCACTAACAAATGAATTAGAATCGAACTCTTTTGTCACCAACCTCAATAATAATAAATATTCACTGACGTAAAAATGAATTAGAATTAAACTCTTTTTTTAACCCCCCTCAGTAATGAATCAATAATTCAACCACTAAAAATTCAAATTTCAACTGAACACTTTTTTGACCAACCTTAATTATGAATCAATATTCACTTACTAAAAAATGAATTACAGTCAAACTCTTTTTTCACCCTCCTCAATAATGAATCAATTTTCACCCATTAAAAAATGAATTATGATCAAACTCTTTTTTCACCCACCTCAATAATGAATCAATTTTCTCTCACTAAAAAATGAATGAAAATTAAACTCTTTTTTCACCCACTTCAAGATTGAATCAATGTTCACCCACTAAAAAATGAATTACAATTAAACTCTTTTTTCACCCATCTCAATAATGAATCAATTTTCACCCACTAAAATATGAACTAGAATCAAACTCTTTTTTCACTTACCTGAATAATGAATGTATATTCACTTGCTAAAAAATGAATTAGAATTAAACTCTTTTTTCATCCACTTTAATAATGAATCAAGTTTGAACCACTAAAAATGAATTAGAATTAAACTCTTTTTTCACTCATCTCAATAATGAATCAATATTCACTCACTAAAAATTGAATCAGAATTAATCTCTTTTTTCACCCACCTCAATAATGAATCAATAATTCACCCTCTAAAAATGAATTAGAAATGAACTCTTTTTTCACCCACCTCAATAATGAATGAATATTCACTTGCTAAAAAATGAATTAGAAGTAAACTGTTTTTTCACCCACCTCAATAATGAATCAATGTTCACTCACTCAAAAATGAATTAGAATTATACTCTTTTTTCACCCACCTCTATATTAAATCAAGTTTCAACCACTAAAAAATGAATTAGAATTAAACTGTTTTTTCACCCATTTCAATAATAAATCAATGTTCATTTGCTAAAAAATGAAATAGAATTAAACTCTTTTTTCACCCACCTCAATGATGAATCAATACTCACTCACTAAAAAATGAATTAGAATTAAACTTTTTTTTCACCCATTTCAATAATGAATCAATGTTCACTCACTAAAAAATGAATTAGAATTAAACTTTTTTTTCACCCACCTGAATAATAAATCAATGTTGTGATTTTAGGTAATGATTTTCTCAAAGTAAATATAAATTCTAATGGCCACAACTCTATATAACAATTTTTACAATCAAATATTGTTGAGCTCTAGTAGTCATTCACATGTTGGATAGAGTCTCCTTTTTGATGTTTGAATAATTGAATTCAGAATTTGTTAACCTTCTTGAAAAGTACATTATTGCGTGTCTTTATTGTATTAATATTACAGATATTGAATGTTCAATAGCATCTGTAGTCAATGCAATTTTCTTTCTGGAGTCAAAAATTTTCACCACTGGTTCCTTCACAGTAATGAACTTTAACTTTTTAAAAGTGTTTTCTTGTTCTTTTCAGTATTTTTTTTCTCAGTTTAGCAAAATGGTTTTGTTATATTTGTATAGTATGGTACATATTGTCTATGAAATTTCACTAATTGAAAGAAGGAATCAAGTTCTTTTTTTATTTGTTGGTACCGATCAGACACTTTCAGTATTTTTTATTAGTACTTGATCTAGTGACACTTCTTTTGAAATGGAATATCTCAGAAACAATATTTTGTTACTATTGCCTTTTTTTTTTTCATTTATTAACATTCCAGCATTTCTTAATCTATCTAAGAATATGTCAGTTTGTTCTATCAACCCCTTTTTATTAAAGACTAGCAGTATAGCCCAGCGTTGCTCGGATGTAATGAAAGCTTTAAAACTAATCCATGGTCCTGGAGCCCAGACTCTTTGGACGTTGACACGAAAAACTAAAAAGCAATAGTTGTTTCCAGTTAAAGCGAAACCGTAAACTGAAAGAAAAATGAATGGATGTAAGTCAAATTTTGATTTCCTGGTATTAATATAAAATTTTCTGCACTATTGTAAGAACTGCAATGTTGAAACTTCTGAATATCATTTCTTATGTCTTTGTCTGTGAGTGTATCAAATTTGATTAAAATCGGACCACTTCTTCTATAACCCGATTTTTTCGATTATCGATATTTATCAGGAGTACCTCAACACAAAACCTAGCTAAGAACACTCGCAGACACTTATAGTACAACTGTGTAAATTTTCAAGAAAATCGGTTCAGCTGTTTAGAAGTCTATAGGTAACGGACACACACACACACACACACACACACACACACACACACACACAGACAAAGTTTCATTTATAAATAAGTTTAGATATAGGTATATATTGCCTTCATAACATACCATATTTTTATGTCGCTTCCCAAAGGACTTTTGAAATATGGGGCTTACAAGCTTTATTCCATAGGACATTCTTTTTCACCTTGAGAGACCACTTGGAGAGTTTATTGCTGCTACTGCTTTAAACCTTTTGTTTATTAGTATCTGGTGATATCCAGTTGTCTATTTTAATAAAAACATTAATTCCTGCTAAGGAATATAAGACCACTTCCATATTTGGTATGTGGTATGAGTCTGAACAAACTTTATGACTTTCTCCCACTTTATAATCACCACATATGCATATATATCTCCATCTGATTTTCTCAAAACAACAATTACGAAGGCCCATTTACTATTCACTGAAGAAACAATCTCAAGGTCTTACTCTTGAGTCTTGACTCTGACTAGTTTTCATACTTTTGCAACTACTAACAGTAGCAAATTCACTGGTAATTTTCTTGCCTCATAACAGAAAGTGGGTAACATTTTCTTTTAACTTTAGGCTTGCTTCATCGTTTTTTTAACATGCTGCTTCTTCCATTTTAACTACATTAATTAATTTTGGAGAATTAATGCTAATTATGTCATTTCCAACAAGTCTGTGATGTTTTCTTGCAATTTGCAACAATGGTAGGTATTATCTCAAATTTGTTTTTCTGTTCTAGGGACTAAAATATCCCAAGATTTTATAACTGACCTATTGACCTGATGTAACTGCAGATAGCTTTCATATAGTTTTGGTTTGCCTAGATGCTCCCTAAAATGTATTGGTATTAGAATTAATCCACTGCATGTGTCCATTTACATATCCAAATCTATGTTATTTATTCAAATTTTTCGTAAACCATTTTCCTTTTTTTTATGAGAAAAATATAATATTAGTGAGGTGTCTCATTTATATAGGAAGTCACTAAGTGTATAAGTAGCTACAGCAATTAGTCATGCAGTAGTTGAGTGCTTACTACTTCCTGTGAGTTAGCAACACTACATAACAATGAAGAATTATCATATGATAATTACAAGCACACACAAGCAGTAGATCATATATAGAAATTTCACTTGAGGTTGGGTGTGAGTGTGAGGCCCAATATCCTTTTTAAGGCATAAGACCTTCTCAAGGGGACATTTGTTCATCATAACTAGTGGTAGTTCGGAGTCTGATTCATGGTGATGGAATGTAACCACTTTGGTTTTAGAGGCAATTAATGTAACCAGCCAGTTCTTTTCTCTACTTTGAAGTTAGTGTTAGATCAGAAGAGAAGTCAGCTGCCAATCTCTGATCATCAAGAGTTTTAGAGGTCACTCATAAATTGTTGTATCATCAGTATAGATATTCACAAATGATCGGAGGTTATTTTTAGGTAGATCATTTACATGGCTATACAAATAAAGGTGGGTGTGAGTGTGAGACCCAATATCCTTTTAAGGTATAGAACCTCCTCAGGGGACATCCGTTCATGTGGATATACAAAAAAGGGTGGGTCCAAGAAGTGACCCCTAGGGGATGTCTGCATTGACTGCCAGAGCCTCGGGTGATTGGCCACTAATAAATTACCTTCAGAGATCTACCTGTTAGGAAGGATTTTATAATAGAGAAAGTTCTTCCATTGATTCCAGAGCTTGTATAGCAAACCTTTGGGCAACAACCCGTTGAAGGCCTTCAAGATTTCTAATGCGATGGTTCTTGCAGTGTGTGTGTTTTCAAGGGCTTCACTAATTCTATGTGTAATAGTAGCTAGGATGTCAGCAGTGGATCAGGTTGATTGAAACCCATGCTGCTCGTTGCACAAGTGGTTGTTCCTATCCAGGTGTTCAACAACTTTCTTGTTGATAATGGCCTGAAGAAGTTTACTGATGATACTAAGTAGACTAATGGATGTGCACTGGAAAAGGGAGGATCAGTTGCCTATATTCTTGAAGACCAGATATACACTTGTTACCTTCTACTTGCTTGAAGAAATTCCTCTTTCAAGGAAAGGTTAAATAATTTTGATAGAATTGGGGATAATTCTAGGTTAATATTCTACTGCCAAAAGTTATAGAAAAGAGGAAAAAATACTGGAACAAATTCTGCCTGGAGGGGGCAAATGAGTTTCCTCATTAATAATTTTAAGAAAGAAAGATGGGGATCTGCGCATTTGTGGTGGCTACAAAATAGCTGTAACTGAAGTGTAGGGAGCTGGTTAAGTTTTCTTTAATTTGGCCTTGTGTTAGCCTTAACCAAACTCCCTACAGCTTACAAGTTTTATGCAGAATTTATCATCAGAATTATTAACAGAAGGTTAGTTTTCGACAAGATGGAATATGTGTATTAGTGTAGAAGATTGGAATAATAAAATATACATTTTGAATGTTAAACTAGAAATTTATTATAAGAAGAAATAACAAGAATTCATAGAAATGTTCAATGAGAAAGTGAAGATATCAAGAGTTTATAGAAAATGTTTGTAGCAGTAATTGCTGACAGAGATAAAGAGAAAGAGAACAAGGTGCGACCTGACCTTACCTGGGTTGATTTGAAATAGCTTACATTTTAGATGTGTGTCAGCAAACTGCCTCCTCTGACTGATTGCCGTGACTGGTTAGAAACCATTCTTAAATATTGAATCCAGTCATGTGGGGTGACTCAGAGAAACGATTTGTTCTTTAGCTGTGGAAAAACCATTTCTCTGACGTATTTTGAATTTTTCAATTTGATGACCAATCAGGATCCAGGGTTCCACTACATAACACACAAAATATGTGCAGACTCATCCCTGTCCCCAATGTAGAATAGGCTTTGAACTCTCTTGCGGATATGAAAGTATTCTCTAAAATTGATCTAAAGTCAACGTACCATCAAATACCTATTGATGAAGGCTTTAAAGAAGTCACAATAAACATGCCAATAGGCTTGTTAAGATGGAAATGTGTCATGGATCCTTACCTGTAACTCCAGAATGAACTCTTACTAACACTATATATACTACGCCTCTCAAGAGAGAGAGAGAGAATCAAGTTAGTAGTAGTTCACTCCAAACCAGACTGACAGTCATACTAACACCTTCCACATTTTGTATTGTTATCACTTGTTAATATATATTTGTTATTTCTACCTTTGTGGTTGTGTTGTTCTTTTTAGACCTTAACCTGGTCCATAACAAAAAGAATGTCAGATAAAATTAAAACTACAAGTGCAATTTTTCAAAGGGCTGTAGAGCTAGTTATTGGCAAAGATATAAGAAATACAATATGCTACCAGGATGACATTTGTATTGGTGCAATGAATGATGAAGAACTAAAATGGAAAACCAATTTGGTTTTGAATAAGTGAAAAAATGCTGGAGTAACAATTAATAAAAAAAATGTGTGCTCAACATTAAAAAATTATACTTTTTGGAATATTCTATATTTAATGATTTCATATCACCAGACTAATTAATTGACAAAATAATAAAAATTAAAATACCTAAGAACACAAAAATTGAAATCTTTCTTAGGACTTTTAAATTTCTACAGACAATATATAGAGTAATAATTGACAGAACTTTTTGCTGATTTAAGGAAAATAATGTGGAATTTATTTGGATAAAAGAACAAGTGATATTTGAAACTTTAAAAGCTATTCTGGCAAAGAAGCCAGTTGTAAAAATATTTGAAAGGAAATAGTAGTAAGAACTGACTCAAGTGAACACTCAATTTCAAGAATATTAGCTCAGGTTGGTCATCCTATTAAGTATCTTTTGAGAAAATTGTCAAAAGTAGAATCATACTTCTCAAATATTGAGAAAGAAGCATGGACTATAATATGGATGACAAATAGAGCTTGTCAGTTTTGATTGGAAAGAAATTCATACAAAGGACCAACCATAGAACTTTAGAATTCATATTTTATCCTAGGAAAGAAATTCCTAAGGTAATGTCATCTGAAATTCTAAGATGGTTCTTATTGCTAACAGTGTTTGACTTTGATATTTAGTATGTGAAAGGCAATACCATTCTTCATATAGATGCTTTGTCAAGATTTAGGTTCATAACTTCGAAAGCAAGAAAGAGGAGGAAAAATTTGAAGATACTTTCTTACACTGGGTTGAAACTGATATTTTGTTCAGGATAAAAAAATTAGTAGTATATTTGTTCATGGACATAAAGGCAATTTAAAGAGGTAAAACACAAATTAACTGTTGAAAAGAGTGAAATTTGTAAAGGAAACACAGTTGTTCTGCCAGCAAAGAAGCAAAATTATAAAAAGCATACATGATGATGTTCATTGTGGAATAACGTCTATACAAAAGAGGTTAAGGCTAGAAACATGGTGGCCAGGCTATTCTACAGATGTAGAAGAATATGTAAAAAAGTGTAAAACGTGCATTGAAAGAAGAAAATTTAGACAGACGAAAACAAATATATGGCCTAAAAAGTTCCAAGCTTGGAACAGGACACACATAGATCAGGATCATGCTCATCTTAATGAAGTGGGATCATTACTAATACCAGCAGATGCCTATTCAGGCTGACCAGAAGTAATGCAAGTCTCCAACAAAAAAAAGTTTGACTGTGAGATAAACATTAAGGATCATATTTTCAAAAAATGGAATTCTGAAAACCATAATATCTGACAATGCTCAAGAATTATATGATAAGGAACTATATCAATGATTGAACAAAATTGGATACAACCCATATAAAACCCCACTGTACCATTTACATTCAAACAGATTAGCAGAAAGGATAGTGCAAACTATTAAAAATAGACTAAAAATATGTCTACAATAGAAAGAAAAAAAAATTTCTTCCTAGATTGTTACTAAGCTACAGCACAATACCACATGCTTGAAGATTGAAAAACCCATCTGCCCTTGTGGGCAAACAAATTAGAGCCCCATTGACTATATCTTATACCACTAATGAAAACCTCATATAAAAAGAATAGCGAATTTAATCAACAAGAAGGAAGATTCATAATGCAAAGTGGACAGAAAACTATGATAATAAAAAAAAAGTGGAAATGAGATGCAGACTGTTAGATTGCAACATGATTGTGATGAAGAAATGTATAGCGAGCATGAAAGTAATGAAAGTGAAAGTATCATGTCAAGGTGAGACAAACATGACAGTGAAATCGAGAGCAGGACAGACTCTGAAAATGAACAATTGTTGGAGGAACTTTCCTATGAAAAAAGAAAATGATCATGATCTCGCATATCTAGACAATCTCTTAGGGGGAAGATAGAAAGGTGACAAAAGCTGTCAGAAAAATTAACAGAAAATAGGGGATAAAACCTGTTTGGTACAGGGAGATGAAGTGACTCATTTACACAGAAAGTCCCACAAACTTCTCTCTGACAAACAATATGGCTTCTATTTCACCAGGTCTACTGCTGATGTACTAATGACTATCACTGAATATATATATATATATATATATTTTTTTTTTTTTTAATCATATCACCCCAAGCAAGGCGGTAACGCCACTGATGTTCATGGGGCTATGTAAGAGTGAAAAGATTGGAAAAGAGAAAGCTGGAAACCACATCCCAAACAGGAAACAAGGGATGAGCCCCTTCATCCGTTCAATAGATGTGGGTGGAGTGTGAACCGGGCGATAGTTTAGTCTATCTACTCCAATTGAAAAAAAAAAAAAGAGGAAAAAAATGGAAATGAGTAAAAGATTGGAAAAGAGAAAGCCGGAAACCACATCCTAAACAGGAAACAAGGGATGAGCCTCTTCACCTGTTCAATAGATGTGGGTGGAGTGTGAAATACCAGACTCTTGATAAAAATGGCAACGCTTGACGTCATAGAAATAAGACTAATCCCATTGGGTAAACCAAGGGCAACAACGAGCAGCAGCTTACCTCAGCATTCTATTGGTTGTTGGAATGAGGGGTCAGCCCCACACCATGGCATCGGCATAAATACAGAGTCCTGAGGAACCAAAGTCAGTTGGAGTTGGCAGTTGGAGTCGGAGTTCCAATTTGAATTTTGGTTGGCTCTTGGCCCAGAAATGTGATGACAGAGATAGGCGCCATACTGTTGGGTGCCAACAGTAGGGCCCGCCCCTTGCCAAAGACAGTTCCCAGCTGAAGATGTTAAGAGACAGATAGACACCATGCTATTGGGTGCTAACCATAGAGAAGCCTGTCACCAATCGACCAAAAAGAGTTAAAATCAAACAACCAACCAGAGTTAGACAAACAAGAAGTGATTTTGCAGACAAGGTTTTAAAAATTGCCAGCCGAACAAAGTTAATGAAAAAGCAGAGTGATCCATCTCGGAAAAAGAAATTCACCTTGATTCTGACTCTGAAGACGAACTACACCAACCTACCCATAACCCAACACTTCAGCAGTTTCTGCAAAATTCCAGAGAGAAAGAACCAAAGTCAACTAGACTTGCTACGAACTTAGAACTCTGTTTGGGGAAAAGCACCATAGCTAACCAGATTCCTTGATTATTACTTGGGAGGATAAATATTTGAACATCATACTTCGAATTACTTAAGAGACTTCCGTTCCACTACCAGCTTGATAGGAGCAGGGATTGGGAAATATCCGAATGACCATTATACTACTGTGAATAATTTTCTGTACATAAAGACGTTGGTCCATTTATTTTTGGTGCCATATTTCTTTCTTTTTATTATCCAATTCCAGTTTGGTTTGGCTTGGCAGAGAGACAGCTAATGGAAAACTCATGTGACTATCTTGTGATCAATCAACCCAACGTGGGACAAGGGAGATCATTGTGAGCAGAGTCAACCTACGACCAGCTATTTGGATCGAAACCAGCAATGACCGACCTGGTTAAATGGCACATAAATGCAACGTTAGTTGCCATTTTCTATTTTCTCATGAGTTAGTAACACTGCACAACAGTCTGTTTCCTCTCATGTTGTTTTAGTTCAATTCTTTCTAAGTTTTTCTTTTTAATTCTGTACACTGCTTGAAAATGATTCTTTATAAGGCAATTATTACAGGTCTTTTGAAATCTTGAGCCTGTCTTTCTTTATTTCATGTTTATAGCCACAGAACTGATATTTTGCGCTGTAGTTTTCAGTGAATAGGTGTTAGCAACCTCGAAATCATCTTGAGAATTTTTATTTTTGTTGAATTTTATATTAATTCTTGTTGTTGAACAGCATCAATGGTGGCATTCAAGGACATATTTCTTATTTGTATTTAACCTTTTTAATCATAGTTTTTGCAGTGCCATGACGCACATAGATAGGTGTCTCTGCAAGTGCTATTGGTAGGCAACCCCAAGGTCACACTATGCTGCAGTCTGCACCAGCTTCCTTTCTGCACATGTCGTTGTCAATGACTGTCTGCAAACTCTACTTGGAGTCTCCTTACCACAGTACAAAAATGAACAATAGCATCTCAAGAAATAACATTCATGTTATGTGTACCAACTTCTGCAGTGTGGAATCTTTTCTCTATGAAAAGCCCCCTGACATCTTTGTGCTTTGCAAAACTAATCTTAACCCCTCAATCCCCTCCTCTGACTTCCACTCTTAAGGAAGGACTCCACTGTCTATATGCATGGTCTAGGGGTTTACAACAGTGAACACCTCCCTCTAGTTAGGGTGACTTCTCTCGAATCCCCTGACCAATTATATATGTGTCTACGTCTTTCACTTCTAAAATCAGTTAGCTATCTTTTATTTCTGTACCATTCCCCTTCCTCTCCCAACTGCTCCCTGCTAGACAGTATCACTGATAATATAAATAAGGCTACATCCACCCGTTTTCTAACATATTTGTGTTTGGTGATTTTAATAGCCACCATGCCAAGTGGCTGGAAAACTCTGTTACTGATCCTGCTGGCATTCATGGCATGAACTTTGTAATTACTTAATCTCTTATGCAAGTGGTGAATTTCCCAACACACTTCTCCAGTATCCCTACAGGGCATGCTTCTTTGCTAGATTTCTGCTTCACCTCTGTGCTTGACTCCTGCCAAGCCTTGCAGCTTTGCCCTCTTGGAAACTCTGATCATGCTGTCATTTCCATTAATTTTTCTCTCCATTCCCATTCCCCCTCGGAACCTTCTACCAACAGAATTTCTTATTGCTACCAAAGATCAGACTGGGATCATTCTTTGGTTTTCTCTGTGACATCCTTAGGGAAAAAGTGTTTAGATTCCCCATTGAGGACTGGACCTCTCATGTCTCCTTCCGAGTGAAAGCTAGCATCGATGCTTTCATCCCATTCTAAACCTCATTCGTCCCTCTGGTTCTCTTCTATCTGCTCTGCCACCATTGCCCACAGGAATCACTACTTCCGGCTATATTGAAGCCATGCGTCTGACTATAATAGGTTCCTACTTGCCTCTGCTTGTAATGAGTGTAAGAGGATCTTAAAGCTAAGCTGTTGTTTGCTGAAAGAATGAAGCAGTATATAGCAGCCTGCAAGTTCAGCTCCAAAGACTACTGGTGGCTCTACAGATGTGTACTGAACAACACCAATTCCTCCATACCTTCTTTAAAAAATAAATTTGAGGTCCTCAATCTTTTTATTAGTTCTTTTTGTTGAAAGCATCAATGGAGGAATTTGAGGACATATTTTCCATTTGTATAATTGTTCTAACATTTTTTAGTGGTGTATTGCATTGTACATTCCTTGAATTAGTCTCATTTGAATTAAATTTTCAATTGTTTGACTTTCTTTTACATGCTTTTCAAACTCATTCTACTGAGGTGCATTTTTTAAATGATGCAAATGACTTTATAACAGGTACAACAGCTTACTGTCTGGTGGTCATGGAGTCACGATTTTAAAGGAATAACATATATCCTATTAGCAATGGCGTTGTTATGAAGTGGGATTTCCCTCATATTTTATCAGTGCAATGGTAGTTTCATATATGGAGAAGGTATTTAACTAAGCACCTACATTGCAACATCATGTGACACAGTGTTGAGTTTAAAGTGGATTTATCAGCAGTACCAGACAAAAAATTCTCAAGCCCCCTCGTCACTTCCCCATTTTGAGTATGCCTCAGGCACCATGCAATAAACTCAGCCTCCTTTCTTGAATGAACATTATAGTCAGAGAAGTGAACCACTCTGCCAGTCAGTACACAATACTCACATACCAGCTACTCTTCTACCCTTACTGCTTGTGCATTTATATAGTCTCTGCCTTAGCTATTCTAACACATCACTTAATAAGTCCTGAGCCTAACTAATAAAACAACAACTTTTAGGCAAAATTCAAATTTATTCATCGATATAGTCTCCTTCTAGGGTGATACACTGATTCCAACATGTCTTTAAAAATTCTATGCAATTTTTGTAGAGTGATTTGGCTTTGGTCTCAAAATATGTCTCAGTTGCCAAATCTGCTGCTATGAAAGTCGGCTCCCTGTGCAGGGCCCGGAAATTTTTCCCACCTGAATCTATTCTGCACATATACAAATACGCCCGTGTATTGAATATTGCTGCCATATCTGGTCGGGTGCCCCTGCTGCTCTCCTTGGGCTTCTTGACAAAATACAAAGGAGGATCTGTAACGTGGTTGATACTGACTTGGCAGACCGGCTGCAGCCGCTCTCTCACCGGCGTGATGTGGCTTCCCTGTGCCTCTTCTACAAGTACTTTCATGGCTTCTGCTCCGATGAGCTTAGATCACTGGTGCCGCCTAAGCACGAATTTACACGAGATACTAGATTAGCAACTTGGTCCCACCCTTTTACAGTTAAACAAATAAGATGTAACCATAAATTCTACTCCAACAGCTTCTTTTCTTGCGCTTCCCGCCTGTGGAACTCCCTTCCACAAGTCTGCTTTCCCGACAGTTACAATCTCCAGGTGTTTAAATGTAGGGTCAATAGACACCTCCTATCACACTAACTCCCAACTATTCTCAGAACACTCTCATCTACCCAACCCTCATTCTTGGTATCCTTACCCGCCTATCACCCATCCTTTGACATTTCCTATATTTAATCAGCCTTTCTCCACTCTACGTAGCCCCCTGCGCAGTAGTGGCAGTGACATGCCTTGCTCGGGGTGAAACGCTTATAAAAAAAAAAAAAAGTTTCAAATATCACTTCTTCATTGAAGCCAAATCACTTTCCCTGGAGCATTCTTTTAAGGTCTGCAAACAGCCAGTAGTTACTGTGGGGCCAGATCTGGAGAATAAGGTGGATGTGGAAGCAATTTAAAATGCAGTTCATGTAGTTTTGCCATTGTTGCGATCAACTTGTGATATAGTGGATTGTCTTGGTAAAAGACCACTTTTTCCTTCTTCATTTGTGGCTGTTTTTTTGGTGATTTCTTCCTTCAAATGCACCAATAATGCTATATAATATTTGTTATGGATGGTTCTTCCTTTCTAAAGATAATTGATGAACAAAATACCTTGTGCATCCCAAAATATGAAGGCTAAAACCTTGCCTGCTGATGTTTGTGTCTTTGGTTGCTTTGGACGGCTTTCACCTGCTGCTGTTTACTCAGCTGACTGCCAATTTGACTCTGGAGTGAAGTGGTGGATTCATGTTTCATCCATTGTTATATATTTATGCAAAAACTTCTTGTTGCATTGAAGCAGTTGCAAACAACGCTCTGAATTGTTGATGCATCGTTGTCTTTCACAGACTGTGAGCACTCACTTTGAACACAGCTTTCTCATTGATAAAATGTTAATGCAAAATGGTAAATACACTGCCTTCTGCTATGTTCAACTCCTCTGCAATCTCATGCAACTTCAATTTACATTTGGCCAAAACAAGTTTGTGGATTTTTTTTGGTGTTTTCTGGGACAACTGTTGATTTGGGTGACCTGAGCGTTCTGTACGACCGCATTTAAAGTCAGCATGCCACCTCTTAATCGTTGTTTCTGACAGAGCAGAGTCTGAATAACACTAATCAAACCATTGCTTTTCTTGAACAATATTTTTCTCATCAGAAAGCAATGCTTTATCAACACATGACATTCAGATTTTTTCATTGTTTTAAAAATTTGCAACAGCAGTGTCACTTAAATAACTAATTTGTAAATTAATAATCTGATATGCCCAAATTTTGTCATGTGCCATTTGAAGGTTAGTACTTCATAAAAATCATATGAATTTTTTATTAGTAGCACCATCTACATGTCAGGCCCAGAACTTATTGAGTGATGTGTTAATTATACAGTCATTTACATATAAACAGTAAAAAATAATATGAAATACATAAATCTTATCTACTTCACCCTCTCTTTTATCTTTCTTTTGCTCTACTTATGCATAAAACATGTTAATGCATGGCAATGTTTTTTATGCCAATCTGCTTTTCCATATGCAGCCATTAATCCTGTTTCTCTATGTCTTTCTTTTGTCTCCATCCTTTCCACATTTTTCTCCATTCGTAAATATGTATCTTTCTTTTTTTTCTTTCATCTAGTTTTCTTTTCTTTTCTATAGCTTTTTTGCCTCTTTTTACCTCTTTCATAGCCCCACACCTTTCTTAACTTTTCCCAATCCCTTTTAAGGAACTTTGATATATAGATAGAATGATTTATTTGAATCCCACATGGATGATGCTGGTTGCATGACTACCTCTTCTTCCACGTAAGACTATATCTGCTTTTTTTTTTGGAGAGTTTCAAAGGGCAGAAACTCATGTAGATTAATATAACTAATTCCAGCTTAGAAAGGCCAGGAATTGTGTAGATACTATAATCTGATTCTTAAGTGATCATACAAACAAGAAGAATAATAGTATACATATATATTTCTCAGGAATTGTTTGGACTTTTGATTTCATTCTTTTTGCTGCACTTGTTGTTACCAAAATATTTCAGCTTTTCAATTCCTTGATCAGTCATTCAATTCATATGGCAAAAAGAGGTTCACATTATCCAAACCTACACATACAGTAATATGCAAAAGTATTAGGACAATAACTATTTTATCTTTTATGAGGCATCAAAATAAAGTTTAAAATCACCCCTGTCCTAACACTTTTGCACGCAACTGGTAGTGTGCAAAAGTATTAGGACAGGGGTTATTTTTCTAAAAACCTCACTGAAATTCAAATACAGGGTGAAAAGCCAAGTAAATTGCTAATAAATATTGATTATTTAAAACTAGGTGTAAAAGAAATGTATTAAAAAGAAGTTATATTTAATTTTTCCTATTTTCTATTAAACAAGTTATTTTGAAACTACTATATTGAACATCGACAGGATAATTTGGATAAAAAAATTGATAAGTCTAATGTTACTTTGCAAGACACACTTTGGGATCAAATACAAGCTGCTTGGCAGGAGATACTATTAGATACATGGAAGAAGCTTGTGATGTCAATGCCTGATAGAATGAAGGCTGTGATCAAAGCAAAAGGCTATTATACTAAATATTAAATTTATTTTGTAACAAGTATTTTTTATTAAAGCATTTGTTGAGTAAATCAAATAAAATTAAATTGTTTATTTTCTCTCAATATGCTTCATAAAAGATAAAATAGTTCTTGTCCTAATACTTTTGCACAGTACAGTACATTGACATTTATCTCAGATATCTGGGTCTCTAGCCAGTAGTGAGTATGAAATAATAACTTCCTTCACTTATTCCCTTCAAATTTGGAAAACTGATGAAGAAGGAAAGAAATTTGCCAGCTTATGTGAGATTTTTATATTCTATAAAAATTAACTGGTGAGCTGAGAAGAAGAAAGAAAAAAAATTGTGAGCTTATGTGAAATTGTTTTTGGGCCAATGAAAACCTTGCCTTCACAGAAATTAGCTGGTCAGCCAATAAGAAAGTAACACTTCTATGCAGAATTCTTTTTGTATATAAAATGAGGCGAAAAATTAAATTTATCAGAAAAGAGTGTCTGAAGTCATATGAAAAGTTTTAGTTCAGTTCTTCATGACCAGAATTGAAGTACTCACCAATTATATTATTGGCCTCTAACCAGTATGCAGCACTTCAAAGAATTTTCTCTCAATAATCTAAGATTGCTAAGTATCTCAAATTACCTCTCAAACTATCTTTAGTTAAATATTAATAAATTATAATGTATACAAGAATTTAATATGTACATATTTGATTATAAGTTAAATATATATAATGCTGATAGTTTGACTCTTGGAATAGTGAGATAGCTGTTTCCATAGAGGAAGCATTCAGAATTCATTGACTAAAGTGTTAGTGTCACTGCTGGTTGAAATTAATTATTTCTTTTGAAACAGTATTTCAGGAAAATATGCTTCTCAAGTTCACCGTTATCACGCTTTCTAGTATTTCTTTCTTAACCTTTTGTTTAAGATAGTGTGGAAAATCCTGATTAAATCATTATTTTTTCTTCTAATTACATGTACTATCCTTTATAATTGTTGCCACAGTTGGAAGTCTTGAAGTGATGTGGTTCTTGTTATTTGGCAAATTTCTTTGTGATTTTGTAGCACTAGTCTATAAGATCTGAGAAAGAATTGTCTTCTATAAACCTAGAAGATTCATTTACTCAAAAGCAACTAGTACTTGGTCTACTTAATCCTATCCATTGTGTACTTAAACTGGAACTTGTCAGTGAAGTTTTAGTAGTCAACAGATAATTAGTAAAAAGAAATTTATTTTCAAATCTGGTTATTCAAATATGGTAGGGTTCCCCAATTAAGGCCAATAAATTCTGAGCATTCTTCTCTAAATCAATACTGAGCCATGTGTTCTTAAGGATCATGGCCCAGTGGATATAGACATTGGTTAGTTCCTGTGACTTGACTCAAAGGGTTGTGAGTTCAATACCAGGCTACAGCAGTGGTGAACAAGTAACTTACAGTGTTAGAGGGAGATAACTTATGACTACCAAAAGAGGCACTGCTACGCAAGGAATGAAGTTCATATACCGCAGTGATTTTAATAAAGGGTTTGGTTCACAATTCCTGGCACCTGAAGAAGGCTGGAGTGTACAACGGCTAAAACATTGTATAAATGGCAATAAAGATTCAGACAATAGTCCAAATAATGTGAATACTGTAAATACTACCTCATCTCAGAAATATCGACAAATACTGAGTATACTTCTCCAATTTAATCACTTAAAAGATATTTAATTTTTTCAGGAAAATAGTTTTCTCAAATTCACTAGTTCTAGTATTGATAGGAGTTTCCTTCCTAAGTTTTTGTTTAAGGTAGTGTGGAAAGTTGAAATCTTGATTATATCCTTATTTTCTCTTTTAGTTATGTGTTACTCATTTTAGTTGTTGCTGTTGTGAAAATTTTCAAATGATGTGGCCTTTGTTATTTGGCAAATCTCTTAGTGATTATGTAGCACCGAGTTTTAAGATCTGATGAAGGATAAACATCTTATTAACTTGGATGCCACAGTACATCATAATTGCAAGAATAGGAATTAAAGTTTCATGTTAGAAGCATTAACATAAAAAAATGCAAACTGCTCATGAGAAAAGCTAAAGAATTTGTTGGTCCAAACATGTTAAAAATGACAAAGATAAAGTGAGTTGTTCAAAAATGCATGAAATGATGAAAATACTTCTTCTCAGACAATAGAATAACACTGAAGAATTTTCTTACAGCCAAAGCAAAAAAGGCTCAAGATGCAATCAAGGTAGAGAGTTATTCAGTGATTGATTTTCTGGATGATAAATATAAGTAAGCAGTGAGGATTATGTGGATATGGATGATAAGTAATGATTCAGCCTTGATTTGAAAGGGGTTACGATTATAGTGTTTGGAGAAGCAACCACATGGGAGTCTATTCAACAATGCAAGTTTTTGTAGAAAAAGCTGTTTCAGTGAAACTTTCCCCTTACTGGCTCACATTCTTCCTTGGTCTTTTAAACAGGAGAAGAGGTTTATCCATTGTTTCCTGTTTAGGACTGGGTTTCCAGTTTCTTCTAAAGTCTGCTTTAGATCTGTACTCCTAATACCTGTGCCTGAACTCTGAAATTTTACTCACTAACTTTATTTCATTTTATTTTTTTCTCTCCTCCACTAATAGGAGTAGATAGGTTTGCGTATAATACAGCTCACATTCCTTCCCAGTCTTTTGAACAGGAGTAGTGGTTTATCCCTTGTTTCCTATTTTGGATTGAGTTTTCAGTTCCTTCTAAAGTTTGCTTCAGCTCGATAGTCCTAATGCTTGTTCTTTCCTATACTAATATAAGTCCACACAGTAACTCTCTACCTTGAGTGGCCTTTAGGCCATGTATTGGGTGAACATATAGTGGGTTATCCATTCTAGTGAAGAGTAGTTGTGTGTTGAAACAGATTAACTGAATTTGGCCTCGTTAGTAGATAGCCCACTACAAGGGGGGTATAAACAAGAAAATCAAATTGAATATAGAAACAACATTTATATATACACATATATCAATTAAAGTTTTATTACAAATAAAGGGAATGTCTTTTGGATGAGCTCAAAGGATGTTAAAATGTTTAGAGCAGTAAATGCTGAAAAGAGAGTTTGTGTGTATATATGTATGAGCGTTTGTCAGTTAAGAATGTCTTTGATGTTTCCGCTTCTTTGTAAGTAGCTCAGGGAACAGCGAAGAAGAAGGTGAGAGAAAAAGGAGAGGTGAGCATAGTGGATTGCTTGATGAGGTCAAGGGACATGCTAATTATGCTCGTACTTTCTCTACTGGTGATGCTTTCTGTGTTGACTTTTTATTTCATCTTTGTGGGTCCCAGCAAGTCATTTGGGAATTTAACTCTGGGCTACCCATTGGATGAAAAATAAAATTTGCGTAGGCTTGCAAAAAGGAATTTGATATTTATTAATTTTTGGTTTTCTGCTAGAACATATGCGTGGAGCCAGATGCACAAAGACCAGTTTTGGTCATTTGCTTTCTGGTTCTTTGAGGGCAAACATCCAGTCCCTCGCTTTGCTCGGTATCACCACAAACATTATTAAAAAAATGTAAGAGTTTTGACTCTGTGGATGCAGCATGAAATGTGTTATAATAAAACTGAAGACAACATTTTAAAAAAACATCTATGATGATAAAAATAATTTATGTCAGGACTTCAGAAAAAACAATCATGATGGATAATATTATTTTCATTTTTCTTCTTTGAAAAATGGTTTGTTTTTGTTTGTTTTTGAGGCTTAACAACCTATCAATCCTTATGGGATCATTTTAAGGTCATAACCAATGATTTTGGGTAAGGTTATTTTATTTTTACAACATTTTTCTTTTCACGATTCATTGGGATTTGTTTTTTTTTAAAAGCAGGGTCCCCAAGTCCTACCCTTGTTATTTAACCCATAACTGGAGGGAATGGACGGATTAATACCTTTCCCAAGGGTACCAGCGCTTAAGTGAATGCAGGCTATTCAACTGGAATTCGAACTCGGCTCACCAATTTCTCTTTCCGAGCCGATATCCACTGCACCACAACACACATCCATCACTATATGCTTACAGCACCTGGTATTCCTGGTATTGAAAAATGGAACTAAAATATAAAATAGATTACTATTCAAAATTAATAACAATCAACAATATTTCATCTAAAGAATAAAAATTAAATAAAGATAAGGATATTGTTACTAATGTTCCTCTTCATATTCTTTTTCTATATGCGGTGTTCCTTTAGGATGTGGGAAATCATAACTCTTCACAACTTTCTATCCCTTGTTGCCTTTAGCAACCTTTCTCCCTTCACAAAGCTTTCCACTTGTTTAACCCTTTATTCACACAAGCTCATTAAGTATATGGCTTGCTGTCTTCCCCTAATCACTCTTACTCTCAATATGTCCTGTGAGTGTAAAGTTTACTAAGCTCTCCTTCCTCATAATGTGTCTAAGAAAAAAAGAAAAAATATAATACTGAGTGGGGTCTTTTTTTACCTCTCTGAGTAAGAACAACCAGGTTTTCCCAAGGCAAATAGGATCTGAATATCAATCTGACTTGGTTCTTTTACTATTTTCAGTTGTTTGTTGACTGCTTGAGTAGAGTTGCTTGTGTACTACTTGAGTACAGTTGCTTGAGTACTGCTTGAGTACAGTTGCTTGAGTACTACTTGAGTACAGTTGTTTGAGTACTGCTTGAGTACAGTTGCTTGAGTACTAATTGAGTACAGTTGCTTGAGTACTAATTGAGTACAGTTGCTTGAGTACTAATTGAGTACAGTTGCTTGAGTACTACTTGAGTACAGTTGTTTGAGTACTGCTTGAGTACAGTTGTTCGAGTACTACTTGAGTACAGTTGTGATAAAAAGCAAGTAAAAATGAAGATAAAAACTACTTATCAAAATGAAAAATGTTTGACAGCAGAAGAAAATATGATTGGCTTGTTGTAGAATATTTTGGGTTAAAGGTTCTTATCAGTAGCAATAAATATTTGAGAGGAAGATAAAGGATGTAAGTATATATGCTTCTTTGTTTGCTTTTAAAACAAGAGGAATCTATAAATAAAAGAATATTCTGTGATGGATGGATGGATGGATGGATGGACAGACAAATATAAGTTCGTCTGTTCATTCATCCATCCATCCATCCATTACACCCTCTAATATAAAAATTTATTGACTGATCAAAACCAAATTTTGGGGAGAAGTGCAAATGGTGAAGGAGGTACAAAGTATAGTTAGTCTTACTAGGATGTGTAAAAACAGCAAAGTAGCATTTTTGTCAAAGTATTTTTCCAAACAAATCAGCTTATTGAAATTTCATTGATTGGTTTGTGAAATTGAACAAAATGTAGAGTTTTTAATCTCAACAAAAAATGTAAGCAATAACTTCAACAATACGAAATATTGTGAGGATTTCAACATGCATCAGTATGTTGCAAAAACATTCTACTAGCCCAAAATGCAGCCTGTGAATTGAAACTATCAAAGTCAAACAAGTATGCATATTAAAATATCTGAAAAATCTTTTTACAGATGATGGAAAATGCAACAATGAAATCAGAAGGCATTGGAATAGTGAAAAATGTCTTTCAAAAGCTAAGCAAAGTATTAAGAAACAGGAAAATTTCATTAAGAACAAAGAAAAGAGTATTGAACTGTTGTGTAATATCAGTCCTCCTATAAGACAGTGAATGTTGGACAAACTCCTCACCAGTAATGAAGAGAAGCAACAGAAATGTGGTTCTACAGAAGGATGCTGAGTACACCATGGACTAAACATGTGAGTAAAAAGAAAGTTTAAGAAAAATGGAATTAAAAAAAGATACTTAGAATCAGAAAGAAACAGTTGAAATTTATGTGATGCAATGAAGAAAGAGGGTTTAAAGAATTTGATACTCACAGGACAGATTAAAGGCAAGCAAAAATAAACACAAACACACTTCACATCTTGCCTATGCCACATCACTCTTTTTTCATGTCACTACACTCACCAGTCTACAAACCATTTGTCTCTACCTACACTGATGATGACTGCAGAAAGTCGAAAGCTTGGACCATATTTCTTGTAAAATTTGGACAATTTCTGATCGAATTTCCTCCTTATCTGAGAATGAGTATTCATAATTTGGAAAAGGTGACCAATAAAATTAATTGACACAAAATGTCTGTTTACTTTAATAACATTGTCCCTCCTCTCTCTCTGTCTCCATATATATATATATATATATATATATATATGTAGCAGATCTTCATTCAAGTATGTTTGGTTGAATAGTCTAGATGTATTATGCCTACTTATTTTTATTTTAATCCTCTCAAATTCACAGATTAATTTCCTAGTGTTGTAATTAAACTCATTAAGAAAGACAACATACTTATTCTCATTCCTCTTATTTTCCCAGGTACTTTCAATCCTATCCAAGATCATTTTCAGGGGTGATTTGTTAAGACAAAATTAATGGGAATTCAAGAGGATTAAAAAAAAAAACGTATGTCTAAATTACTCAACCAAACAAGCTTTAATATATATATTTATATAAAAAGACATAGATAATGTGCTGTCATTCTAAAATTTTGAAAGTATTTATACTTACTTCTGGTGAACATAAGTAACATAAAAATGTAGATTTTCATGTTGCTGAACATTTTCTCCATCTCTGTCACTTGTTGAATTCTTAGTAAGTCCAAAACTTTTGTGTATTACTGTAAGTTTGGATACAGTCAATACTTTTGTGAATGTCAGGGTATATCCAATACTTCTGTGTTTTATTTCAGGAGAAAGTACATTAAATATTTGTGTTGGATACCCGAGGTCTGGGTATGTATATTATTTATACGTCTTACCCCAGGTCTGTAAACTCCATTTTTAGAAGAAAAGCTCAATGCAGTCACCTGTAAAATAAGAGAATATTTTAGATAAATAAGTAGTTTTGAAAACAGTTTACACTTCTAATCTAAAAAGTATAGAAAATGAAAATATGTTAGAGTTACTTGAATAGCAAGTATTGTTATGATATGACAAGGCACTAAGTTTCAGTGCAGCTGTGTATCCATTAATAATATAAAACCAGAAAAAAATAGACCAGGAATTGTGTAGATACTATAATCTGATTCTTAAGTGATCATACAAACAAGAAGAATAATAGTATACATATTTCTCAGGAATTGTTTGGACTTTTGATTTCATTCTTTTTGCTGCACTTGTTGTTACCAAAATATTTCAGCTTTTCAATTCCTTGATCAGTCATTCAATTCATATGGCAAAAAGAGGTTCACATTATCCAAACCTACACATACAGTAATATGCAAAAGTATTAGTACAATAACTATTTTATCTTTTATGAGGCATCAAAATAAAGTTTAAAATCACCCCTGTCCTAACACTTTTGCACACAACTGGTAGTGTGCAAAAGTATTAGGACAGGGGTTATTTTTCTAAAAACCTCACTGAAATTCAAATACAGGGTGAAAAGCCAAGTAAATTGCTAATAAATATTGATTATTTAAAACTAGGTGTAAAAGAAATGTATTAAAAAGAAGTTATATTTAATTTTTCCTATTTTCTATTAAACAAGTTATTTTGAAACTACTATATTGAACATCGACAGGATAATTTGGATAAAAAAATTGATAAGTCTAATGTTACTTTGCAAGACACACTTTGGGATCAAATACAAGCTGCTTGGCAGGAGATACTATTAGATACATGGAAGAAGCTTGTGATGTCAATGCCTGATAGAATGAAGGCTGTGATCAAAGCAAAAGGCTATTATACTAAATATTAAATTTATTTTGTAACAAGTATTTTTTATTAAAGCATTTTTTGAGAAAATCAAATAAAATTACTTTAATTAAATAGTTTATTTTCTCTCGATATGCTTCGTAAAGATAAAATAGTTCTTGTCCTAATACTTTTGCACAGTACTATATATATATATATATATATATATATATGTGTGTAGGTGCGATTGGTAAATTGTCGCAATTATTTTATTATTTCAAAGCAAAAGGCTATTATACTAAATATTAAATTTATTTTGTAACAAGTATTTTTTTCTTGTTAAAGCATTTGTTGAGTAAATCAAATAAAATTACTTTAAATTGTTTATTTTCTCTCAATATGCTTCATAAAAGATAAAATAGTTCTTGTCCTAATACTTTTGCACAGTACTATATATGATGGATCAAGGAAATTACGATCTGTATCTATATATAAATGTGTGTGGAGTCCCATATAAAAAAAGGTGATATACAGCATTTCATTCTAGTTTGAGAAAGAATTTGGAGTAACTTGAAGTGAATCTCTCAGAGATAGCTCAGCATAAATTAAAATCTAATAAACAACTATTTTAGAGGCAATAAGAAAAGCTTCCTTTGAACTAAAACCTAGTTCAATCTTCAAAGGATTCAGTGAAAAACATTCAAATATGTTGCTATTGTTTGAAAGGAAACACCTTTCAAATGGTTATTAACCAATCAGAATATTTTATTTTGACTCTCAAATACAGCTTTTTTTCTGATGTAAGGAGTGATATCCACCAGTTTAATCTGAGTTGAGCTTCATTGTCTTTCCAGTGCCTTTACACCCACACACCCATTCCTGAGACTTTACACCCACACACCCATTCCAGTGCCTTTACACCCACACACCCATTCCAGTGCCTTTATACCCACACACCCATTCCTGAGCCTTTACACCCACACACCCATTCCAGTGCCTTTACACCCACACACCCATTCCAGAGCCTTTACACCCACACACCCATTCCAGTGCCTTTACACCCACACACCCATTCCTGAGCCTTTACACCCACACACCCATTCCAGTGTCTTTACACCCACACACCCATTCCAGAGCCTTTACACCCACACACCCATTCCTGAGCTACACACCCCATTCCTGAGCCATTACACCCACACACCCATTCAGTGCCTTTACACCCACACCCATTCTGAGCCTTCCCACCCACACCCATTCCAGTGCATGCACACACACACCCATTCCTGAGCCTTTGCACCCACACACCATTCCAGTGTCTTTACACCCACACACCCATTCCTGAGCCTTTACACACACACCCATTCCAGTGTCTTTACACCCACACACCCATTTCAGTGCCTTTACACCCACACACCCACATTCCTGAGCCTTTACACCCACACACACCCATTCCAGTGCCTTTACACCCACACACATTCTGTGACCTTTACACCCACACACCCATTCCGGTGCCTTTACACCCACACACCCATTCCTGAGCCTTTACACCCACACACCCATTCAGTGCCCACACACCCACACACCCATTCCAGTGTCTTTACCCACACACCCATTCCAGTGCCTTTACACCCACACACCCATTCCTGAGCCTTTACCCACACACCCATTCAGTGCCTTTACACCCACACACCCATTCCTGAGCCTTTACACCCACACACCCATTCCAGTGCCTTTACACCCACACACCCATTCCTGAGCCTTTACACCCACACACCCATTCCAGTGCCTTTACACCCACACACCCATTCCTGAGCAGCATGCCCCACACCCATTCCAGTGCCAATGCACACACACCCATTCCTGAGCCTTTACATACACACACCCATTCAGTGCCTTTACACCCACACACCCATTCCTGAGCCTTTACACCCACACCCATTCCAGTGCCCTTTACACACACACACCCATTCCAGTGTCTTTGCACACACACACCCATTCCAGTGCCTTTACACCCACACACCCATTCCTGAGCCGGCACTGCCACACACCATTCCAGTGCCTTTACCTACCACCCATTCCTGAGCCTTTACACCCACACACCCATTCCAGTGTCTTTACACCCACACACACCCATTCCTGAGCCCTTTACACCCACACCCATTCCAGTGTCTTTACACACCATCCTGAGCCTTTACACCCACACACCCATTCCAGTGTCTTTGCCCACCCATTCAGTGCCTTTACACCCACCATTCCTGAGCCTTTACACCCACACACCCATTCCAGTGCCTTTACACCCACACACCCATTCCTGGAGGCCTTTACACCCACACACCCATTCAGTGCCTTTACACCCACAACACCCATTCCTGAGCCTTTACACCCACACACCCATTCCAGTGCTGTTACACCCACACCTTGTTCCTGAGCCTTTACACCCACACACCCATTCCAGTGCCTTTACACCCACACACCCATTCCTGAGCCTTTACACCCACACACCCATTCCAAGTGTGTCTTTACACACACACCCATTCCTGAACCTTTACACCACACACAAATCCCAGTGTCTTTGCACCCACACACCCATTCACAGTGCCTTTACACCCACACACACATTCCTGAGCCTTTACACACACACACCCATTCAGTGCCTTTACACCCACACACACACCCATTCCTGAGCCTTTACACCCACACACCCATTCCAGTGCCTTTACACCCACACCCATTCCTGAGCCTTTACACCCACACACCCATTCAGTGCCTTTACACCCACACACCCATTCCTGAGCCTTTACACCCACACTTATTCCAGTGTCTTTACACCCACACACCCATTCCAGTGCCTTTACACCCACACACCCATTCCAGAGCCTTTACACCCACACACCCATTCCTGAGCCTTTACACCTGCCATTCCAGGCACCTTTACACCCACACACCCATTCCTGAGCCTTTACACCCACACACCCATTCCAGTGCCTTTACACCCACACACCCATTCCTGAACCTTTACACCCACACACCCATTCCAGTGTCTTTGCCACACACCCATTCAGTGCCTTTACACCCACCCATTCCACAGTGCTTCACCCCACACCCATTCCAGTGCCTTTACACCCACCCCATTCCTGAGCCTTTACACCCACACACCCATTCCAGTGCCTTTACACCCACACACCCATTCCTGAGCCTTTACACCCACACACCCATTCCAGTGCCTTTACACACACACACAAACCTGAGCCTTTACACCCACACACACCCATTCCAGTGCCTTTACACCCACACACCCATTCCTGAGCCTTTACACCCACACACACCCATTCCAGTGTCTTTACACCACACACCCATTCCTGAGCCTTTACACCCACACACCCATTCCAGTGCCTTTACACCCACACACCCATTCCACACACACACACACCCATTCCTGGGCTACACCCACACCCATTCCAGTGCCTTTACACCCACACATTCTGAGCCTTTACACCCACACACCCATTCCAGTGCCTTTACACACACACACCCATTCCTGAGCCTTTACACACCCACACACCCATTCCAGTGTCTTTACACCCACACACCCATTCCAGTGCCTTTACACCCACACACACCCATTCCAGTGCCTTTACACCCACACCCATTCCAGAGCCTTTACACACACACCCATTCAGTGCCTTTACACCCACACACCACATTCCTGAGCCTTTACACCCACACACCCATTCCAGTGTCTTTACACCCACACACCCATTCCTGAGCACACACCCCACACACCCATTCCAGTGCCTTTACACCCACACACACATTCCAGAGCCTTTACACCCACACACCCATTCCAGTGCCTTTACACCCACACACCCATTCCAGTGCCTTTACACCCACACACCCATTCCTATGAGCCTTTACACCCACACACCCATTCCTGAGCATACACGCACACACCCATTCCAGTGCCTTTACCCACACCCATTCAGTACTTACACACCCACACACCCATTCCTGAGCCTTTACACCCACACACCCATTCCAGTGCCTTTACACCCACACCCACACACCTTTCTCCATCAACCAATTATAACTTCTTTTCCACTCAGAAGTATCCATTCCATCTTCAAAGACAAACCTATAAGTTTTTATATAACTTGTTAAAATAATTATTGCTAGTTTATACAAAGTCACAACTCTGCTTACATGTTCTTTTCTGTTTGATCACTGGAGTTAAGCAAGAGCAAGCCTGGCCAATACTTAGATGGAATTTAAAATAGGTTTTGACTTTAAACAACTTACAAAGAGATAATAATCCATAAAAAAAAAAGCAAATCAGTAAATCTTATTCTTTTTTTCATTGATTGAATTTTATTTCAATCTTTTATTTCTGTTGGTGGAAGATAATTTATTTGTAATAAGATATAAACAATTGTCACAAATTAATACCTTTCTAAAACCTATAATGAAATCATGTAATCTACAGATCTCCAGATAAAAAGACATATTAATAATTGTTTACTGAGAACTTGTGAATAATCAATGTTCATGAGGTATTTTATATAACATTTTTATTCTCTGACTCAATTTTCAAGATTTATTTTATTGCATACTCACGTAAAAGTTTGTGCAGACTTTTAAGCTAGCTTATGTCGAGAGTTAATTGAGCCTCCAGCCCAAAATTAAAGGGATCTTTGGTTCAGCTTAGAAAACCGCAATGATAATTTTGCAGAAATAACTTTGAATTCCTGAATTCACTCCATTTTTACTGTGGTAATTGTAAATAATTTTCTGACTGGGAAGTCAAGTTGAAAGATATTACGATGGAAATTCTTACAGGTAAAGTCAGTTTTAATTTTTCATTTGACAATTAGCTATAATATGCAATTGAGAAGATGGGTACTGCCATTTATGTGAAGGTACAGTAATTGTCTGTAATTAATTTTTCATTTTGATTTTGTCTTGATTCAGGTTAACAGAGTCATTAATTGATGTCCAAAACCAGCAAAAATGTGGTTAAAAGTAGGACTTTGTTTTGGAAATTTGGGATCAAGGTCACAAGATTAAGGCTTTTCTGTTTCCTGGTTTTTATTTTTTGTGTGATAGGAAAAAGGTTTAATTTATTTTTATTTTATTCATCTTTTGTAACTACTACAGCCAACCTACACAGTAAGACAATTCTGAGATCTCTAGAAGCCCTACTAGGATTTGTCGTAAGTGGCTACAATCTGAACAATATAAGATACACAGATGACAGAGTGCTCATAGCAGATACAGCAAAAAGTCTACAAGACCTACAAGAAGTAGTTAAAGAAAGCAAAAAGAAGGGACTACATATAAACTACAAGAAAACAGAATGCATCATAATCAGTAAAAAGAGGAGCCCAAGATGACAAATAAAAGTTGGGGATACTAAAATCATACCAGTGCAGAAGTTTAAATACCTGGGAATCATCCTAACAAAAGATGGAAAAATGGGATACAGAGATCTGAAGGCATACTGGCATGGCTGAAGATGCATTCCAGAAGCTGAGCAGAGCATTAAGAGACAGGAAAATTTTGCTGGAAACAAAGAAGAGAGTACTAAATTGTTATGTGATGTCTGTCCTTCAATATGGCAGTGAATGTTGGACAAGCATATCAAAGATTAAAGAAAGACTTGAAGCAACCAAAATGTAGTTCTACAGAAGGATGCTGAGGATACCATGTACAGAACACATGAGCAATGACGAAGTTTTGGAGAGGATGGACACAAGAGGGAAAATGATACTTAACATCAGAAAAAGACAGCTAAAGTTTTTGGGACATGTAATGAGGAAGAAGGGCTTAGAGAACCTGATGTTCATGGGACGGATAGAGAGAAAGAGAGACAGGGGAAAGTAATGTATGACATATTTTATGGACTTGAGCAGATGGATGGTCGAGTAGGGAATGAGTGGGATAAAAGGAGAAGGGGTATTAAGAGTGAAAAGTGGTAGGAAGATGTGAAAGGCCATAAACGCCAACATCCTGAAGAGACACAACATATAAAAGAAGAGGAACTACAACAGAATATTGCTATTTATTTTCTTTATATATTCAGTCTATTTTTTGCTTAGAATCAAGTTTCTCATGACTTGACAGATTTGTTAGGTTTTGTCCTGAAAATCAGTCAAATCAGAATAAAGTTAGGTTCTGGTACAGGTAAGATAAAGGTAAGCAGAATAATGTTTGATATGAATGACCTTTAGTTATAACTTACAGCTTACTTTAAAATGCAGGCAAGCTAACCCAAAATGTCCTGTATTCGGCTGGATTTTGTCAGTATAGAAGTGAAAGTTGAGAAGTGGAAGAGGGCATGTAGCCTGGGCATTGCACAGCCTCCATACATCATTGTCCAGGCCCACACCCTGGAGAAGTCACTCCAAAAGGACTGAATTTTAACCAAATATTTACCTTTAACTGGCAAAATAAACAGATGCTTATTTTTTTTTATAATTGTATCGCCCCAAGCAAGGAATTATACTGCCACTGTTGTGAAGGGAGTTACATAGGAGGAAAGTATGAGAAGAAGTGACAGAATACAGGGGGTGTCAGGAAGCGGGTAGGAGAGGGATGAGAATACTGAAGAAATGAGATGAGAGCATGAGAGAGAGAGAGAGAGAGGATGCAAATTAGTGAGATAGGAGATGACTATTGTCTTTACATTTAAATTCTTGGAGATTGTAGCTGTCAGGGAAGCAAGTAAATGGAAAGGAATTCCACAGGCGGAAAGTGCGAGAAAAGAAGCTGCAGGAGCAGATTTTTTAAACTAGATAAAAGAGGGACTGAGTTTTAACTTTTTTTCTTTCTTACTATGTTAGAACTGAGACAGTAGATCATGATCTGAAGATAACGACCGAAATATCATTTTCTGAATTTCTATAAAAAAGATGAAAAATTGTTCTGCAAATTATTCTGGAAATTTTGCAAGAACATTTACACTGTACATTTGTTTTAGAAGTAAACCAAAAGCTATGATATTTTGTAGCATAATATTTTTTTCTTACCTTATTTGCATAACACTTCCTGTATTTTTGACTGAATTTCTGGGTTATAATTAGTTACACTATTTACGTTCAGACTATTGTCCTCATCATTGTAGTTTTTATCACAATGTTTCAGCCATTGTAAATCACCAGTCCTCCTCATATATATATATATATATATATTGATCTGGGTAACCTACAGGGAATTCCAAAATGAACTGATTATTTAATTGATAGAAGTAGACTGTTCTCACTTCACTGCTCATGTCTTTTTTTAAAATCAGTACCACCCCAGGTAAGGCATTAAAGCCACTAAAACACAAGGGGGTTACAGGGTGTGGAAGAATTAGGAACATGAACATTAGTAATGAGCAGTAAGAGGAAAGAGTAATCAGAAGAACAGTAGATAGTGATTGATATTGCATTTAATTTTTTTATTCCATATCACCCCGTACAAAGCAATAAAACCACTAAGACACAAGGGGGTTACAGGATGTGGAAGAATTAGGAACATGAACATTAGTAATGAGCAGTAAGAGGAAAGAGTAATCAGGAAGACAGGAAACAGAGATAAAAATTGCATTTACATTTTTGCAGATCAAAGTTGGCTTGAAAGCATGGAGCTGGAAGTGAGTTCAACATGCAGGAAATGTGGAAGAAAAAACTGTCAGCATAGAACTTATGGCTTCGTCAAGCCAGCTCAACTGTAAATTGATGAGATCTTGACGACTACCTAGTATTGTGTTCTAATTCATAATGTCTAGGTTCCAGAGCGAACAGTTCATCCAAACAATTACCATGAAAGTATTTAAAGAAGAGACTCTGAGAGGTAAAATTACGTTAGTGGATAAGTGTCTGAAGCTGAACCACCAGACCAGGACCATCAACATTACTGATTGGATCTTATCAAAGAGCTCAAGGTAGGGGTACCGAGCTACAAGTAACAGCAATATTCTAAGCATGGATGAATGTAGATACATAAAATAGATTCTAGAGAGGAAAACTGTTTTGTCAGTCACAGACTTTCTCAGCAGCTGACCTAGCAATGGATTCAAAAGTCTTTTCACTTCATGTCAGCTGAGAACATTAGCCCAAGAAAGTGCAATGACTCACTTTCCTGGAGGTTAGCATCAGCCATACTGATGGAAGGCAGAGAGTGGTCTCTCAAATGATTAATGCTGAGGAGTTTAGTTTTGGAGACATTGAAAGTGATAAGCCATCTTTTGCCCCAGTTAATGATGGTCTTGAAGTTATTTTGTACATCAGCTACCATTTTAACCTTGTCGGACTGATCACCCTTACTGTCAAGGCAGGAGTAAATGGTTGTGTCATCAGCATAGATGCCAAGTTGAGAACTGATGTCATTAGGAAGCTTGTTAATGAAAGTTAAAAACAGCATAAGACCAAGGATGGGGCCCTGGAGGGCACCCACATGTGTACAAAAGAATCTAGACAATTGGCTGTTCAAGAGAACTTTCATTTCACAATTTGAAAGGAAAGACTGGATCAGCTCAAAAATGTGCCCAGAGACACCATAAATTTTTACCCTGTGGAGAAAACATGTATGCTAGACTCTGTCAAAGGATTTTGAGATGTTCAATGCTGCAGCCCAGGCTTCACTGTTTTTATCTAGAGTATAATAGGAGATTTTCTAAGTGCCGTTTAGATGTGGCACAAGGCCAAAACTATGGGATACCCAGTGAGGATTGAACTCACTACTCAGTCATAACTGATTCTAGCAAGATAAGCTTGCTGACCATTACACTACACCGAGGTGCCCATCTATCTAGAGTATAATAGACTCATCAAGCAATTATTTTCAGTACATCAGCAGTTGACCTGGAAAAAACCTATATTGCTTGTCTGAAAAAAGGCCCTGTGATTAGAAATGTGCGTTGTGGTGCAGTGGATGTGCATTGTGGTGCAGTGGATATTGGCTGGGAACGAGGAATTGGAGAGCTGAGTTCAAATTCCAGTTGAATTCATTGCATTCACTTACGTGCAAATATCCTTGGGAAAGGTATTAATCCATCACTTCCTTCCAGTTATGGGTTAAATAACAGGACAGATTGGGTTCTATAGCCTTAGCAAGCAACCAGTCTACCACAGAAAGCAATGGCAACCTACTGTGGGATAATCTTCTGCCCAGTCAGTCTTGTCTCTTTCGAGACATGATCGCCAAAGCGTGTTTCATGTATGGCACTTAACTGACTGATGAGAGATGATGAACTAATTCAGCATAGATTAGGGCCTCTAAGAGTTTCCAAAAATGAGGTAGAAGGCTAATAAGCTGATAGTTGGAAGTTGTCAGACAGCTCACCAGAGTTCTTAAAAACTGGAACAACTGATGATGACATCTAACAGGTAGAAAAGTAGAAGGCAGTGAGGTAATTATTAGACAGTTTAGAGAGAACAGGATCCAGTTTGGGGAAACACTTCTTGACTATTATAGAGATGCCAATGGGTCTACATGCTTTGTGGGAATCTAGGTCAGAGATGATAGCAGTAACCATGGAAGAGGTTATATACATACCACTCAACAGATACTCAGTTCTTAGTGGGAAATTAGGCAGGGATACTCCATATAAATTAAGAGTAGAGTTTGAGGTGAAATTACGAGCAAAGCATTCAACTTTTTCAGTAGAAGATGTTAACACCTTAACTTGATTGAAGAGGGAGAAATAAAGATTTGCACCTATTTAATACCACATTACAAAGCTGCCAGTAATCATGAGAGCCAAAGTTGTTAGAAGCTATGTGGAGCCTCTTTCTCTCAGCAGACAGAGACTTTGCTTCTTTGAGGACTTGCTTACATTTATTATGCACATCAACGGATAGACACCTGTTATGATTAGAGTTGTCACACTGGTATAGCCAAAAAATAGTGGTTCCTGTGTGCTATAGTGGCTGAGCATGCTGGTGTGAACCATAGAGAGGATTGAGAATTCACCTGGTATTTCTGAGAAGGGATGAAAGTGTTCATGCCAGCTTCAATCCAAGAAGAAACCTCAGTGGCGCAATTTTCAATTGGGAGCTTAAAGATGTCACCCAAAGGTTCATCACAAAGAAAATTACAGAGTGAGTCTCAATCAGCATGCTCATAATGGAAAGAGATTCTATGAATAAAGACTTCCTGTTTAATAGATGATTGGAACAAAATATCAATATCAATCACAGAGTGGTTCAAATTACCAAGAGGGCAGTGTTGCAAAGCTCAGCAAAATGTTAGAGGAAGTAAAAAAATAAATCAAGTAAAAAATCCTGTTACTCAGTTTTGCTTGGAAAATAAATATGGAAGTCCATGATTTGATATTGGTCATTGGAAAAATTTAAATTAAATTTCAAGGATTCACATTTATTCAAGCAACAACGGTAAGGAGCCTGTTGTGACGAGAGTTATCATACTGGTATAGCCAAAAAATAGTGGTTCCTGTGTGCTATAGTGGCTGAGCATGTTGGTGGGAACCATAGAGAGGATTGAGAATTCACCTGGTATTTCTGAGAAGGGATGAAAGTGTTCATGCCATCTTCAATCCAAGAAGAAACCTCAGTGGTGCAATTTTCAGTTGGAAGGTTGAAGATGTCAGTCCATAGGTATCACAAATAAAATCACTTAGTAAGTCCCAGTCAGCATGCTGGTAACAGAAAGAGATCTTATGGATGTTGGGGATCCTATTTAATAAATGATTGGGATGATATCAATAGCTAACACAGAGTGGTCATAGTTAACAAGAGGGCAGTATTGTAAAGCTTGGCAAGAGTGAGAAAAAGAAGTAAGAAATAAAGGGAGTGGAGAAGTCTGTTGCTCGGTTTTGTCAGGGAAATGATGATTGGAACCTGCATTATCCTTGGCAAGAGAAACTGTTGTTATATCTGACATGCTTTAAACTGGATTGGCCATGAAGGTTGTGTTTATAAGACACTATTCAACTTTGCTTGATTGATGGCCACGTTGGTCAAAATCACATTAGATCTAAATGACTTTTCTAGCGAATGAAGACAAAGGTTCAAATCCTGCCAACAAGTTTATATTTATCTTTAATAAAATTTCTCAAATATTTAGGCAGGTAAACAAAAAAAATATATACTGTTTAATAAGTCAACTAGTGTCTAGTCAAATATAAACATATACCAAAAATAACATATAATTAATTATATATAATGTTGAGTTGTGACAGATTTTGGTACCAAGATTGATGCTTTTTCGGTAGTTTTATTGTTAAAAGGCACTTTTTTAAGCAGATTCTCTCTGTATATTTACATATATATATATATGTATATATATGGAGGATGTGTGTGTGATGGATAAATTGTTATGCATATTATGAAAAATTGAAAATTTTGCTGACATCTTATTTTAACAGATATATTTACAAAAATTACACAAAAATATTTTGGAATACTAAAGAGCAAATTTATTCAATAAAATCAACATTGGCTTTAACCATACCCTTTGGATGGTTTAGGAATCTTCTGTAACTCTTTGTCTCCTTGCTTAAGTTGGTAAATGTTGCCATAATCCTTGCTTTCAGTTCATCTTTGGTGTTACAAGGAGTTTTGTTGGTCTCTAGCTCAACTACGCCTTACATATAATAATCAAGGAAGTTTCAGTCTGAGGAGTTAAGTGGCCAGATGTAAGGGGTGATGTGTATGGAGAAATTGTCTGACAACCATGACTGGGTACTTCTGCTTGTGTGGCATGGTGCAGAGTCCTGTTGACAGACATAGGGTCTTAAAGCAACCATCCACTGGACCCAGGACAGAACTACCTCCTCGAAGCATGATGTAGGTCTCTGTGTTGAGTCTAAAGGCCACACCAACAAATTTGAAAGTTCTTTTCTTATTAGAATGAGATTTCCAAGTTGCTGTACCTTCATAATCACCATTAGACTGTTTTTGAATTCTCTGTACCATCCTCAAGTTGACACCCAGACACTCTGAAATGTTTGTATTGGAGCTTTTGGTAAGAATGACAAGCAGTACAGCATGTCACTTCTAAATTTCTGGTGGAGTGAATTGTGTCATGGTACCTCTTTTTCTCACAGATTGTGACCAATTAACCCTACTGCGCAGGGGACAAAATCGAAAACGATGCATACATGCAAAATTAAGAAATACAATATAGCAACAATTTATCCATTGCACTATATATATATAGCAAATCTGAGTTGTTTTTATTCCATGCATTTGATATATATACCTATATTTGTTTATTTACTTTATTATTTGTGTGTAAATGAGTTTTTTGTGTGTATGTAGGAGGTTTGTATATTTTGTGTACATGTATATTTCTAAATTTGTGTATATGTGTGTGTATATGGTTTTTATTTGTGTATGTGGATATATTCATAGCTGATATGTTGTTTATATATGTATATATATGTGTGTGGGTATGTGCATATATATGCTTAGATGTGTAGTTTATGTATCTTGACTTTGTGGTGACATGTTCTGTCCTTTGCTATATTTGTATGTTTACTTCTCAACCTCTGACATTTTTAAGACTCTAACTTGATAACACCTAGAAAAATTTGTTTTGATCCAGGATGTTTTTTCCACCTGAATCCATCCTGCATATATACAAGTCAACCATCCATCCGTGCATGGAATACTGCTGCCATTTATGGTCAAACACCTCTGCTGTTCTCCTCAGTGTTCTCGTCAGGCTCCAAAGGAGAGTCTGTAATGTGATAGGTACTGATCTGGCCGCTTGACTGCAGCCACTTCCCCACTGCTGAAATGTGGCCTCCCTTTGTCTGTTCTATAAATACTTTCATGGCTTCTGCTCGGACGAACTTAAGTCACTGGTGCCTTCTCAACAGGTGTTTACTCATGCAACCAGACTGGCAACTGGGTCCCACCCATTCACAGTCAGGTTAGCCAAATGCTGATGACAATTCTACTCCTGCAGCTTCTTCTCTCACACTTCCCGCCTGTGGAACTCGCTCCCATACTCTTGCTTTCCTGATGGCTACAACCTCCAGAAATTTAAATGCAATGTCAATACTCATCTATTAACCACTGGACTCTAGCTCTCTCCCCTCCCCCGTATATCCTTCCCTTTCTCTCCACCTATGTATCTGTCATCGCACCTGCATTCTCAGCTTTCTATTGCTCCTTTCTAACTAGTTTGTACTCCTCACTCTCTTCTAATTAATTTTTTTACAGTTATGTAGCCCCCCGCTCATCAGTGGCATTTCCACCTTGCTCAGGGTGAAATGATTAAAAAAAAAATATTGCTTGTCTTCCTGTTTTTTGAATGTCCTGGTAAAATTAAACCATTTGAATTTTTTTTTGTGGTTTGAAAAGATGGGTATAAAAACTTAACTGTCAAAATAAATTATGAATTATAACCACTTTAGATGATGTGTTGAGTTTTTCTTGATATATATATACATATATATATATATATACAGTTTAATACTTAGTTTTTGGTGATAATAAGTTAGACCAGTACACATTTGTATTAAAAAGTGTTTGATACAATTATATTGTAGAACTTTTGAATATTTTCCATTTTTAAATGAGTTATTTTGCTACCCAGGCTTTTACCATGAGTGGTGTCTTCAGGTGATTTCTAATAACTTTATTAAAAATCACCTGAAGACACCACTCATGCTAGAAACCTGGGTAGCAAAATAACTTGTTTAAAAATGGAAAAAAAAAAACTTCCATATCCAGTAACTACTTGTGACTTAGTGGCTTTACTGCTATAAAATCGATTTTATATACATACAAGCATGTTTAGTTGAATAATCTGGACATATTATGTCTATTTATTTTTATTTTATTCCTCTTAAATTCTCTGACTTCTTAATATTGATATCAAATTCATTAATGATGGCGTTGTAGTTTTTTCTTTTTTTTTTTCTTTTTCCAAGTACTTTTAGTCTTCTCTGAGATCACCAGGAGTAAATTGCTAAGACAAAAAGGAATGTAATTGATAGTTGTGATTTTTTTGTAAATATGCATGAAATGTGTTCTGTTATAATTATTTTAGACACACATGAACACACTCTATTATAATTTTAAAACATTGTTATTCTCATAATTAACCTTATTAGCGTTGGTTGTATGTTTCTTATAAAAAGGGCCTCAAGAATTTGAAGTTTTTGCTTTTTATTTTCATTTTGATGGTGAAGTATACTTGTATTATCATTCAATATTTTTCTGAATTGTGCAATAGGGTTTATATCCAGTATATGTAGTATAAGTTTCCTTGATAATGTTGCTGTCATGAAACCAACATATATATTTACTTTTTTGTCAAAGTTACAATCTTTCAAAGGAAATTTAAATTTTGTCTATATTTCTGAGATGAGGTAGTATTCACACTATTTACATTATTTGAACTATTGTCTTCCTCTTGATTGCTATTTTTTATGATGTTTTGGTATCTGTATGTTCCAGCCTTCTTCAGGTGCTAGGAATTTCAAACCGAACCATTTATTACAATCACTTGGGTATATCATTTTCATTCCTTGCACAAAGCCTCTTTTGGTAGTCATGAGTTATCTTATGCCACTGCCCGGCTGGTTGCTGTTGGTTTTGAATCCAGCCAGCTGGTCGTAGATTGACTCTGTCACGGTTTTCTCCCTTGTCCCACATTGTGTTGATTAATCACAAGGCAGTCACGTGAGATTTTCACTAGCTGTCTCTCTGCCAAAACCTAAACCTAGCCGGGAAGTGTGCACACAATTGAGTAATAAAAGAAAGAAATGTAACATCAAAGGAAATAAATGGACCGACTTCTGAAGTGTTGTGAAATAACGTCTTTATATACAGATTATACATAATAGTCTCTTGACTAATTTCCCATCCCTGCTTCTATCAACTGGTAGCGGAACGGACATTTCTTAGGTAAATCGAATTATTCTCCTGAGCAATAACAAGGAATCTGGCTGGCCGCAGCTCACTGCTTCGAACAGAAGTCTAAGTCGTTATATAAGACTAGTCAACTTGTTGCTTGTTTTCCAGAATGTTACGGAAATTGCCGAAGTGCTGGGTTATTCTCTTTCAGTTAGCAATTTCAGACTTGTCTGAAAATTCTCTTCTTGTCTGTCTCTTAACGCTGATTGTTTGATTGGCGACAGGCTTCTTTATGGTCAACACCCAACGGCATGGCAATCATCTCTCTGTCTCTTTACTTCTTTGGTTGGGAACTGTCTTTGGTCATTACGTTTCTGAATCGGGAAATCGAACCCTCTGCCACTCGAGCTGCAACTACTGAAAAATTCTGTTCTGTCTTTAACTCTGGTTAGCCAGCATCAGGCCTCTTCTGTCGATCTCTGTCATTCCGACTTCAACTTTTCTGTTGCTCTCTGCAACTCAAAACTTTAACTGCAAAATCTCTTGTTTGTCTTTATCTTGGTTGGTCGGCAGGCTCTGCAGTTGGTGCCCAACAACATGGCGCCTATCTTTGTCGTTACATTTTTGGGACTTTCTCCGAGCCAACTTGACGCCAACTCAAGGCCAACTGATTTTGGTCCCTGGGGACTCTGTATTTATACACATGCTATGGTGTGGGGCTGACGATCGCTGGGTGTCTAATCCCCCATCTCGGCAACCAATAAAATCCTGAGGTTAGCTGCTACTCGTTGTTGCCTGTGGTTTAGCCAATGGGATTAGTCTTCTTTCCATGACGTCAATTGTTAGTCGTCTCCTCCTTACAAGGCTTGTTCACAGGACCAATGGAATCTCTCTCGATCTTATGACATCATCTCCCCATACCCCTTTTCTGGGCTTGACTTAACTGAATTTTCTTTCTCAAAATTTTTACTTTCTCACGAAACAATTTCGGGGATTTTTTTTTTTTTCTTAAAACAATAGCATTAACCTTTTTGAACTGTCTTCGCCCAAAACAAGTTGACAAAGGTCCATTGACATTGTTACCCAAATAATAATTTCTACGCACCTGTTTTTAATATCCATTCTCTGAGTAACCTATATTTTCAAGTGACAAGAATGCCCTATCAGTTTTACCCTGATGTCAGTGAAAATACTTTTTCTTTAAGTTACTTGACTCGGAATCAAAACATTTGTTATCTTTAATTCCTTTCACAAGTCATGCCAGCCAGACAATTGACACAAAATAAAATTTCCCTTTCCTTTTACCCAGAAAAAGAATAACAATTAAATTTATCTTTCCTTTATTTTTAGATGGGTGGACAAAAACGATATCTATTGTTTCTGTGGCTTGAAAACAAATCCATTTCTCTTTTCTTTCTCTTCTTTCCGGGTTTACAATAATAGAGAAATACCAGATGTTATTTTTCGTCCCTGCGTTCTTTTTAAAGATAAAGATTTTCCAGCTACAGTTAATAATTAGTTAATAAAATTAATCACCTCTGTTTTCCTTTGCTCATATTCTGAGGATAAGAAAATTTCTCTTAGTATGTTCTCTTATGATCTGTAATAGTAATTTGAAGATTTTCTGGTTATGGTTATTAATTAATTA
This sequence comes from Ascarosepion bandense, assembly GCA_037127315.1. Taxonomy (NCBI): domain Eukaryota; kingdom Metazoa; phylum Mollusca; class Cephalopoda; order Sepiida; family Sepiidae; genus Ascarosepion; species Ascarosepion bandense. The sequence continues at coordinate 6,428,213 of JBBBDQ010001045.1, forward strand.
ATAAAATTAACTAATTTTGGTTCGCTACAAAATATTGTTATAATCTTCCTCTAACCTAACTAAGTTAAAGAAGCTTTGCACAAGGAGTGAGAATGATATACCCCAGTGATCTTAATAAAGGGATCAGTTTGAAATTTCTGGCACCTGTAAAAGGCCAGAGTGTACAACAACCAAAATGTCATACAAATGGCAACCAAAATGAGGACAATAGTTTGAATAATGTAAATAGTGGAAATTTAAATTGATGTACAATATTAGTCTTTTGCAAAACACTAGTTGACAGAGAAGAGTTATTGCAGATGATTTAGTTAGTTGTATTAAAATTAGTTTTATTTTTTACTGAGATTAGTGGGGAATAAATTAGTGCTTATAATGCTTTTTAGGATTTTTTCATTTTGTTTATAGTTAGAATGCATTTGATTACGGTATAGAAGGTTGATACATTTAGGGTTATTTGAGAAAGTATTATGTTTTTTTTATTTATGCGAATATTTCTAATAGCTCATATAATTTATTCATCAACAATGTAATTAGGAAAGTCATTATTAATGAGAGTTTTTTAATGTTTTTAATTCAGTGTATAAAATCTTTTTATGGAAGAGTTAACTTCTGAGCAGTTTAATAAAATTTTGTATTATTGCTATTTTGTAGTAGCTATGATATTCATGTCTATAGTTGAGTTTGTATGAGTTTGTGTTAGTTGTTTTTTTTATATAAGGAGGTAGTAAATGTATTATTATTGGTGTCTATCAATATATCAAGAAAAGGAATTTTATTATTATTGTTAAGTTCATGCGTGAACTTAAGGATAGAGATGTTTTAGATGTTTTTTGTAGTTCATGTTTTTAATAAAAATGAGAATATTATGTCCAGATTATTCAACCAAACATAGTTGAATAAAGATATGCTACCTAAACACACATAGATACACACACACACACACACACATGCACACACACACACACATATATGATAAGCCTTATTTATATATATATGTCTTACTATAATTTCCAAGTGTAAATAGAGGACATTTTTCAATTTTTATTATAGGTTCAAGTTCTTACATAATAAAGTTTTCTGACTCCACACTCCTTAAGCTTCAGGGCTGGCACAAAGAAAATGAACATATAGGCTTGCCACTTATCTGATAATAGGACAATTAAATCACTTTTCACTGACCAACATAGCAACAAAACAAGAAATCTAACAAATCTTTACCAATAACACAAAAATATTATACCATATAAAATATGTGTCTACAAATACTAGAAGCCTTAACTATAAGAAAGAAACAAACATCAAGAAAATTTCATTCACTTTAGGAACAAGCATACTAGATTTCATAACTAATTATATATAAAAAAAATAAATGACATAACACTACAAACTGATGTATAAAGATATGACACCTCTAAAAGAAAATCCACCATGACTCTTCCTGATTTGTGATGACATGTCACTTGAAAATAAATAAAATACAATGCATATACATAGACACATGCTTATCAACACAAAAATTAAACTCCTTATGTAAGATGAAATCCCTCAGAAGTGTATACCTGGTATGGTGGGTCCAAGGTGAAAGATTATGGGTGGTGGAAACAAGGAATGAAACTTATCAGAAAACTTACTATGGGAATACCAATAATATACTGAGAGGTTTGTGATGTTTCATCTGTGGGAAAGGGATTGTAGGGTGGAAAATAATTCATCATTCACAAGGCCACATGAAAGCTTTTGAACTCTCCCAAGACACACAAGTAAGGACAGGACAGCCCCAGTCCAGATATGGCAGCAATATTCTATTTTTGATCTGATCTGGATTTTGCAAGAAAATATTTTGTAGATGAATGAACTGTCTCCCTTTTGTAGGAGTCAGGATTACCGGCCCCTGGTTTGGGCTGACATCAGCCTATCTCTTCCTCTTTTTTCCTGCAACTCCAATGAGTCAACACAGACAAATTTAGCTCCATGAAACTCAACCAGCAGCCACATTGTATCCAAAAATGGAGTCGCCAAGAAGACAACATAGGATCAAGGATGTCCCAGTAGTTGCAGCAAAGCATCAGAAAATGAAATCCCTCTTCAGCCTGAAAACGAATATATTCTGACTTCGCAACAGAAAATGAGAACTGTTAACGGAATGAACTATACTGCTTCCAATTAAGTCTTTGCAAAAACCAGTTTTTTTGCAATCATTTTTTAAACCCTGTTTTGTATCTTCCCTTTCTTCCTTCCTCTTTCTGTTATAAAGCCTTTCCTTTCTTCACTCAAGTTTGGTGTTGTTCTGTTTTCTCTCGCTGTGTCACGTCAATGCTCTTTTATCCTTATTTTCTACAGAGGACACATTAACTGGTCACTAAAATTCTAAGGTGTTTAAAAACCCGCACACTTTGCAAAAAGAACATCATAAGATAGAGCAGTAGAGAGAAATGACCATTTTCCCAATATCCCAAACAAAAGATTATATATATGAGTTTCATTTGAGATCTGGGGTGAGCTTGAGTCCCAACAGATGCTTAAAGCAAGAAGCCTCCTTGAGAAAACACCTTTTCATCATGATATGAGTGTTTGGGACTTGTGCAGTTATGGTGGAATGTTTAGGTCTAAGCTTTCATTTTGCTGGTACATGTTGCCACTGCATATTGCTGACATGACTTGCATTGGATTTAACTTTCAAACAAAGAATAACAACACTTTCGTAACAATGTGCTGCTGAAAATACATTTGAATTTCTTCTCTTTACTTACACCTTGATGATGACTTCAGTTATGTGCCATACATGAGACACACTTGGGCAATCATGTCTCGAAAGAGACATGACTGACTTGGAAGAGGTTTTTCTCGCAGTAAGTTGCCATTACGTTCTACAGTAGATTGGTTGCTAACCAAAGCTATAGAACCCAATCTGTTTTGCTATTTAACCTATGGATGGAGTGAAAAGTGACAAATTAATACCTTTCCCAAGGGTATTTACATGTAAGTGAATGAAACAGCTGGAACTTGAACTTGGCTCTCTGATTTCTTGTTCTGAACCAATATCCATGACACCAAAATGCACATCCATTGATTTAAATGAATCAAAAACTGGAAACTAATACAAATTTTAACTATTTTTACATCTACAACAATCATATTTGCACAAAGTTGTTCAGATTTCAGAAAAAATGATCAATTTGAAAAATGGAAGATACTGTTTTATCTAATTATATTATTAGTATTTTAATACCTTCTAATTCATATGAAATATTAATGATTTTTTAATCGTTCACTCCAATCAAGGTTGTAGAGCCATTAAAATACTGGGGTTACTGTTCATGGTAAAATTAGAAATAAAAAATTATTTATGAGCAAGAACAAAGAGTAATCATGAAGACAGTAGATAGGGACTGACATTGCATTTAAATTTAAAGATTAAACTTTGGGTGATCATGTCTCAAAAGAGATATGACTGACTGGGCAGAAGATTATCTTGCAGTAGGTTGCCATTGCTTTCTGCGGTAGACTGGTTGCTAGCCAAGGCTATAGAACTCAATCTGTCCTGTTATTTGACTCATAGCTAGAGAGAGAAGAAATGTATTATATTATTAAGTAGTAATTAGAGAGGAATCAGTTTATTTCTTCATAACAATAGAAAATCAATCCCCCATTTTATGCCCAGTAGAAGCCTTAATCATGTTTCTAACTATTATATTCAGTCAGTCAGTCAGTCAGTTAAGTGCCATATGTGATGCACAATTTGGGCGATCATGTCTCTTTCGAGACATAACTGATTGGGCAGAAGATTATCCTGCAGTAGGTTGCCATTGCCTTCTGCCGTAGACTGGTTGCCAGCCAAGGCTATAGAACCTAATCTGTCATATTATTTGACCCATAACTGGAGGGAAAAGACGGATTTATACCTTTTCCAAGGGTATTTGTGTGGAAGTGAATGTAAGGAATTCAACTAGAATTTGAACTCGGCTCCCCGATTTGTCATTTCGAGTCGATATCCAAATGCACCACAATGCACATTGTTGCACCACAGTGCACATTAGTTTAATACTGTGCTTAAATTCAAAAGATCTAGGTACCATAGTGAAGAGCTTGTTTGAACAATTAATATGTAAGTATTTATAGAAAAGGCACAGGGAGGCAACCATATGTTGATTGGAAGGTGTCTAAAGCCAAGATGCCAGATCAGAACCAATAATATTGCTGATTCTTCTTTAGATTTTATCAAAGAGCTCTAGATAAATAGCAAAAATACCAGATCATATATGGCTGCAATATTCTAAGAATGATGGATGGGAGACTTATCGAGATTTATTGCTATAAAACCCACAGTCTGTTGTCTTATGCAGTAAAATTGTGAAAGAATCTTTCAGTAAAATTTATAAATTTCATTTCTGATCAGGAAAGAGGCACTGTTACAAAAACATTGAGGTAGAAAAATGCATAGGTGAATTAATACTGATAAAGCATTTTACAAGCTAATTTATTTTTAGACATCAGTCATAAGTGATAAAATATTAGTTACATGGCAATTTCTAAACACATTTTTCCACACAATGTTTGTCAGTATGTATTTCTAGCTATCATCTCAGTTTATTTATCTTTCTCTTCTACAGGGTGAGATGGATAAATTATCATCTCAATTATGCAAACATGAAAATAAAACTGGCAATTTATTTTATCAGATATATTTACCAATGCTACACAAAAACATCTTGAAATACTGAAAAGTAAATTTATTCAATAAAATTGCCATTGGCTTCAGCCATGACCTCCAGACGACTTTGGAATTTCTTGCAATTCTTCTAGACAGTCTCCTAGTTTAAGTTGGTGAATGCTACCATAATCCTTGCTTTCAGTTCATCTTTGGTGTTACAAGAAGCTTTGTTGATCTCTCACTTAAATACACCCTGCATATAATAATCAAGGGGGTTGCAGTCTGAGGAGTTAGGTGGCCAGATGTAGGGGGTGAAGTGGCTGCAGAAATTGTCTGATAAAAATTGTCTGGGTTCTCCTGCTTGTGTGGCATGGTGCAAAGTCCTGTTACCAGAGATAGGGCCTTTCAACAGCCACCCTCTTGATCCAAGGCAGCACTACTTACTCAAGACACTTGATAGAGGTCTCTGTGTTGAGTCTGAGGCACTCACCAACAAATTTGGGAGTTCTTTTCTTATCAGAACAATCAGAGTGAGTTTTTCAAGCTGCCATACCTTCTAAAGACTCATCCAACCCTTTCCTAATCCTCTACCCTCCCCTCAGATTGACACCCAGACAGTCTGAAATGTTTGTATTAAAGCTTCTGGCATGAATGTTAAGCAATATGACATGCTGCCTCCAAATTTCTGGCAGAGTGAAATATGTCATGATGCTCTTTTTCTTACAGATGGTGCCCAACTGACCATACTATATGATGCAGTTGACAAAATCAAAAATGAACAACACGCATGCGCAAAAATAAAAATATAGCATATATTTACCCATTGCACCTTGTGTATACCTTAAAAGAAATGTGGTTCATATCTGCACTACCCCACTTCATAGTTTGTCAAAGAAATAAATGATAACTGAGTTTATTGATATGTGAAATGTCTCAGTGAATTGTTTGCCCTGTTCTTATTAATTTGTAGGATGCATATATATTATTTAATTATTTAGTTTTTGGTCATAATTAAATTAGATCAGTACACAGTTGTATTTAAAAGTGTTCAATACAATTATATTGTAGAACTTTTGAATATTTTTCATTTCTAAACAAGTTATTTTTCAACCCACATTTCTACCTTTTGGTGATGTATAGTAACTATTGTAAATCGTCTGAAGACACAGAAAGGTAGAAACCTGGGTCATCAAATAACTCGTTTACAAATGAGAAAAAAATAATATATATATATATATATATATATATATATATATATATATTATGTAGTGTGAAAGGAAAGACAAAAAATGGATGAAATAAACAGGTGAGAGTAGTCTCTTTTGTCGTCTTCTTCTTCTTCTGCATCATCTTCTTCTAACAACCCAAGCATGGTCAGCAAGAAGCTAAAACAATCTGCTGTTCTCAAAAGATGGCTTGTTTATACAGCCAAGGACCGACCATAATTTGCATGAATGATGAGACAACGAGATTTCGCGTTAACTGCCCAAGACCACCTGACATAAAACATGGGCGCCGTCATTTTGGTTCTTTTTATCATGTTGTAACTGGATTCTACACAACGCACTGACTTGGCGCTTTCGAGGTAAGCCATTTTCACAATTTTCCCCAATATATATATATATATATATATGTATATAATTATTATCTTTAGGCATTGAATTATTCAGTATCTTCAGGTGTTTAATATTAACTGATCCTTCACTACTTTTTTGAATGCATAACAGAAACATTCAGAATGCATAACCGGAAGTTTAAAATAAGGGAGGAGCTGGTCAAGAATTGTAAACATTTTTATCCGGGTTTGCATGATCCTAAAATATATTTTCTGAGGTGTTTACATTAGGATATTATTTCAGACCTTTCATTTAGCAACCTTTCTTGTTCTGGAAATGATACCATGGCTAACTTCTCTTCTTGGCACAATGTGCAGACATTGCAAAGTCTGTTTTTTTTTAATATGCTCCAAGTTGGCTAGTTTGATACAATTTTTAAGGCTTTCTAACTTGAATGTAGATTTGTGATTATACCAACATTTTTTTAAAATCCCCTTTAGTACATCCTACATATATATTTCTCTGTCCGTTCAAATTTTGTACAAAGGTTTAAAACAAAACCAATCCTGATGAGTGAGAACATCATAACATTGTCCTCACAAAACTTTGAAGTTGGCATAAACCTGCTCAATTAAAGTGACAAACACTTTGTGCTTATATATTTTAAATGGTGATATCATTTGAAATTGTAAATTTTATATAGCGATGCCATTTGAAATACATACAGGTCTTCCACTGAAAATCATCTTATAAATAATTCAAGTTGTGCTCTGGATTTTAGTGGGAACTGGTTCTCTATTTTGGCCAGGCTACACTCATTGTTCCATCTGAAGGTTTTGGAGACACTGTTTATCAGGTCCAGGCAGCCATCTCTTTGTAAATAAAGAGAGTGTTTGCTTGGGTTTGCTCTGCTAGGTCTCTAGCATCTTCAGGTGGGATCATTTTAGTGAAAGAAAATTTTTTTCTTCTTTAAAATTTTTTCATGTCTTTTTTCCTCCCTCTCTTTCATTCATGTCACTCATATATGTGTATAGTCTTCATAATATTTCCCTATTTACAGTTCTGATGAGTGAGGATGGAATTGGTTGACTGGTGTTTTTGTTTTAATATTTAGCATGGCTGATTTTAATCAAATTTTTGTTTTTAGCGCCATATTAAAATTTTGTACCACCAAAAATATATTTAGATACTTCAAAAAAAGGTACAACCCTGATTTGATTAGAAAATTAAATAAAATTTTACAGTTCCGGTCCAAAATTAGAACATTAAAGGCCAAAATAACTTTCTTACATTCTTGTATTCAACACCAAGTTTGTCTTCTTTTTATTTCCTATCAGATAAGGTGGGTGTTATGGTAAAACACACCTATTCTTCAGATAATGGGCTCTCCCTCCTATATTAATAAGAGTTAACAGGAAGTTCTTGAGAAGTTCATGGGATGTTTATAGGAGTTCTTTAGACTTCTATTGGAGTTCAGTAGAACTACTAGGCAGTTGACATTAGTCGGCAGTTAGCCGAATACTAAGGAGTCAACTTTCAGTGGAAGATTACCAAGTTCCTAACATTTTGGGTGTGTTAAGTCGATTAGCAACCGACATAGCCCGATTATAACTTTCAGTGCGAAAACTACTCCACAACAGTGGGCAAAGTTGGTGTCTAACTGGAAGATAGAGAATGCCTTTATTAAAGATTTTCTGTAGCAATTTTCTAGCCAGTGTTTTGGTCTACAAAGAGAATATAATGTATTATGCAGTGAGGCATAGGTAGACTTTTGCAATACTTTGATAGGATCTGTTTTGCCCATTATGTAGGTCTGATACATGCATGTTGTCTTTTTAAGACAGTGTGCATTTTTCAGAAGAAATTGAAGCAGGTCATTTCCAAGAGATTTTTGGTTGAACTGAATGCCACCAAAAATGTAGTGAATTTATCCTCTTATTGTCCTTCTGATACAGAGCTTGCTATTCTGGCCCATGGTCTAGATTTCAGCATTCCTACTACTTTTCTTGATAGAGAAGAGATTTTTTTGGAGTTTGAAATATTTTATGCTCAACTCTCTAAGCTTCAGCCAATGTTTATAAATTCAGTGACTTTTGAGCCAAATTGAATAATCTGACTCATTCTTATGCAGGTTCTCCTATTTCTTACTAAGAATCAAAATGGAGAAGTGAACACCATCGGATCATTAAATTCCTTAAGAATGACCACTGTTTGGTTATCACAAAACCTGAAAAGGGCTCTGGTGTTGTCATTATAGACCACCAAGATTATATTAACAAAATATTAATTATTCTTAATGATCCACCCAAGTTTATACATCTTGGTTCTGTTGATACACATGATTGTACTTTGACTACTGAAATTAGATTTCAGAAACGTCTGTTGAAATGAGTAAAAAATGGTGTTCTTTTCTGAGGAATTAAGACCATCAGGCATCATTCATGCTTGTCTTTATGGATTACCTACAGGAAAATTTCACTAGAAACAAAGAAGAAAGTACTAGATTGCTATGTGTTGTCAGTTCTTCAATATGACAGTGAATGCGGGACAATATCATCAAAGATGAAGGAAAAACTTGAAGCAACTGAAATGTGGTTCTACAGAAGCATACTGGATATAAAGTGGTGGACCAATTCCATATTACAATCAATATATAAACTGACCACTCACTTTGTGGTCACAGCAGTTTCTATACATTTATATTCCTGAGATCCGAAAGCACGAGGATGCATTCCAGAAGTTAAGTAAACTATTAAGAAACAGGAAAATTTCACTAGAAACAAAGAAGAGAGTACTAGATTGCTATGTGTTGTCAGTTCTTCAATATGACAGTGAATGCTGGACAATATCATCAAAGATGAAGGAAAAACTTGAAATGTGGTTCTACAGAAGGATGCTGCGAATATCATGGATCGAGCATGTGAGGTCTTAGAAATGATGGAAACAAAAAGCAAATTAATACTGAGCATCAGGAAGAGACAGCTGAATTTTTCCTAGGACATGCAATGAGGAAGGAGGGCTTGGAGAATCTGATACTAACAGGCCAGATAGAGGGAAAAAGAGACAGGGGAAAGCAACGGATAACATATTTGAAGGACCTAATCAGGTGGATGATGGAACAAGGGTTGCATGGTGTAACAGGAGAAGGTGTGCCAAGAGCCACCATGGATAGGAAGACATGGAAAGCCATAATTGCCTACGTCCTGAAGGGACAGGGCACATAGAAGAAGAAGAAGATTCATAAGGATGGGGTCACATTGAGAGCCATACTTTCTATGATCAGTTCTTCTCAACATAAAGTTGCAAAGTGGCTTCTTGTAATGTTGCTACCAGTGTTGCAGCATTATAGTGCTTTCTGCATTTAAGATTCATTTTCTTTTTTTCAATCTTTTATAATTGTGATGCCACTGATGGGTTTTGTGTGTTCATTTGACATTTTCAGCCTTTTCACTTGTGTTCCTTTGCCGAAGACTTTTGATATTTGTAGCGATTTGCTTATCTCTTGTTTACTGTTTAATGTTAATTGTTGATCACATTATATTTAATGGAAGTTTTTCTGGCATGGTAAAATGGGTTGTGAGCAAATATGTACACTTTTCAAGGAGGAAATAAATTTTTTTTAATCATCTCACCCTCAAGCAAGGCATTCTATTGCCACTGTTGCACAGGGGGTTACATAGGGGAAAGTGATGAGAAAGAGGGGTTAGTTATAAGAAATGTCAGGAGGAGGGTAATAGACGGATGAGGATACCAAGGATGTGAGTGGAGTTGATGGAAAAAGAGCTTGAGAGAATGGATGTGAATTAGTGTGATAGGAGGTGTCTATTGACCTTACATTTAAATTCCTGGAGATTGTAGCTGTCGGGGAAGCAAGTATACGGAAAGAAATTCCGCAGGTGGGAAGTGCATGAAAAGAAGCTGTTAGAGTAGAAATTGCAGTTAGACTTTATCGGTTTCACTGTAAAAGGATAAGACCTAGTTGCTAATCTAGTAGCTCATGTAAATTCATACCTAGGGGACACCAGTGATCTAAGTTCATTGGAGCAAAAGCCATGAAAGTATTTATAGAAGAGGCACAGGGAAGCCATGTCATGCTAGTGAAACAGCGACTGCAGCCAAGCTGCTAAGTCGGTATCATCACATTGCAGATTTTCTGTTGGATTTTGTCAAGGACCCCGAGGTGAATAGCAGGGGCACCCAACCAGATATGGCAGCAGTATTCAATACATGGGCGGATGGTAGATTTATATATGTGCTGGATGGACTCAGACGGGAAAAACATCCTGGCTCTGCACAGTGAACAGACCTTCTTGGCAGCAGATTTAGCAATGGATTCCAATATAGTCATTGAGCCTTATACTGATCCAGATTAATTTTCAATGTAAATTACAATCTTTCTCTTTCTTAGATTTTTTAAGTAAAATTTTATAAGAAATTGCCAAATAACCCAGTAATCTTCCTTTATGATTAATATAAAATTGATATCCTCAAGTTTAAAAATCATAATTTTTATACAGAATAAAAATCCTGTCTCTTTTAAATTCTAAGTATTCTTTTAAATTTAAAAACTATAATCTCTATTTTATATGAACTTTTCCAACATTATGTTTACCAGATATTTTTTATTAAAATTTATATTATGTAATGGTAAGTCTACACACAGCACCTGAAGATTGCATTGTATATTTATTAATGTATACTTAATAGCTCTGTTATATTATATTGAGCACTGTTTTATTAATACCAGCACTCCATATCTGACATATTATATTCATATACACAGCTCGAAAAATTAGAGGAACACTTTTTAATCAGAGTATAGCAACCTATCAGCCAAATGTTTGTGATATTGATCTGGTCAGTTCAGTTGAAAAAAGGGTTGTTAATCAGTTTCAGCTGCTTTGTTGTTAATGAAATCAACAACAGATGCTTCATAGGGGCAACAATGAGACCCCCACCTCCCCCCAAACAGGAATGGTTGAAGCCACTGATACTTATTTTCCCTTCTCATCTCTTTTGGCTGACTTTTTACTGACGGACTCACTACTGCTGTAGTTTTTCATTTGTCTTGGATCAACATCTCTGTTGATGGCATGGTGCGGTACCTGGATGATACAAAGATTGCACAAGTAGTGCAACTCCTCCAAGATGTCACATCAATACATGCCATTGCAAGAAGGTTTGCTGTGTCTCCCAGCACAGTCTCAAGAGCATGGAGGAGATTCCAGGAGACAGGTAGTTATTCCAGGATAGCAAGACAGGGCTGTAGAAGATCCTTAAACCCTCAGCAGGATCAGTATCTGCGCCTTTGTGCAAGGAGGAACAGGATGAGCACTGTCAGAGCCCTACAAAATGAACTCTAGCAGGCCACTGGTGTTAATGTTTCTGACCAAACAATCAGAAACAGGCTCCATGAGGGTGGCCTGAGGGCCCAATATCCTGTAAGGGGCCCTGTGCTCATTGACCAGCACCATAGAGCTCGATTGGCATTTGCCATAGATCACCAGAATTGGCAACTATGTCACTCGCGCCCTGTGCTCTTCACCAATGGGTCTGAAGATGCCGTGGAGAATGTTATACTGCCTGCAAAATCATTCAGCATGATCGGTTTGGTGGTGAGTCAGTGATGGTCTGGGGAGGCACAGACCTCTACAGGTTAGATAATGGCACACTGACTGCTATTAGGTATCGGGATGAAATCCTTGGACCAATTGTCAGAACCTACACTGGTGCAGTAGAACCTGGGTTCTTCCTGACCTCATGTGGTTAGAATATGCAGGCAGTTCCTGGAGGATGAAGGAATTGATACCATTGAATGGCCTCCATGTTCACCTGACCTAAACCAAATAGAACACCTCTGGAACATTATGTTTAGGTCAATCTGGTACTGCCAGGTTGCTCCTCAGACTGTCTAGGAGCTTAGTGATGCCCTGGTTCAGATCTAGGAGGAAATCCCCTAGGACACCATCCATCGTCTCATTAGGAGCATGCCTCGATGTTGTCAGGCATGTCTACAAGCACGTAGGGGCCACACAAATTACTAAGAATCATTTTGAGTTTCTAAATGACATTTTGGCAAAATGTACCAGTCCGCTGCATCATTTTTTCACTTTTATTTTTGGGGTGTCTTTGATTCCCCGCCCTCTATATGGTGATCATTTTCATTTCTATCAAATTATGTGATTTTGTTACTAATACATCTTCTCTTTTTTTTAATCATATCACCTCAAGCAAGGCGGTAATGCCACTGATGTGCAGGGGGCTATGCAAGAGTGAAAAGATTTGGAAAAGAAAAAGCTGGAAACCACATCCTAAACAGGGAACAAGGGATGAGCCTCTACACCTGTACAATAGACGTGGGTGGAGTGTGAACCGGGCAATAGTTTAGTCTATCTATTCCAATTGAAAATAAAATAAAAATAAGGAAAAGAAAAGTATTATCAGGAAAGATATTCAAGATCATTTTTACCCTGTTTAGATCTGATGTGTTTTTGAAGTGTTCCTCTAATTTTTTGAACAGTGTATATAATTTTTTTTTATAAGCAACTGAAGATTTTGATCAGCACTTTTGTCGCATGATTTTTGTGCAAGAAGTAATACTTAAGTTGTTTAAATTTTCATGCTTGGGCCTAACAAACAGAAGAGCAAAATATTTTTAAGCAACTGAACTCGTAGAACCATTTTACAAATATAAAAGAATATATTTGTTAACATCTTTATATCTGATTTTACCTTTTACTTTTCATTTCTTTTTTTTTTTTTTTTACCATACTGCCATAACTGGTGATTTTTTAAAGATTTAGGCAAATTTGATTACAGTTGCTTACAAATGAACTTATAAAAAATTGTGTGTGTAAGTGGACACTGAGGTCAACACCCAGCAGCAACAGTCTGTTTCATGCTTAAACATAATCTTTATGACCTGAAGATTTTGTTTATGAATGAAACAGACTGGTGCCACTGAATGTTGACCATAATGTCCACTTTTAAATTTACACATACTCTATCCCTGATATTGTGCTCTTTGACTGGTAAATATAGCATACCATAAAACTCTATTTTTATCACACGCACACACACATTATCAAAAAACACCAAGATGCAGACAAAGAAGCTAAAACAATCACGCAGACACTGCATCACTTGTTGATAATGACTAGAAATTGGAAAGTACTTGAAGAAAAATAAAGAATATGAAATTTGGACAGTTTATTCACAACTTCAAACATCATAATATTCAACATATTACACCGGAAAAGTATAACAAAAATTAAACAGACAAACCTTGTCCATTTTATTTAATTAGACTTTTTTCAATGAAATCCAAATATATCTTATAGATATATATATTCTAAACATATACTGTTAAATATAAGAGACAATAAATGTCTATTATGTTTAATCGTGAGCCATTCTAAGCATCGTATTTTGGCTTTAATTTCAGGTAAAAATAAAGACAAAAATTCTCCAACATTTGAATAAATTTTTATGAAGTTGATTTTAAGCTTTCGGCTCACATGAGCCATCTTCAGAGAAGTTACAAGGACATTAATACAAAAACATCCACCATCAGCGATGATTTTATCTTGTGTTGACATAAAACTCTGCTAAGCAATGGCAACAGTTACCAAAAGTAGCAAACGCAGTTCACAAATTTGTAATGTGCTTCTATGATGTCATACCTCGTGAGAGCTGAAAATGATAACAGAACCATATATTTAAATGCAATGTAATGTGTTATAACCAAATTTAAATGTGATTTTATTAAGTGTGGGTTGTTTGGATTTAATATGAGCCGAAAGCTTAGAACCAACTTAATAAAAAATTATCCAAATGTTGGAGAATGTTTGTCTTTATTTTCAACTGAAATTAAAGCTAAAATACAATATTTAGAATGGCTCATGATTAGACATAATAAACATTCATTGTCTCTCATATTTAACAGTATATGTTTAGAAAATTATCTGCTGCCTCGATACACTATATATATATATATATATATATATATATATATATATATATATATACAGATGAAGAAGAGAGCCAATAGGTTTAGAATCTCTAGTTCTCTAGCATTTACTTTTTTAAAAAGTGCTCAATACAACATAGATTGTAAAGCATAATATAATTAAATTAATTTTTTATTTAAAATTAATCTAATTTACACTGCAACACAGAAATTTCTGTTTTGAGATTGAAAATTTTTTTTATCTTGTCATCAGGCAATGTTCAATAAGTTTGGTGAAAATGAATTATATTTGAATGTAGAAACAATGCATTTGCTTTTTAAAGAGTTAGTGTAGAGAAGGGAGACAGAAAATTTAGATGTTATGGGTGTGTTTAATTTAACTAATCAGAATGAGGTCAACTTTGAAATTTGAAAATATAGGTTATATGTTGGAGGATGTCATGCAACCTATATTTTTAAATTTCAAAGTCAACCTTCATTCTGATTAGTTAAATTAAACACACCCATAAAATCTAAATTTTCTGTCTTCCCCCTCCATATTAACCCTTTAAATAGCAAACATATTGTTTTCTACATTCAAATGTAAATCATTTTCACATTACCTGATGATGAGATAAAAAAATTTTAAATCTTAAAACATAGAAATTTCCATGTCGCAATGTAAATTAAATTAATTTTATTAAATAAAAAAGAAATTAAATTAAATTATATATATATATATATATATATATATATATATAATAGTGGCATTCTACTATATATATATATATATATAGTTGTGGCATTCTACCAGTTTGCATGAACCGATTCTTAAAATTATAAAAGTTTAGTGAATTGGTTGTGGGATTATCAAAAATAATCTTACATATATAAATACCCAATAGTCTAGGTAAAATTTATTTATAGAATTATGTTGAGAATAGAATTTCAATCTGGAAGTATCATAATAAATAAATGTTTTTTATTGAATTATCAAAATGGTTTAATTCTTTTTCATACTATAAAATGATTTGTTCCTATTCTCAGACTGAAATGAAAATAAGTAGAATATGTTCCTGGTTTTATGAAACTGGTTCCTGGAAATTTATGATGCCACCACTAAGTTTAGCAAAAAGATAATGAGAAATGAGAAAAATAACAAATCAATTGCTGAAACCTTCTGACAAGTGGACTGAACAATTATGAGAAGTTTTATCTACAAAATTCTGGAACTGAAGTGCTGAATTTAGCATGAGGCAGCTAAGTTATAAATTTTATTTGCATTAATCATATATATATATATATATATATATATATATATATATATGTATGTATGTATGTATGTATGTATGTATGCACACATATTTTAAGGAAAACTATGACAAGGTCAAAAATTTTTTGTGTAAAGCCAAAATCAAAACCCCCATTGGTGCATGGAGCATGAGGGGCTCATCAATGCTTCTGTAATTTGTCTTTTTACCCTACATAAACTCTTTTATCCTTTGGACACAATAACAGTCAGTTAAGTGCCATGCATGTTACTTGCTTCAGTAATCATGTCTCTTTTGATCTATGACTGACTAGGCAGAAGATTTTTCCTGTCATAGGTTGCCATTTCTTTCTGCAGTAGACTGGTTCACAACCAAGGGTATAGAACCCAATCTGTCCTGCTATTTAACCCATAGCTGGAGGGAGAAGAGATGGGTATTTGCATGTAAGTGAATGCAACAAATTCATTTGGAATTTGAACTCAACTCTCCAATTCCCCATTCCAAGCCAATATTCACTGTACCACAATGCAAATTCTTTTTTTGTGCAATGCAATGAAGTCTTAAGAGTGAAATGTATCACATGAAAATTTTTCCACTTTGTTATAGTTTTTCCTAAAATTGTTTTTGGTGTATAAAAAAATTATTTATCCCCCCCCCTATATATTTCACTATAAAATGAAATAAAAGCACAAAAAAGAATATTAAGCAAAACTGTCAGTTTTATGCTTGATAATTTTTAGGTACATAGTAAATAGCAGTATCTTGTCATTATTTATTTATTAGTGCAAAGGTATGAAGAAGGCAGTGGTTATTGATGCAAAAAATGGAATCGGCATCCCAAGTTCAAATTCTGACTGAGTTTGTTTCCCTTATTTTACAGTAATGTCTTTGGAAAAGGCATGAATCCATATTTCTCTTGTTATGAGTTAAATAGCTGAGTAGACTAAGTTCTCATACCTTAGGTAGCAACCAGTCTTGAAAAATGAAAATTTTGAATTAAAACCTTTATAAATGGTAGTGTTTCATGCGTTTTAGCCTTGGTAAAATAACCAATATCAATCTCAGAAGGAAATCTATAAATTCAAAATCATCCTGACAATGGATGAGCAGTGTTAGGCTATCATGCCCTAGACACACCCACTCCTGCTATATCTGCAGTACATATGATACACTGATAATCTAATAACCCTAATAGATTCACATCATGATGACTAAGGATCAGGATCGTGCTTGATGTACTAATGCCACTAAGATGCCAGAAGTTACTGAAAGTGAAAGAGAATGAGAAGATTATAGTGAAGAGAAAAGACAATAAAAGAACAGATTTTTAGAAAATGTAGATGGTGACTGATGAATATGGCAAGGAAGCAAAAAGCTGGAAGAGAGTTCTACAGGTGTGAATTGCAAAACAATAAACTATTAAAACCAAACTTATGGTTATATTGAGCTATTTCAACAGTAAAACGATGAGATCTTAAAAGAGGTTCTCATGAAAGTCGATCCATTTCCAAGATCTATCCTTTTTAAATATATATGACTCATAAAGCTGCCATTTTCTTTTTGGGAATATTTTACATGCAGGACAGGTCTGAAACTTTTTTCATCCCAGAGGTAAGCTATTTTCACTAGTGTTACACTAGAGAAAATATATTGAAAATGGACTAATTTCAAAATCATCTACAGTAAATTTTTGTCCATTATAAAATCATTCCTTGAAAAATCACTACTAATACAATGTTGTATATAGGCACATATCTAAGTGTCTAGAACATTTGGTTTTTGACCATGAGACTCCGGTTTGAATCTCACCATAGATTATTAGGAGGTGACTTTCTGTTGTGATTGCTGGGAAGGTGAATCCAATAGATAGCACCTTCAGAAAGTGTGTGATAACTATGCCATGAGTTGACCCAAACCTTGTGAATAAAATTGGATTGACGGATCTGTTCAGAAGTCATTGATGGTTGGTTTCACACATAACTGTAACTATGGTCTGCTCAGCATAGTTGCACTATAAACAACAGAGCAGTCATCAATAATAGGCTTTAGTTAGCTACTCTGGCATACAGGTGGTCTCGGAAACAGGTAGCAACTAGCCATTACAATGTAGCATAGTTAAAAGCAATAGTGGATTTAAATATTGTGTGTGTCAGTATCTTTAATAGTTTGATGCAAACTGTAACTGACCTTTATTGTATTTCTCCTTCCTCCACTTTTTTTCCTATTTTTATATATAAAACTGATTGCTGTCTGAATTTTGAGGGTGAAGAGTGTTGTATACCTCTGTGTATACAGGAATGGAATGTTCCTATCCTCTTAAATATGTGGACACTATTGTAGTAGAGAGTGGAGAGTGATTACACTGACTAGCAGTTCACTTACAGTATATCAACTTCCACAGCGTGTGAGTCTTCTACTTGTTGATATACTATTATTCCCAATCTCTGTTTTGATGATTACTCATGCAATAGCTTTTTAGGATTAAAACAAAGTGTTACCATTATTTACACTATTTGCACTTTGTCTAGTGTTCTTTTTTGTTATTATCACAATGTTTCAGCTGTTTTACCCTATGGCCTTCTTCAGGTGATGCTTGATCCTGGTAACCTACTGGAAATTTTGAACTGAAAAGTTTATTTAATACTTGCATATGGATTTTTATCATTCTGCTGTTCATGTTAAGGGGTTCTATCATTAAAACATTTTTGTAGTAGTCATTTTGCTACTCAAGAAAAAGAACACCAGCATAATGAATATGTCATTTCTCTTGTTAACTTTAAGTTGTCTATTCAAATCAGGACACGTTATTTTATATATCTTTCTGCTTTGCTACAACAAAAAAATTATAGATAAAAAAATATTGTTTGTCTATATTCCTGAGATGAGTTATCATAATTATTTACACGATTTACATTGTACTGATGTCTACGTCTTTGTTGCCATATTCATAACATTTTTGGCTGTTGTACACTCCGACCTTCTTCAGGTGATTAGAATTTCAAATTGAACCCTTTATTTCATTCACCAGGGTAGATTGTTCTAGTTCCATGAGTCATTCCTCTTCCAGATGTTGATTATCTCTCTTTAACTCAAGGACACAGTGGATAAAAGTGTTGCTTGGATCCAGTGACTTGACCCAAAGAGTTGTGTGTACAGTACCTTGCAACAGCAGAGGTGAACAAAAAACAAAAATGAGAGAGATGAGTTAAAGGGAGATAACTGATACTGAGACATCTGGGATAGGCATGACTCATGGAACTAGAACAATCTACTCTGGTGACTGAAATAAAGGGTTTAGTTTGGAATTCAAAGATTGGAGTGTACAATGGCTGAAACGTCATGAATATGGCAACAAGAATGAGGACAACAGTACAAACAATGTAAATCATGTAAATAATTATGATACCTCATCTCAGAAATATAGACAAACAATATTTTTTTATCTATAATTTTTTTTAATGTAATAAAGCAGAAAAATATATAAAATAACAAGTGTCCTGATTTGAATAGAAGTTAACAAGAGAAGTGACATATCAATTATGCCGGTGTTCTTTTCTTTGACTAGCATAGCAAAATACCAAGTGGGCACAGATGCTGCATTGACCTTGGACAGAAGTGTTAATCTATATTAAAAAAATTTTGATGGATACTATAAACATACCTTTATAGATTCACGTGTGAAAACCTCTTAAGAATGTTAAGGATTAATATGCTATCATTTTTATGGCATTGGTAAACAAGTGCATAATCAGTTTGACAGGCAGATAAAAACAATCTGTATGCAACATGAGGTTGTTTGACAATCTTAAATTAAATCTGATCTAATCTAAACTTATTTATAAATCGGACTTAGTCTATGTGTATGTGTGTGTGTCTGTGTGTGTGTGTCCGTTACCTATAGACTCCGAAACGACTGAACCGATTTTCTTGAAAATTTACACAGTTGTACTATAAGCATCTGCGAGTGTTCTTAGCTAGGTTTTGTGTTGAGGTACCCTCAATAAATATCGAAAATCGATAATCGAAAAAATTGGGTTATAGGAGGAGTGGTCAGATTTTAATCAAATTTGATACACTCATAGACAAAGACATAAGAAATGATATTCAGAAGTTTCAAGGTTGCAGTTCTTACAATAGTGCAGAAAATCGATAATATATATATATATATAAAAGGCAAGATGTTTGCGTGTATGTCTGTTTATCTGCTTGTATGTCTGTATTTTTTCAGCCCTTTTATTTTAGTTTTTTGCTTTGGGTTTGACTCTAAGTAGGTATAATTGTAGTTCTTAGTCTCAGCCATGATACCATTTACTCAGAGGACTTATTTAACCTTCAAAATTCAGTTTACAATGAAAAAAACTTATTTGATATCGATACCAGGAAATAAAAATGTGACTTACATTCATTCATTTTTCTTTCAGTCTCTGGTTTTGCTTTAACTGTAAACAACTATTACTTTTTAGTCTTTCGTGCCAACGTCCAAAGAGTCTGAGCTCCAGGACCATGGATTAGTTTTAAAGCTTTCATTACACCCGGGTAACACCGGGCTATACTGCTAGTATAAATATAATTTTCAATATTTTTTGTCAACACTCACATTTTAATGATTTTTTATTCTATATGTAACAATATTCACACTCACTTTGTGCGTGCGTGCATATGTGCTTCTTTAACAAGTGTATATGTACATATGAACTTGTTAAACCAAGTCTTTGACAAACATGAAATATTGTCATGCATGCATATATAATTTCGGTATTAAAGAAGTGTGAAATGTTTTTTATATATTTTTTGCAGGTAGGAATTATCTATACATTATAAGAGCTGTTAAAATCTCAATTCCAACCTTATGATGAAAATATGTAAAATCACATACATACTTCTTCATACCTGCATTATATATATATATATATATATATATATATATATATATAACTGTAAATTTGTCATTGAACATGTCTCGAAAAACCCACTGGGTACAAACGCGGAGGGGAAAAAAATGGCAACAAAAAAAGAAACAAACTAAGCACTTGAACATTAGTCAAAGTACTAATCTAAAGAAAAAAACCCCGAGACGAGTAACCTAACATGTAAAGAGCTCAACACACAAGTAGAGCAAACAACCAACTTTCCCTGAAGATCTAATTTGATGAAACCTTGGTAGGTTTGTTGGCTCTCTAGGTTAGCTTCCTATATATATATATATATATATATATATATATATACAAGAGAATGGCAGACCCTCAAAGACGAAGAGGATAATCCAAAAGATTTTATCTAATTAATATAAACTATTAATTAGATAAAAATAGAGAGCTTGATGGATATTATCCAGAGCATTATAAAATATTGAGAGGGATATATATATATATATATATATATATATTGTGTGTTTAGGCAGTGATTCCTCTTTTATGCAAGTTTGATTAAAAATGGCAGACAAGGCATGATGGTTAATTTTTTTATATAATTTTTCATGGGATCTTTTTAGAATATGAATCATATAAAAATAGTCTAAATGTCTTGTTTATGCAAGTGCCTTAAACTATACTTTTAGCAATTATCAACGATCAATTTTATTTTACTTTTAACTGAATATATAGATTGTTTTATGTACATATGTAGAGTTTTATATATATATATATTGCATGCATACATATTTTAATTCTGAAATATATAAAAACATACTGAAAATGTTGATATATATATATATATATATATATATATATATACAGTACTCTGCAAAAGTATCAGAACAAGAACTATTTTATTTTTATGAGGCATATTGAGAGAAAATAAACAATTTAATTAAAGTAATTTTATTTGATTTACTCAACAAATGCTTTAACAAAAAAAATACTTGTTACAAAAAAAGTAATATTTAGTATAATAGCCTTTTGCTTTGATCACAGCCTTCATTCTATCAGGCATTGACATCACAACATTCTTCCATGTATCTAATGGTATCTCCTGCCAAGCAGCTTGCATTTGTTCCCATAGTGTGTCTTGCAAAGTAACATTAGATTTATCAATTTTTTATCCAAAATATCCCATAGATGTTCAATAGAGTAGTTTCAAAAAAAAGTTATTTGATAGAAAATAAGAAAAATTAAATATAACTTCTTTTTAATACATTTCTTTTACACCTAGTTTTAAATAATCAATATTTATTAGCAATTTACTTGGCTTTTCACTCTGTATTTGAATTTCAGTGAATTTTTTAGGAAAATCACCCTTGTCCTAATACTTTTGCACACTACCAGTAGTGTGCAAAAGAGTTAGAACAGGGGTGATTTTAAACTTTATTTTGATTCCTCATAAAAGATAAAATAGTTCTTGTCCTAATACTTTTGCACAGTACTGTATATATAATATTGTGTGTGTGTGTGTGTGTGCGTGCATATGTGGTTTATAATTAATGTAATGATCATATGTATTTTATCTTTGTGTGCAAGTATATTTGAAAAGAATGTTTTTACTCACATTCATATATATTTAATCCAACCAAAGCAAAATTTTACATCCATTTGGTAGAAGTTCAAAACTAAATCCATTTGTAAACTCTTAGTAATGAGCATTAAAAACAATCTTTTTCTGCATCTTCATTTTTAAATAACAGCCCTTCTCCTTCTCTCATTCAACACATTTGATTAACCCCATCTCAAAGAAAGCTATGAAATTAAAATGAGTAAGTCTCTCTAAAATAAATTACAGATGAATAAAGCTCTTTCTTGAATTGACAATTACATTCAAGTGAATTGATTGTGAATTCCAGCTTTTTTTTGTTAATCTTTTTTTTCTTTTTATTGGCAGTGTAGTCCAAGTGGAAGGTATAGTGGCTCAGGTCAGTTTTGTCCAACTAACTGACTGATGGATGCATTGGTTGGTTTACCCTTGCATACAGGCGGTTGCTTCATCATTAGTTGTGAATAGCATATTAGCCATCAGGTCTTTTTATTCTTAAAAAGGGAAGGGAAGAAGGTGGGAGTGCAAGGACTGTAAAAACAAAACCTGGCTTGGGATTGTTAAATGATATAGAGAAAGAGAAAAGAAAGAATGAATATTGCAGAGACATTTAGAAAGATTAGAAAAGAAAGTTTTCACAGGTGTGCGTGTAAGACGATAGACATGACAGAAAGATTGCTGGTTATCAAGTTGATATAAGG
Organism: Ascarosepion bandense; assembly: GCA_037127315.1. Lineage (NCBI taxonomy): Eukaryota > Metazoa > Mollusca > Cephalopoda > Sepiida > Sepiidae > Ascarosepion > Ascarosepion bandense. The sequence continues at coordinate 6,450,805 of JBBBDQ010001045.1, forward strand.
ATAAGTAGATTATTAAACAGGGTAAATGAGTATAGATAGATACATGAATTAAATTTATACAATATAAAGTATTTCCTAGCATATAACCTGAATTTAGGTTTTAGCAATAAATATTTTAGGGGAAAAATATGTCCAGCCAATAATACTTTTATGTAGGTTTATTTCTTTTTTTAATATTTCATTATTACTTTGAGTTGTAATCATTTATAATAATATATATTTAAATCTCAGGACATCAGGGCATTAGAGTGTAAAACAGAGGTTTTTTTAAATGTTAACATTATTTTGATTCATAATCATAGTTTAACAATTTATAATCAATATATTTAATTCAGGGGGTCATCAGGGGACTAGCGTGTGAAACAGGTGTTTTTATATTTTAATCTTGATTTGTAATCATAATTTAACAATTTATAATCAATTTATTTAATTTGGAGGTCATCAGAGGACAAGTGGAATTTCTTATATTTAAATATTATTTTGTTTTGTAATCATTATTTAATCATTTATATTCAGTATATTTAAGTTATACACGCTTTGGGGGATCATGTCTCGAAAGAGACATGACTGACTGGGCAGAAGATTATCCCACAGTAGGTTGCCATTGTTTTCTGCAATAGACTAGTTGCCAGCCAAGGCTATAGAACCCAATCTGTCCTGTTATTTAACCCATAACTGGAGGGAAGAGACAGATTAATACCTTCCCCAAGGGTATTTGTGCATAAGTGAATACAAGGAATTCAACTGGAATTTGAACTCATCACCCCAACTTGTTGTTCCGAGTCGATATTCACTGCACCACAAACCATTGTGGAAAGTTATAAAATTCAGGAAGTAAATGAAACAATATCTGACTTTATTACCACTGAAAGTATTTTAAGTATTTTAATGAAGCTGGATTTTTTCTTCAAATAAAGTTAAAAATTAGATGACCATCATTTGCACTTTATGACACTTTAAAATGCAAGATAGATGAGAAAACCAACAGTAAGCACTGGGATCAAAAATAAATTTTACCTTTTTATTTTATATGACCACAGATTAAGAATGGTAAATCATTAGAATAAATTTTATTATTGAATTGTATAAAAGTTAATGATAAAGTTTGCTATGTATATTTCATTTTAAATTGATTTCATCTATGGAAGCCCTAATCAAATAAACTCATATTACATGATTTCTGAAAATACATATTAAAAAATTTGAATTTGTAATTTGGAGTTCTTTTTTCATATATTGTTATCAATTATGCACTCCAAATTATGGATGAAAAAAATCAATTTTTACATTTTAAGAAAATACATCATAAAAGTTTATTTGTTTCGTCTTCCATAAACAGATCAATTTATAATTAATTTAAATAGCAAACTGGATCCCTCTCCCATTGACTTTTATACAATTTAATAAAAAATGTGGTTTTCAGATATTCATGATCTGGAGTCCTTAATCTATAATTAAAAGAAAAATTTTCAGGGAAAAGTTATTTTTGGTCACAGTGCCAATTTTGCAATATGAAAATTTGAAAACTTTCAGAAGAGCTGGGATCATTGAAAGATACCATCTATAAAACATTAGATAAGCTTCTAAAAGATTTGATTAAAAACAAACATGTTTCTGATACACCACAGTAAATATAAAAAGATGTTTTTTTTTTTGTTTTTTTTAATCATATTACCCCAAGCAAGTTGGTGACGCCACTGATGCACATGGGGCTACTTAAGAGTAAAATGATTGGAAAAGAGAAAGCCGGAAACCACATCCCAAACAGGGAACAAGGGATGAGCCTCTTCACCTGTTCAATAAATATGGGTGGAGTGTGGACCAGGTGATAATTCAGTCTATCTACTCCAATTGAGAACAAAAAAAAAAAAGAGAAAAGAAAAAAAAAGGTGAAAAAGATTGGGAAAAAAATAAAAAATAAAAAAAAGAAAGCCGGGAACCACATCCTAAACAGGAAACAAGGGATGAGCCTCTTCACCTGTTCAAAAGATGTGGGTGGAGTGTGAACCGGGCAATAGTTCAATCTATCTACTCCAATTGAGAAAAAAAGAGAGAAAAAAGGTGAAAGAAGATTGGAAAAAAAAAAGAAAAAAAAAGAAAGAAAGCTGGGAACTACATCCTAAACAGGTAACAAGGGATGAGCCTCTTCACCTGTTCAAAAGACATGGGATGTTATAGAATTTAAAGCATTTGAAAGTGTAATATTATCAATTTAAAATCTTCTTTTAACATAAAATTATTTCTCTCTTGTGGTTTTGTTGTTTTGAAAGAGAAGACACGGATAAGGAATGGAAATTTAAGATATTGAATGTAGAAATTATCATAAGAAACAAAACTCATTTCTTTTCTTATCTGATTATTTTTTACTACTTATCTCTTCTTTCATAAAAAAAAGTTTATTTTTCATAAAGAAAATTGCTTAAGAATCTACATATTAAATTCAGTGTTTTATACATACCAAAATATATTTCCATAGATATATATTTTTTGTACGTATAAAACTTTGCATATCACAAGAAGAGTCTACTTCATAGAGATGGGAGAATTGATTATTTCTGTATAGTGGTCCCTTCTAAAGATGTAGTTGGCCATCTCTCTGTAGTGAAATCATCTGGTGAGTTTATAGAAATAGAACTGTTTTCATTATTGTCAGTCCCATGACTGGGTGTGGTCATAGGGTCACTGTGCAGCTGTGTACCTGACCAGTTCCTATGACATATATTGATTGAAGGTTGGAGAGGGTATTCATTCTGGTGGCTCCTATCTCTCTCTAGGTCAAACCACATCCAGTGTATTCCACTGGTTTGGCCATTGACTTCAGCCTGAAGCCCTCTGCCCAGTAATGTTGTATCATCATCACACTGGCTGTGTTCATAGCTACAGAACCCAATCTACCCTGTTGTGCTAAATGGATAGCCATTGGATCTACAAGAAGATTAATTTTTTTCTCCAAAAGGTTTTTTCTCTTCAAAAGGGTCACTCTGTACAAGGCCTGAGAGCCACTCAAATTAGTGGGTCATATTAAGGGACAGTTTATATGGATAATAAGGAAAGATAATAGTTAACTCACAACACGTTAAGATTTGTAGTGATTTGGAAACATCCTCTTAAGAGTTTGTTCCATGGATGGAAAACAGAGGGAATATGCATGGTTTGCAACACTGTATGTGGCATAGTGGGTCCTAGCCATGAAGGTTATACCTAGCGGAACCAAGTAATGTAGTCTGTTGATGCACTTTCTATGGAAGTAGCGATAAAGCAGTGAGAGGCTCACCATGTCCTGCCTGTAAAAGAGAGAGTGGAACATAATTTGTCACCCACAAGTACTCGGAGATACTTCTGAACTCTTTTATGACTGGAGAGTGAGGATTGGGCAGTTCTTACCCAAATATATCAACAGTACTCCATTTTCAATCTGATCTAGTTTGTGTAAAGCTAGAGGATAGCGTGAGGAGTCAGGTACTTATAGAGAGCTGATCTTTTTACCTGAATTTTTAGTGATGAATCATATATATGTGTTCCACTTGAGCTCAGGTGTGATTTTTGAGGCTTAATAGTTTCTCATAGCATGGCACTTCCTCGAGAGAACATCTGTTCAATATCGAAAAGAGAGTTGGCTTAATACTGGACAAAGACCTGAAGAAATGTGTTCTGTGATACTACCAGTTATCCCTAAGAGTTCTTTTGGTCAAACTGAAAGGAGACCCTTCAACATAGCTATTATAGTAGTCTATTCACCAACAACACAAAGCACTAAAAAATAAATATAATCTTTCTATTCCACATTGGACAGTGCTAAGGCTCAGTGTAAAATGAAAGAAATTAGAATCATCAAGGAGAGGGAAGTGGGGGGACAACTGGTAACTTTGGATTAGGAATCTGCAACAATCGAGGAGAAAGATAAGTTCAATAGTGTACAGCAAATGACCAGATAATAACCAACACCTGGCTTCAAGAACGTGTAAGATGTTTATGGACATGGAGAAGCTCAGGAGGCGACATAAAAAACCAAATTGATTACATAACCATAAACAGGAGATTCAGAAATGCTGTGGTTCAATGCAAAACCTATCCAAGTGCTGAATGTGGAAGCAACTACATCCCAGTCATATGAAAACTAAGAGTGAAACTTTGGAGACTGAAGAAGCCTAGGGCAGCACTCAGACAGTAATACAACACACTCATGAATGACCTCAACTTGCACAAAAAATTCACCGACAGTTAAAAAAACAAATACAAAAAACAAATGGGAAGTAGAAACTCAAAATGGGAGACACAAAAGGAAGCACTAGTGACATCAGCAAACAACATTGTTCCAAAGGAAATCAGATGCAGAAAAAAAAAAATGTGTGGATGACTGAAGAGATCCTTGATATGATGCAAAGGAGACAGAAAACTATGCCAAGACATGGAACGGAATACAAGAAACTACACAAAGAAATAAGGGCCAAGTGCAGACAGGCCAAAGAGGAATGGCTCAACAACAAATGTGCCAAAATAGAGAGATTGAGCAGGACTAATAAAGGATAAATGCATAAAGAAATAAGGGAACTAACAAGACAAAGAACATGCTTCTCAACAAGATGTCTAAAATCCAAGGATAGAATATCATATAAGAAAAAGAGGAAATACTCCAGTGATGGGAAGAATATATAAAAGATCTTTTTCACAAGAGAGAGCAATCAATAATAAACCAAGATGCTGATGAACTGGAAATATTAAAATCCGAAGTGGAAGCTGCAATGGCCAAACTGAATAGGTAAAAAGCAGCTGGACCAGACAGCATTATAATAGAGATGCTGACAGCCTTGGATGATTTCAGCATGGAGAAAATTACAGAAATAATTAATGAAATTTACAACAGTGGTGTAATACTAGATGACCTAAGCAGATCAATTTTCATAGTTCTGCCTAAGAAGCCAGGTGCAAACGAATGCAAACTCTACCAAAAAATCAGTTTAATGAGCCACATAACAAAACTCATCATCTGAATCCTGATGAATAAAGCACAAAGCAGAATCAAGCCAGAGATAGGACAAGAACAGTGTGGTTTTGTCAAGAACACTGGAACAAGGAACACAATATTTATGCTTAGAATGCTATCAGAAAAAGCAATACGAATAAAAAAGATGTGTAACTATTTTTTATTGACTATGCAAAGGCATTTGACAAAGTATGCCATAAAGAATTGATAGAAATGCTCAGCAACCTCAACATATTTTGGAAAGACATTAGAGTTATCAAGAATCTCTACTGGCTGCAAACCGTCTGCATAGGGACAGGGAATGAATTGAGCAAACATACAAAGACAGAAAGGAGCGTAAATCAAAGATGTGTTTTTTTACTGGATCTATACAACTTGTACAGTGAAACTATTATCAGAACCCTAGAAGTTATGCCCTAGAAGATTAATCATTGGCAGCCACAATCTGAACAACATAAGATACGCAGATGATACAGTGCTGATAGAAGACACAGAAAGGAAACTACAAGTCCTCCTACAGAAGGTAGCTGAAGAAAGTTGGAAGAAAGGACTACAAATAAACTACAAGATAACCAAATGCATGGTCATCAGCAAACAGAAGAGCCCAAAATACCAATTACAGATGGGGGATACTAAAATCAAGCAAATACAAAATTCAGAAGTTTCGAGGTTGCAGTTCTTACAATAGTGTAGAAAATTTGATGTCGATAACAGGAAATCAAAATTGGACTTACATCCATTCATTTTTCTTTCAGTCTCTGGTTTCGCTTTAACTGAAAACAACTATTGCTTTTTAGTCTTTCGTGCCAACGTCCAAAGAGTCTGAGCTCCAGGACCATGGATTAGTTTTAAAACTTTCATTACACCCGAGTAACGCTGGGCTATACTGCTAGTATATATATATATATTATCAATTTTCTGCACTATTGTAAGAACTGCAACCTTGAAACTTCTGAATATCATTTCTTATGTCTTTGTCTATGAGTGTATCAAATTTCATTAAAATTGGACCACTCCTTCTATAACCCGAATTTTTCGATTATTGATTTTTTATATTTATCAGGGGTACCTCGACACCAAACCTAGCTAAGAACACTCACAGACACTTATAGTACAGCTGTGTGAATTTTCAAGAAAATTGGTTCAGCTGTTTCGGAGTCTATAGGTAACGGGCACACACACACACACACACACACACAAAGTTCCATTTATAAATAAGTTTAGATTTATATTAGATTAGATTTAGATTTAGATATCACCCATTGACAGCTAGCTCCCCCTTTAGTTATGCGAAACGATAGTCTACAAAATTGATAGAGTTTGCTCCTAGCATTGAAGGCCATATATAGTTTATTGCTGAGCCTTATAGCTTCCTGATAATAGGCAATTTTGAGGTTGAGAGTACTAAATAGACTGTTTTTGGCTATTTTTCTATCATCTCATCTATTTTTGACAGAGGGTTGGATTTCAGCAAAGCAAACTGGTTTAAGGTTTGGAAATAGTCAATTACCATTTGCCTTTTCCTGTTTTCTGAAGAGACTGCGAAAGCTTGAGCCCTCCACAGTGAATGACTTGGTTCGATTAAGCTTTCCTTTAATATACAAGTAACTTCAGTTTGAATAAATAATTTATTTTCCTCCATACTTTGTTCTGATTTAGTAGCTTTCAGTTTACAATTGGGTGTTTGTTGAAAAGTGCTGGGTATGGCATTCTCAAGGCTTAAAGTCTCTGAAGGGTTAGTCAATTAAGTGCCATATGTGATACACGCTTGGGCGATCATGTCTCGAAAGAGACATGACTGACTGGGCAGAAGATTATCCTGCAGTAGGTTGCCATAGGTTGCAGACTGGTTGCCGACCAAGGCTATAGAACCCAATCTGTCCTATTATTTAACCCATAACTAGAGGGAAGAGACTGATTAATGCCTTTCCCAAGGGTATTTGTGCGTAAGTGAATGCAAGGAATTCAACTGGAATTTGAATTCAGCTCGCCAATTTCTCGTTTTGAGCCAATATCCACTGCGTCACAACGCACATCCCTTCTGAAGGGTATTTCTACCTAATATTAGGTTGTAACATAAATCCTTCATTAGTAGACATCTTACTCCTTGGTATAAATTACCCTTAATTTTTAGTCCAACCAAACAGCATCCTAGAATTTGTGTGGAAAAAGATGAGCTAGCCATGTCCACTTTCTTTAGGCACAAGTAGGTTCTCCATGAATTTTCTTTTGCAATACTTGTGTTATAGAAATTTTCTACACTTCTGGTTTCAATCAATGCTTCGTACTTCAACAAACTGTGGCCTAATGTCTCTGCTTTTGTATATCATTATTCCTTTCTAGCAGGGTGTAATTACCTTTCATGTCTCTTGCTTCCACACAAAAAAATGTACATTTAATTAAGGTTATTTGTTTAGGAGAGCCTAGTATTTCAAATGATAGGTGGTGGGGACAGGCAAAATAGTTGAAGAGGTCTCTGATATTACTGCATTTATATCACTTTTTAGCATTTTGTTTTTCAGTATCTAGTACTCTTGCCTGATTATAGGTTTGCTGTAACCGCAACATGCTATTTTTGAGTATTCTTTATCGAATATCCATGGACTGAAGCCAATTTATGGAGGCATCTTATATCATTTTGTCTCAATATTGTTCCTCTGATACCAAAGAAAGTGAACAGTCATTATTTAGTTTTACTAAGGCTTGATAAAATATGTCAATTAAATCTAAGGACAGTTGATGCTTCATAGTAAATGTCTAGAAACCATTTCATTTCTTTTTTTATATAGATCCTGGCTAGTGTTGTTAAAGCCTCTACATAAGAAGGTGCATCTGTGAAATACTTAACAACCTGTGATGAGACATATTTTGTGAGGTAATACAGCTTATTAGAACTTTCGTTACATTAGGTACTTAAGTAGTTTATGAAAGTTCTTCACCAATGATGATATCCTAGTTTAACGTCAGGCATGTTCGGGTTAGTAATGTTTTTCTGCACAGAGTAGATTAGCCATTATCAAAATGGTTAACAACGAGAATTCATTAAATTGTAATAGAATTGTTAGAGACAATTTGTATTGACATAAATATAATCTTTAATGAACACTGAATACAAATAGAATTCTCCTGAACATATGTATTTAAGACAGATCCATTAATAGAGGAAATGAAGCATACCATATCCCCCCGCAACCAAATACATACTCAATTAGGGTTATTACCTAAAAGTTAATTAAATACTTTCATAATTAACAATAAATATCATGATAAAATATGTATGCAAAGTTATGCATATTCTTCGATTCTCGAAACTTTTGAAATTTGCCATAATTAGTCTTTCCTTTTGAATTTTTTAAAAATGGAAAATTCTTTTATGAGACATATCCCTTCAGAACATTGGTGATTGTGGCTTTCAACAAGTTCTTGTTTTTTGTAGCTCTCAGTAAATTTGATCTATTTGCTATCTCTTCTAAACACAAGCTTGCTACGTAGGTAACATGCTGTTTTCCTCTGCTGTTCTTGCCTTCTGTATGTCCTGTGAGTGTAAAATTTCCAAGCCCTCTTTCTTCATTACGTGCTCTAGAAATTTCAATGATCTCTTCCTGATATAAGTGTCCTTTTTATTTCCATTTTCTCCAAAACTTTGTCATTGCTCACATGTTCAGTCCATGGTATGCTAAGTATCCTTCTGCAGGAGGATATTTCTGTTGTTTCATGTCTTTTCTTCATCTGTGAGGAGATTGTCCAACATTCATTGCTATAAAATGTACTTGATAGTGAAAGGGTTAGTGATAATGTTAGCAGACAATAGGTAGTTAATGACAGTTCAAAAATTGAAAATCTAAGTGTTTTTTTTTTTTTGTTGAGAAAAATATTAAAAACTCAAGAGACATTTCAGCTTCATTCAGTTTTTGAGCGTATCTTTTGTTATCCATGACAAAAAAAAAAAAAATGAGAAAAAGATGTGAAATTAAAATGATGACATAGATTTCTCTTTTGCTTTCTAATATTGTGGCTTAGAAAGTTTTTTTTTTTGTTTTCTTTTTGCTAAAGGAAGTTAGGTGGGGTTTAAATAATCAAAATTAGCAATCTGATGGGAATGTGGGTGTAGGAGTTTTGAGGTAAAGAAGAAGAAAGGAAGGAAAAGAAGAGAGAAAGACAGACAGAGATACACACATACACACCCAACTTAGAGAAATGTATAAAAAATGAAAATAAGAGAGAGAAGAAGGAGGAGGAGAATAGAATGAATTAAAAAACAGAAACAAAAAGAACGCAAAAGGGTGAATAAAAGAAGAGAGATTAAGAAATAAAATATTAAGAGGTGAAAATGTGAGTAGGTGGATTGAAAAGAGGCAAGATGATAGAATTCAAGATTCTACAAAATATGATGAAGGAGAGTGAAAGAGAAAGAAAGAAAAGAAATAAAAAAAGAGAAAAATAAGAGATAAAATATACTGAATGGGATGCAATGAAAAAGAAGAGATAAAATATATGGGAAGGGAAATAGAGAAGAAAGTGAGAGAGGTGGAGAAAAGAAAGAGAGTTCTTTGAAGAGAAAAAAGATGTATAATAAAATGATGAAAAAACATGCAAAAATGATTTAAAAAAGCAACAGAAGAAAAAGACAAAAGAAGAGAATAAATAAAAATTAAAAAAGGAGGAAGAAAAAGAAATAAAGAGAGAAAGCAATGTTCTTAAAAAAACTTGTGTTATTTTATTCCCAACTCTCCTCATACCATTGCGTATAATCACTGCTTACCTCCTGCAGGCAAATACCTCTTTAATTTCAGTTCAGGGAGAATTGTTTTTAACAAGGTTTCCTATTTTTTTTTGGTTAATCTTCAACAAGAAAATAAGACAGTATATACAAGGATTGGGGTGGAGGAAGAGTATTTTTTATTGAAGCAATTTGAAAAAAAATGTCTATGATTAGGCATGTTTTCAGAATATAAATCTGGAGAAAGACTGTTGATTTAACAGTTAACTATTCTAAAAAAATATCACAGTTAGAATGTGTTCTATTCACTGGTCATTTGTAATAATAAAGGCAAAGGTGTTGCTCCTGTTTCTGGAGTTTAAATGAATATTTTTTGGATGTTTTCAGACAGGTGATTATCTAAAGTGTTGTAGAGAAGGTGCTAAAATTCAGAAATAAATATGAAAATCACTTTTAAGTGCCATATGTGATACACGCTTGGGTAATCATGTCTCACAAGAGACATGACTGACTAAGAAGAAAATTTTCTTACAGTAGAAAATTTTCTTGCATTACTTTCTGTGGTAGACTGAATGCCAACCAAGGCTATAGTACCCAATCTGTCCTGTTATTCAACCCATAACTAGAAAGAGAAGAGATGGATTCATACCTTTCTCAAGTGTAGTATCAAAAGTACTCGATACCAATCTCACCCCTTTGCTATGAATGGAATAGTCAACATTCATCTAGCTTATATAAGCAAGTGCCCTATTATACCATGTGTAAACTACAAGTACCAAAAAATAGAATAAAGCTTACCTTTAAGCTTATTCTGGATTCTGTTTTCATTACAATTTATTCTACTTTGTTATAGAACGTTACCTGAACTCAACTGTCTGGACCTCAATATGTCTGGACTTCAGATTCTACTGAAAAATGGCATCATTGGAGAAAAATGTTGAAGGATTCTTCACAGTGCTGCTGTTGTCTTCAAACATGGCTTTGGCAGGTACTGAAAAATTTACTCTTCTATTGCACCAGGTTTCTACTCTAATCTATAGAAATTTGTCTGAATGTGAGAATTACGAAATTGCCATGTATATTTTAGAAGCCATGTCCACCAAGAAAAAGAATACCATTTTTTCTAGACACTAACTTGCTACCCAGTGTCAACAGCCAGAGAAAAGCCTTGAGCAGTACCTTCAGATTCTAAAGACATTAAGTCACAAGTGGGATTTTATGGCCTTAACTCTGAACCAAGCGAGAGATGTTTTCATCAGGGACGTATTCATTAACAGAATACAGTCTAACCAAATAAGACAAAGACTACTAGAGAATAAAAACTTAGACTTGTCAACAGTGTATGAATAAGACTTAACATTGGACATAGCACAGAAGCAATCTATCTTCTATTTACAACCTGAGACTTTAAGAACTGCTATTTCTGCCCCTCCTCTTTAGGTTCAAAATTCTCACAATGTTTAAGATACTCCTTCACTCCTTACAAATGTTACGTTCTCTAACAAAAAGTAAGATCGTACCCTGCTTTGATAAATGGAAGTGATTTTCGGGAGTTTCAGTCTTGAAATGACAAAATCCGTCGCTGCGCAGGGGATGCAAGCATTGTTCCATCTACTAGATCACTAAAGCGTGACCGCCGAATCAATTTAGTGGCCAATCGCAAAATCTCTCACGGTACAAAAGGGACTGCTCATTGAGCCACTCCGAAGACATAAAAAGGGGAAAAAATGACAATCAGGGAGTCTTCCACCCTCACTCGCTAAGGGAAATTCGTGCTGCTACTATCTTTCGGCACCCCATGACAACACTTCAAACTTAAGTTAAGTGTATTGTTCTGTTGTTTATATTACTCTAATCTATAATCACTTTTATGAACCTTTGAACTGCTTTTGTCTTCTTCCACTTTATTACGGCCTTCGTTATTCAAAAAAAGAGAAATAAATATTTTATGTGTTTATTTTTCACATCAAGAATTGTCATTATTCTTCATTGTCGAGTTGTCTGAATCTGTTTTGCAACCATATGTATTTTACTCTGTTTAGATATATAACAATATAATGGTCAAGCCTTGGATCAAACTCTTGGCACCAACAATAGCACCTTCTTGAAAATGATCTGATGAACAGGAAGTAACCCACACAGAGGTACCAGGAGTGATGCATGACAAATTCTCACCATACTGATGGTCATTGGCAATAAGGTGCATGCAATGCCAGTCCTCTTTTTCTCGTAGGGTGTTAAGGTTAATGTCATCACTTACATCAAGTTAAGTGTATTGTTCTGTTGTTTATATTACTACATAATCACTTGTATGAACCCTTGAACTGCTTTTGTCTTCTTCCACTTTATTACTGCCTTCGTTGTTCAAAAACACCAAAGAGAAATAAATATTTTATGTGTATATTTCTTGCATCAAGAATTGTCATTATTCTTCATTGTCGAGTTGTCTGAATCTGTTTTGCAACCATACATATTTTACTCTGTTTAGATATATAACACTGGTGTCAGAAGTGGGATAGTTCTTTGACAGGAAGAACAAAGAGTTGTCGTAAATATTGTAATGACGAAGCGTTAAAATAATATTTTTCTTTTTTAGAAAGAAAAAAAAATCGGAATATTCGTGCAGTTATGAGTGATGGTTCGGCCATCAATGAGAACGGTTCTGTTAAACAATGTTTTTTTGGCGGGTCAGGAACGTTGGATACACGTGCTGTTAATTTCTGGCGGTCGACTGACCATGTGGGGTAGGATTTTAATTTTTGGTTTTCTTGAAAATAAAATAGCAGATTGTAGATTTTTTTTCACTGGAAACGTCAGGATTTTCCAATTTTCTTTGGTTGTAAACGTCAGCAGTTACGAGTTTCAATTATTCTTTGCGAATGTTGGAGTCAGCAGTTTTTTGTGGAAGAAAAGGGTGTTTTTTTTTTCTTGTGAGCGTCTGGGTCACCATTTTTAGTGTTGGCAATCAAGGCAAACCAAAAATGTAGAAATGATTAACTCAAACAACTGGTTGAGCAAACAAATGTAACATGAATAATTTTATATAAACAAAGAAACATTTAAACAGTTCAAGAAATACAATTTAATTCACATATGAAGATAGACCTGTGATGTCAAAATGATGAGAAACGTTAAGATGGGTTTTAACATGAAATAGTCAAGAATGAAATATTGTAAACGTTTGTTTGATTGACGAAAGTTCGATTCGTTCGAAAATACAACCGAAGTGTGGTGAGGCAAATGTTTGTAGATTTGCATGTAATGTAGGTTGTAGAAACAGAAATGAGATTTACATACCTTGCCAAAAATATTTGAAGTTGACGAAATATTTTAATCTTCTAATTATAGAATATTCAGTATTCATGTTGTTTGTTACGTAAAGGTAATCAGTATTAGTATGAATATAAGTCTGAATAAAACTTTTCATGGAGATTAAAATATTGATGGTTGAGAAATAGTCAAAGAATATTTTTTAAAGCAAGTAGATGAAGTTCTTGACGGTAGAGAGGAAGTGTGTAACCTCTGAATCCATTAGCACTTTGAAAGATTGCACATAAAAGTAAAGTGCGGCTGGTCTAGGGTGTTGAAAAGGACCAGCATAGAATTGGCTAGCACTGGGGGAAAACTGAAGAAAGAGTCCAAAAAGGGCACCTTATATGTTTGTCAAGAGGATCGTATCGGCTCAAATCAAGCCCTCAGATTTGGGTGCCAAAACTGTGACTTAGCCAATGGGATTGCTTGCATTGCAACCATAAGCACTGATTGGCTAATTCACAGTATTGGAATGATCCAAACCTGCTGACCTGTAACCAGGGGGTGGACAGCTTAGTCTATCTCAACAAATACTACCCCTAGATTAAAGGTCGGTTGAAGAATGAATCCGAGCTTTAATATGTAAAAGTTGAGGGCACAGGTATAGGTGAGGATGATGGTGATGAAAACGTAGATGATGATGATAATCTACAGTCATCCTGGGTATGCAGGTGTGTGTGCGCTAATTTCGTGAGTTATCTCCCATAGATTGAAGAGAAAAAGAGTCTGAAATGTATGCAGGGTTTGAGACGATATAACCCTGGGAAGAAATTCTCGATCATGAACAACCTATTACTGCTGCCTCAGTTGGGCTCAAATGCTATATTTGGTGCCTCCATATACATTCTTGTTTGTCCTGCTAGGTTCAAGATGCTTGATGCCACAAGTGTGGTAATCAGGTACATTTTTTTAAGGTTTGCTGGTCAGCTTCACAAAAGAATTGTTTAAATACTACCATACCACCTATTACAGTAGAAGCTGTTTTCCCTGGTTACCTCTTAAAGACAATTGTGAAGGTTAAAATAAACAGATTGATGATCCATGCTCTTATTGACATTGGCAGTTCCAAAACTTTTATTGATGCCAGTATCATGAAAGTGAACACATAAAAAAATCTTTCTTTGTTCCAACCAAATATTGATAGCAAATTCATCTTTATCCTTCCATGTAATTGGATACTGCATGATTAATCTAAATCTTAAAAAGAAACTATTATCAAGGTATCAAATTATCTGTAATGAAAAACCTCTGTTGCGATGTGATTTTGGGTCACAATTTCCTGAAACAACGTTTTTGTGTTGAAATCCCTTTTGGTAGCTCTAAGCAAATTCTAAGAGTATACAAACTGTCAGCTGTCAAAGTACAGTACCTATCAATTTTTGGAAACTTGACTCTTAACTGCAAACAAATAGCAGTAAAATCAAGATGCTATTTACACGAGGACAAACAGTTCATAGCAGCAGAAGTAATGAAACTGCTTAAAGAAGGAATTATAGGGCCAAATGAATCTTCATGGAGAGCCCAGGCCTTTGTAATAGCCACCAAAAATAACAATAAAAGATGGTCATTGACTACTCCCAAATCATCAACAGATACATATTACTTGATGCCTATCCACTGCCTGATGTTGATAAAAAAATTGCTAAAATTGCTAAATACCACAGCCCTCAGTATGTTCTCTCACTAATCCCAATGAAGTGTTTTTGTTTTTAAAAAAATACACCCATTGACACAAGTATCTACTTTTCCTTTGTCCTGTTCTACCATCAAAGCATTTCAAAGCATGAAAAGGAACATTGTTAATTCTGCCATTTCTGTGGTGGATTCTTCTATTCCTCTAGTAGTTGAAACAGATGACCCTGAATGCGATAGCTGTCTCACTTAGACAATCCAGTTATCCTCTAGCCTTTTTTTCAAGGATACTTTCATGGTTTGAGTGACAACACGTGGTGATAGAAAAAGTGGCATATGCCATAGTTGAGGTATTACGAAAATGGAGGCATTATCTGATTAGTCAACATTTTAAACTGATCACTGATCAAAAATCAGTTCCACTTGTGTTTAATCCAAAAACAACAGGCAAAATAAAAAACGAGAAGATAACAAGATGGAGAATGGAACTTTTTTGCTACTCATTTGATGTCACTTACAACCCTGGTAAGGTGAATGTTGTGGTTGACTCCCTTTCAAGGGTATGTGGTCTAGTATTTGGCTTAGAAGATCTTCAGAATGTACACAAGAAATTGTGCCATCTGGTTATCGCAAGAATGAACCACATAGTCAGGAGTAGAAACTTGCCATATTCTGTCAAAGATGTAAAAAGAATTAAAAACTCTTGTTGGATATGCACAGAAAACAAGCCAAGGTTCTACAAACCACACCCAGCAACATTCATTAAGGCCACACAACATTTTGAAAGGCTTAACCTGGATTTTAAGGGTCTACTACCCTATAAAACTACGATATAGTCTACGGCTACATCGTAGTTTTATAGGGTAGTAGACCCTATAAAACACAATATAGTCTACGGCTATATCGTGTTGAATACACCAGTTCCTGTCCGATCACCGAAGTTAAGCAACATTGAGCCTGGTCAGTACTTAAATGGGTGACCATTTGGGAATACCAGGTGTTGTAAATGTAAGGACCAAGAATGGTCCACCAGTCCTCCAGGTTTGGGGGTTGGGTGCAGGGCTAACAACCCTGCCCCGTAAAAAACAGTTTGTTACAGAAACAGCAACAAAATGTTGCTGCCCTCTGCACCATCTGGATGTGATGAATAAATGATGACCCTATAAAACAAAAAATAAATACACATATTCACAATAATAGACGAGTACTCAAGATTTCCCTTCATCATCCCCTGCCCACATATAACAGCTACAACAGTAATTCAAGGTCTCTGCTCTCTTTTTTTCCCATTTTTAGAGTGGCCACAAATATCCACTCAGATTGTGGATTTGCTTTTATGTTAGATGTACTGAAGCAATTTTTTGCATGAATAAAGAGTGGTTGTAAGTTGAACAACTCCTTACAATCTCCAAGGCAATGGAAAGTATGAAAGATACAATGGTGTAATATAGAAGGGTAGAGTTGGTGACCACAAATTGCAAGAGTCTGGTCTCTGATTGGGAAAATTTTATCCTCAAGGACTCTATTATGTACAGCAATAAACTCTATTTCACATGAGAGGTTCTACTCATTCTCTCAACAAAGCTCAGTGGGCACCTCACTACATTCTTGGCTAGCACAACCTGGAACAGTTTTATTGAAACACCACAGCAAACATTAGTGAGTAAGGTAGAACTAATCAAAGCAAATCCCCAGTATGCACTGGTCCAAAATTCAGAGGGAAGGCAATCTGCTCTCTCCTTAAAGGATCTAGCCCCAGCAAGGAATGAATCTGAATGTTTAACTACCTCAGAGAGGCAGAAACTGATCTTGCACCATATATCAAGTCCAGAGTCCCTACAAAACAAAACTGAATATTTCTACAGAGTCCAATCTGACTTCAGTTCTGATGACTGATCGGTACCACAAAAGTGGCTTCACCTAACATCTGAGACAGATTCTCAATCTTCAGATACCAAGTGGCTGAAGCATTGAAGGAAACAAAAACATTTTGAGGCAAGATCTTTTAGCCAGAAACCGGACTAACAAGACAGTCCTGAAATATCGTTAGATTCTGAGGAGCCTAGGTTGGAGATGAATGCTCAGAGCAAACCATCAAGAACCCACAGAAGGACAGATTGATGGGAAGACTTTATTCCCTACGAATAAGTAGGTCAGTGGAGGAGAACATAGTATAAAAAGTACTCGATACCAATCTCATCCCTTTGTTATGAATGGAATAGTTGATGTTTGTCTAGCCTATATAAGCAAGTAGACTATTCTACAATGTGTAACTAGAAGTACCAACAAAGTAGAATAAAGGTTACCTTCAAGTTTATTCTGGTTTATGTTTTCATTACACCAAGGGTATTTGTGTGTAAGTGAATTAAATGAATTTGACTGGAATTGAAACTTGGCTTTCCTATTTTTATTCTGAGCTGATATCGATTACACCACAAAATTATAGATTCTTTCTTCTGTTGCTAAGGATAGTTTGATCAAGGGTTTTGTCATAATCCTTTCATTACAAGTAAAAAGAAATCAGTTTCTTCTCTGTAAAACTTGTAAACCGTTTAGGCTGCTTTAAAAGAAAGTATATCGGATATGTCCTGGAAAGTTGGTTGATTGGTTGGTTGCTTTTGTTTTATGGCATATCAACCTCGGCGGGTCATTTTTTGCTGACTAAATTTTTTTAATTTGTTTATTGCTAGTAATACCTTTTTCTTTCAACAATTTATTGTTGTTTTTTATATAAGTTTTTGTGTCTAGTAATACATTTTTCTTTTCAAGTATCAAGATTCATTGGGATTTGTTTTTTAGGGCAGGGACCCCAAGTCCTACCCTGTTATTTAACCCATAACTGGAGGGAAGGGGTAGATTAATACCTTTCCCAAGGGTACCAGTGCTTAAGTGAATGCAAAGTATTCAACTGGAATTCGAACTCAGCTCACCGATTTCTCTTTCTGAGCCGATATCCACTGCACCACAATACACATCCATCACTAAACGCTTACAGCATGTCCTAGAAAGGGATATATATATGATTTGAAGTAGCTAAGCGGTTTTGGCAAATATAACCAGGTAGGATGATCTAGCACATAGACGTAATAGACAGTACTCATCGTAGTCATATGCAGTATACTGAGGTAGGCGTAGTCAATAGACGTAGAACAATAGCCGTAGACCAATAGCTGTAGACCTCGCTTTAGTCTGTATTTATGGCTGACACCAGCCAATCATATTACTGTGAGGGGGAACCAAGGTGTATGCATATTCATTACATGACATATTCATTACATCAATATCACATGATGATTGCTTGCTTCATAGCTGAAATAATTTCTCATTTTTCGTTAGTGTCTGGTAAAAAATGTGCAATTGTGCAACTTTGAAGTCAAGTAAAAATTTTTTTAAGAAGAGAGGCCTTTTTACTCAGTTTTTAATACCATGTTCCTTCAGAACATTGGGGATCATAGATTTTTCTCTATTTTAGAATTACCATATATTCTTGGAAAAGATAGTAAAATGGTTTCCTATTCCTCTCTTCATGGTTTAGAATTCAGAGTTTTCTATCTCTTAGATTTGTGGTCATTGAGTCAGTCTACTCTGATATTTAACACATAGTTAGAGTAGAAGGAACAGATTCATGCCAATTCCACTTTCCATGCCAATATCTGTTACGCTACCAGTACATTCCTCAGTTTTATTTTTAATTCCCACAGAGTGTAATACTGAGCAAGCTAGTCTTTTACTAATAAAGTGAATATAATACACATTGGTACTTTATTATATATGGACTGAACAAAAAGTATCAAGACTGGTGCTATAACAAGAAAACTACAACACATATTAATTCCACAATTAATTCCCTTCAAAGTAGCCCCTTTCTGAAACCACACACTTTATCCAGCATTGTTTCCATTGTTGGAAGAATTCCTAGAACTTCTTTTTTTTTTAGGATTGTAAGCAGCTGCCTTGTTCCATTCCATTAGATTTCCTCAACATCTTGAAATTTTGTCCCTTTTAAGTGGGATTTGATTTTTGAAGGGGATGAGATATGGGGAATATGGTGGTTGATGGAGTTGGGGAATGTTTTACCTGGTCAAAAGCTGCTGCACAAGCCTTGATCACTGATGGAACCTCTGTGATGTGGTGAGATGACTAGACTTTACACACTTGCCTTCCAAACACTGCTATAAAGACTGGAAGCAAGTGAGAATGTTATAACTTGCAAGACAGAGTTCAAGGTCTGCCTGTAGCAAGTGACTTCACTCTGCATACTTTAGCTTCATTACCATAACAACATTACTGATACTTTTTGATCAGACCTTGAAGTGATCTTTTGACATACTAAATAAGCTAAGCTTAGTAAATTTTATTTGTGATCTACCTTATGAATTAAATAATTATGTCTATCACCAATGCCAGATTTTGACTTTCCAGCTAAAAGGCCAGGATTTTGAATGCTGGTTTTCTAGGCAAGCAAACCCTCTATTTTTGTGCTATATGATCTTTCTCATGGATGTGCAGGTTGTTTAATGGTTAGTGGCTTGTAGAATGAATTCATTTCTTCTCCTTTCCAGCAATGGGTAAGATTGACTGGGCTTTCTAGATGTAGTTAGAAACCAGTCTAGAAGAACAACTCTGAATTCAAAATCATATAGAATCCTGATATAGCACATGCCATGCAGCCATTGAAAAGATCATAAAGATCACAAAGACCTTATAATCTTGACTGTAGTTGACCTATGAATGTACCGATATATTATAAGATGAACTTTCTTACCCAGTTTTTCTTATTTAGCCTTATGTCATACAAGAAAATAGTTTCTTAATGAAAACCAAAATCTCAAGATGTTTGGTATCAGTGGTCTAAAAAATTTCAAAAATATTTCAGAAATGAAAACGAAAGATTTTCTTATTTAAAATTAGATCAATAATCAATATCCAAACAGATAAAGAATTTTCAAGGATTGAATCAAATATGTTTATCATGTGTGAAACTTATGAATGTGAAGTTTATAAAATTTTTGACAAAACATCTTCATTATTTGATGAATGAATATCTAATGTACTTCTTTCATAATATTCACCTTAAAATTCTGCTCTTCTTCCACAAAAGACTAAGAGATAAAAATAAACAAATCCACCATGTCAGCTATCAATTTGAAGCAGAGAAAGAGTAACACCCTTGAAATTAAAATAACAAAAGCTGGCCTCCAACAAACCTTTTTGTTCTGTTCTTTCAGTTATAATAAAATCTCTTTTTTCTTCTCAATACTGGGAAAACCTGAAATGGAAAAACACAAATTCAAAAATTTGCTGGTGATTATAAAGAGGATTAATAAAAATAACTGATGGAATTTCTCTTGATAAAAAAATGTTATTCCATCAAACAAAAAGGATTAATTCTTTGGAGAAAGTAGGAAACTGTATCCTTTTGACAGCAGAACTTGGAAAGTCATCCCTTTTGTGATTACAATACGAGTAGGTAGGCAAGTATCTGTTGTATCAATTTTTGTTGGGATTTCATTTTAGTGACAGAAGCTTGGAATGAAAAATCAGGAAGCTGAGTTCAAAACCAAGTTGGGTTTGTTACATTCATTTTTTTTTTTTTTTTTTTAATCATATCACCCCGAGCAAGGCGGTAACGCCACTGATGCGCAGGGGGCTACGTAAGGGTAAAAAGAATGGAAAAGAGAAAGCCGGAAACCACATCCTAAACAGGAAACAAGGGATGAGCCTCTTCACCTGTTCAATAGATGTGGGTGGAGTGTGAACGGGGCGATAGTTTAGTCTATCTACTCCAATTGAAAAAAAAGAATAAAGGAAAAGAGTGAAAAGATTGGAAAAGAGAAAACCGGAAACCGCATCCTAAACAGGAAACAAGGGATGAGCCTCTTCACCTGTTCAATAGATGTGGGTGGAGTGTGAACCGGGCGATAGTTTAGTCTATCTACTCCAATCTGTGTGCAAATACTCTTGGGGAAGGTATGAATTCACTACCTTCCCTAATTATGGGTTAAATAGTAAGACTTGTAAGTATAGAAATTATTTTTTTTTAAATTAATAATGCAATATTCAATCACAAAAAAGTTATTCTTATAATACAAAATGTTTTTGGCCTTAAATAATCCACAAGGGGTTGATAAGCTGTAAAAAATAAATACTTAATCAATCAATCAGTATAGAATCTCAGTTGAGGAATTTTGAAATTTCATTCATAGGTATTGATTTGTGAAAATTATGAGCCTTTGTAAAGGTTGACTAGAAGGGTAGCAGCTTTTGTTGCTAATGACTGGGCATGAAAAATAGGAGAATGCTTTGCTTAAATATCCTATTCTTTTCTCCTTTGACTATTGTGGACATGTTAGTAATAAAACAATTTTTCATGATATCGGGTGATGGGGAGGAGTACAGGGAGAAACAAATTCATGTCTTTTCTAAAGACAAAGCAACCCCAGTGACAGTTAAAACTCAGTTCACTAATTCATTTTTCCATCTAGGCAAAAAAGGTTGATCCTGTATAAACATTATGTATTGATTAAAATTGTTTTTGTTTTTTTAATATATGGCAAATAGGAAGAAGAATCAACTTTTGAAAGTATTGATTTATTTGGTGATATAAAATGATAGGATAGAAGTAAGACAAGTTCAGATGGTTACAATTGATCTCTTAGTTCTGGGGGTTAGGGAGAACTCACTATTGAAATAAGATTTTAGATGTGATCAAAATTTACAGTCTGTTCATTTTGAATTACCTGCAATGTGCATTGTAATGCATTGGTTGGCAACCAGTTTGCCACAGAAAGAAATGGCAACTTACTACAGGGAAATCTTCTGCCTAATCATTCATTGATCAAAAGAGACATGATCACCTAAGCGTGTATCAAGTACGGCACTTAATTGACTGACTGACAATTGAGCCAATCACTGACATTTTCAGCTTGGGCAACTCAACATTTGCTTCCCAGTGTCAATTAATTTAGATTTGAACCAGACTAGGTGGCATCCATTGTTATTTTTTACCTCTTTGGTACCAAATATCTTCCACTAGC
Source organism: Ascarosepion bandense (assembly GCA_037127315.1). Lineage (NCBI taxonomy): Eukaryota > Metazoa > Mollusca > Cephalopoda > Sepiida > Sepiidae > Ascarosepion > Ascarosepion bandense. The sequence goes on from JBBBDQ010001045.1 coordinate 6,472,490, forward strand.
TTTATATTCTATATTTATTTATAACCTATGCTATTCAAACAAAAATTTAAGAAATATCTCAAAGTCACAAAATATCATTACATATAGGAAGATTTATGATTACTGATTCAAGATTCAAGATTCTATTTTCACCCAAATTTTACTTATATTAATTTATTTAAACATTTATTATTATTTATTTATCTTGTTTTCTTGCAAGTGTGTGTTCAATCTCTGGATTTAGTAGTCCTAACAAGTCAAATACTTTGGTTCAGTTTATGAAATGAACAAGTCACTCAAAGGTGAATAAGATTGGTTCCCTGGCAGTTGTGTGTTCAATACTTAGTTTTGGTAGTCCTGACAAAGCTCATATTCTGGTTCAGTGGATGAAACAAACGACAAGAACTTGATTAAAACTGGTGAGTATTAACTGATTTGAAATAAGCATGAAATTTATGAAGTTTAGTTGAAGCTAAAAAGATCTGTTTCTACAGAAGATTGCTGAAAGTACCACAGATGAAATGTGTGAACAACAAGTAAATTTTAAGGAAAATGAGAAAATAAGGACATCTTTGTTTAGACTCAGAAGGAGTTGAAATTTATGGGATGCATAACAAGGAAAGAGATATTGGAGAAGGCATATTGAAGGTTGTGGTGGTACCAAGCAAAAGCGATGGACCGGATGTTTGCGCTTTCACAACCAAAAAGCAAATGACCAAAAGTTGTCGCTGCACCGCCGGCTCCACACAGATGTTTTGGTTGAAAACTAAATATTAATTAAATATTAAATTTCCAGTTCGTGTGCCTATGCGAATTTTATTTATCATCCAATGGGAAGCCCAGAATCCAATACAAGTGTGAAATCCCAAATGAGCTGCTGTGATCCAAAAAGAAGATATAAAAAGTGGATACAGAAAGCATCGCCAGGCAGCTCAACTCGAGGAGAATAGAGTAATTAGTATCCCCCTTGACCCAAGTCAAGTGACTCACTATGCTCGCCTCCCTTACCTCTTTCCTTCTTCCCTGCCTCAAAAACTACTTACTGACCTAAGGAGCAAATACATCAAAGATATTCCTTACTTACACGCTCCCAAATTCCTAAGCATTAATTCTCTTTCAGCATTATATTGCCTTGAACATTTTAACCTCCGTTGAACCTGTACTTCAAGTATTACTTCAATTGTAAAAACATTAATTGATATGTGTTATATATAAAATGTTATCTTTCAATTCAATTTGCTTTTCTTGGTTTATAACCTTTCTTTATGACTTATAGTGGGCTATCTACAACAAGGCCAAATTCCGTTAACCTGCAACAGTATACAACTACCCTTCAATAGAATGGACTCTCCACTACTAACGGAAAAGAATAGATAAGCAACCCACTATAAGGTAAGGTGGGTTGAGGGAAACATCAAATAACCTACCTAATGAACTTGGGTAAATAGATGAAAGAACAGAGAGTGAGAGGAATAATAAGAGGGCAAATATTATTTAGAGTTACAAAGGATAGGAAGTTGTAGAGAGCCATGATCACATATGCAAGGTGACAGGACATGGCACATAAATGAAATTTATGCTTGTGTTTATTGCTGCAATAAAATCTATGTAAAGAAAAAAAAAACAGATTTTAAAAAAATCCTTGATGTAATCTCTATAGATCAGTCAGTTAAGTGCCATACGTGATACACACTTGGGCGATCATGTCTCAAAAGAGACATGACTGACTAGGCAGAAGATTATCCCGCAGTAGGTTGCCATTGCTTTCTGTGGTAGACTGGTTGCCGACCAAAGCTATAGAACCCAATATGTCCTGTTATTTAACCCATAACCGGAAGGAATAGACAGATTAATACCTTTCCCAAGGTTATTTGCGCGTAAGTGAATGCAATGAATTCAGCTGGAATTTGAACTCGGATCCCTGATTTCTTGTTCCGTGCCAATATCCAATGCACCACAATGCACATCCCTATATATAGTTAAATTAAATTTGATTCAAAGTTTCATAATGGTGGTAATTTGAAATGATGCTATTTATTAATACATAACTTATTAAGTGTTAATAAATAGCAGTTCAAATCTATGATCTCTTGTCAAAGCGAAAGTGTTGAGAAACAATGAAATTGTTTCAACTTTGTGTTGGGACCAGAAATTTTGATGTTCTTACATATTCATTATTTCAGCATTATTCTGATAGAGAAAAATTTATATGCCATATTCTTTTGTATATCTTTCTCAGTAAGGAACTGACACTCTCAAAAGAGTCAGTGGAAACTATGTGAAAGAATATCAAAAAAGAAAAAATTACTAAAGCCTGATAACAATAAAAGAAATTACTTTCCTTTATGACCTTCTTAATGAAAAAACTTAAGTTTCCTGGAACATTGCAAAAGAAATCAAAACCATTTTTCAGAACTCTTTTCTATGAATGTCTACTGTTTTAAAATGTCAATGTTCATGATGCTGAATGCTTATCTTATAGAAGATTTGAAAATTGTTATATTTTGCTTTGTAATCTTGTTTTGGAAAAATGAATTTTCACCAGAAATAAAGTAAGTATTGAAAGTTTAACCATTTTTAGGATTTTACTAACATTTTTATTTTTAATACAACCAAAGTTATCTGTTGAATACAACGTTAGTGATGTTGCCATTGTTGTTTAGATCTGTGGCTGCATTTTTGAAAAAAGATGTCTTCCAAGATTTGGAATTTTTTTCAGAATTTGTTATCTTAAAATTATAAATTTAAGAAGAATATTTTCTTTCAATTTTAAAGAAGAGAATCAACTGGATTTAGAAAACAAAGTTTTTTAATGAAAAGTATTTATGTTCTTAATCAATATTTGGGTTTCTCTAGAAGACAGAAATACATTCCCTATCATAGAGTAATGGCTAACAAGCTAGTCTCACAAATTCTTACTACTGCAGGGAATTCAGGGAATTCATTGGAACCTGACAATTAGTCTTATTAGACTCAGAATTTATAGGAGATTAACATATTTTTAGTATTTTTTTTGTTAAATAAAAGATTGGCCCTGTGGGTATTGAACAAACACAAGTGTGTCTTAACAGGAGTCAGCAACGGGTATTAGTTAGTTATCCTAGAAGACAAGGATACTCAGAAATGAGGAGACAGATATCTCAAAGGCATTCCACAAGGTGTGTCATTGGAGGAAAATGCATAAAACTCTCCAGTTATGACATATCTGGAAGAATCTACACAATTACCAAGTCCTTTTTTTAGGTATGTCCATGAAAGTCATTTTAAAGGATCAGTCTTTTAGTGAATGCAGAGGTCTCCCAAGTATCACTTGTTGACCCTACTCTCTTTCAGCTTTTATTAACAATCTGTCTAGGCAAATCCTCAAATTATTAGAAAACACTTATGCTGATGATACTAAAGTTTACGGAAATACCACCAAAGATTAAGATATTCAAAGCCTTTGAAATGATTTCTTCACCGACATAACTCGGAACAGTTCAATGGGGAAGAACTGGGTTATAGCATTTTTATCCTGGTGCCCTAACTATATGAATTTAAGTGTGCTACTAGGTTGACATCTATGCTGCCTAAATACACAATATATATATATATATAGAGAGAGAGAGAAAGAGCATGATATATATATATATATATATATATATATATATATATATAAACTTATTTATAAATGGAACTTTGTCTGTGTGTGTCTGTATGTCTGTGTGTGTGTGTATCTGTTACCTATAGACTCCGAAACGGCTGAACCAATTTTCTTGAAAATTTACACAGTTGTACAATAAGCGTCTGTGAGTGTTCTTAGCTAGGTTCTGTGTCAAGGTACTCCCAATAAATATCAAAAATTGATAATCGAAAAAATCGGGTTATAGAAGGAGTGGTCAGATTTTAATCAAATTTGATACACTCATAGACAAAGACATAAGAAATGATATTCAGAAGTTTCAAAGTTGCAGTTCTTACAATAGTGCAGAAAATTGATAATATATTTATATAAAAGGCAAGATGTTTGTGTGTCTGTTTATCTGTCTGTATGTCCTTTATACAAATCCCCAATTTTTATCCAATTCTCACCAAACTTCACACAAATATTCTTTAGGCTGAGTCTGAGCTCCAGGACCATGGATTAGTTTTAAAGCTTTCATTAAACCCGAGCAACTCCGGGCTATACTGCTAGTATATATATATATATATATATATATATCGTCATTCACAGACAGATCCGCTTCACTGCATCACAGCTCATCAGTACAGTTAGATTCCGATTGCTTTTTAACCCAGGATTGAAACCCGACTGAATGGACGCCAGTCGGTAATTCCACCTCTGAGCTATGGGCACTCGGTAGAAGAAGGCAGACTTTTTAGCATGTATATTATCATTATATATAGGTACAGATACTCATATAAGGGTGCATCAGTAAATTCATAGTCTGACTCAAAGTCATTAGATTAATTTTTATCTGACATTTTTCAACCTACGTGATTAATATTCCCCACTGATGTAAATGTATGACAAGAAAGAAAATTATTTTGAAAAATCAATATATATTGTGGAAAATATGTGAGTTTTTCATCATCAGGCTGCAGAATTTTTTATGCAAATTGCCATAAGAACTGCTGTAAAAAATAATTACACATAAGTGGAAATAAGTTAATTAAAAATAAATGAGATTTTTTCTCTTTTTTCTTTTCTACTTATCTTTTGTAGAAATTCAATAGTAAATGTAAAAAAAACAAAACAAAAAAAAACAATTTTTTTTTGTTTATATCTGGGAATAGATTAATGGCAAATATGGACAAATGTACCTTCAATAAGATGGAGTGTCAAAAGTACAGTTTTTCCCATGACACCTCTTTTTTTTAACTAATTTCACACTTCGACAAGGTTTATTGTTTTCAAAAGTGATGATTAGAATTGTAATAAAACCTAAACATATGAAAATGAATTTATACATTTTCTTTCTTCCTGAAAATTCACAACAAAAATAATAAACACAATATATTATTAGATTGTTTATTTAGACTATATATTATATTATTTATTAGAATGGTTGGCAAAATATTGGTTCATTGCCAATTGATTTGAACTTTATAAAATTGTAAATACTAAGGATTTTCTTATAGTTGGTTCACATATTTTAATAATTTAGTAATTGTTTATAAGTTTATGAATAAATGATTATTTTACATTTATTTCCTTATAAATTTATAAATGATAAATCTATATCTATAAAAGTGACGAGGGTGGATGTTGTGTAAGTATTTGTTTGTTTGATAGATTCGACTTAACGTCTCTATTTTGCAATCTATCTCAACGGGAGTTGTGCTCAGATGTAGATCAAAATTTTAGAACACTAACAACACCTTGAAATTTTTCAGAAAGCCAAAATTAGGGGTAGAAAAATATATATTATCGCTCCACAAAATCAGGGATCAATTTATGTATTGATTATAATATAGAATCGATCACCCACTTTATATTATCTATATCAATATATATTGCCCCTCCCCCTCCCACCCTAATCCAATAGAAACATTCTACATTGTTATCTATATCTATAAAAGTGACGAGGGCGGACTTTGTGTAAGTATTTGCTATGTAAATTCATCATATATTTTTTATTCTTATTATTCCTTAAACTACTCGAGTGAAACCAGGCTAAACTGCTAGTAATGTTGTAAATATAATATTATTCTCATAAATAAACTATCAAATAAGTAAATATTTATTAATTATTTTTTGCAAATTCTCAAGAAGAAAAAATGTACAAATTCACTTTCATCATGTTTAAGATTTATCTCAATTTTAATCATCTTCTTTTAAAATAAAAAATATTGCTGAAGAGTGAAGTTAGTTAAAAAAGTGGTGTCAGGGAAAAAAAACATTCTTTTGACACTACGTCTTATTGTGGGCACATTTATCCATGTTAACCAGATTTTAGCCTGGGGAAGAGAGCACAAAAACTGTACTTCAGAACAGTTCATTTGATGCACATGTTAATGTACAGTATTAAAAAAAGAACCATTTGTCCATGTTAACCAGATTAACCAATAAATAATTATCCTTTTTAGATATAGGTATCTATCATGGCATAATGGTTAGCATTCTCATTTTGCATATCAATTGCCTAATGTAATAAGTTTGATTATCATCAGTACTCCATTCATATCACCTCATATCAGACTAAATTTCTGTAATTGATTATACTTGGTATGTATTATAGATTTGTTAGTATTGAACTGACTGCTAAGAAGAGAAAGGTTTTTGAATTTCATTATTTTTCTTTTGTGAAGAATAATAACACAATGTGGATGCGCATGGTGGTGCAATGGATATCAACTCGGAATGACAAATCGGAGTACCAAATTCGAATTTAAGTTGCATTTATTTACGCACAAATACCCTTGGGGAAAGGTCTCTTCCCTCCAGTTATGGGTTAAATAATAGGACAGATTGGGTTCTATAGCCTTGGCTGGCAACCAGTCTACCACAGAAAGTAATGGCAACCTCCTGCAGAATAATCTTCTGCCCAATCAGTCATGTCTCTTTTGAGACATGATCACCTAAGTGTGTATCACGTATGGCACTTAACTGACTGACTGAATAACACAAGATCTTAGTAACAAAATATTAAAATGTGAAAGTTACATATTATGCCTAACATCTGAGCTGAATACAATAATGAAAATTGATCAGGTAGCTGATGAGATTTGACAAGCAATAAATTACTAAGCTTCTGTTCATCATGTAAAATCAAAAACTTAAAATCATCAACCTCCAAAATAAAAAAAAATGCTAAAATTTTGATAACAAGTTTGGTTTGGGACTCATTGTCTTTATATTGGCCCTATTTTTCTCTAACATAAGGAAATCCAAAAAAATTATGTAAGTAGGGAATCAAGAGGTGTGTGTGTGTGTGTGTGTGTGTGTGTGTGTGTGTGTATATGTGTAAAATTGCGTGGCAGTCTCATTCTTTATATGTAAGTATAACACACAAGATTGTGTTGACGAGATTGTGAACAATATAATAAAAACAAAGGAAAGAGAAAAAGACAATGACCAAAGCTGCAAGCAAAACAAAAAATAAATAAATTAAATAAAAAAATAAAAAATAAATGAATAAAGAATTCAATGTGTGCCTGGGATATCATCCAGTATTTTGCTGAATAAATCTGATCAAGTCATCTCCACCCCTGGGGGTTTGTGAAATTAGCCAGTCTGACATGACAGCTTCTCTCTTCTCACACTTCAACCTCCTCAGGAGAGATGAGACTATACAATATGAATATATTGTGCTGGGTCAGTTTCTAATACATGGTTTTCTGTTTCAGTAACCTATTAATGAACTTTGTGTATGTTCCTGTGTGTTCATGCGTGTGTGTTGAGACTTAATTCTTAACAATGTCTAAATATATCTTAACTAGACACAATGTGATTAATTTCTCAAGTTTTTCCGAATATAAAATTTTGCTGAAAAAACCCCCCCAAAAACAAACTTACCTAAATAGAATATTTTTGTACCTGTTCCCCACTTACCAATCACTCATTTCTCAAAAGCTAACAAATAAAAAAGATTTGTTGTCAGAAAACCTTGTAAAGTGAAATTTTATAAAAATTCTTGGTTGGTAAGAAGTATTCTAATTGCTTTGCTGTTGATATAGAAAAGTATTGAAATAACACAAAAACCCGGTTCACACTCGACCCACACCTATTGAACAGGTGAAGAGGCTCATCCCTTGTTCCCTGTTTAGGATGTAGTTTCCAGCTTTCTATTTTCCAATCTTTTCACTCTTATGTAGCCCCCTGTGCATCAGTGGCGTTACCGCCTTGCTCGGGGTGATATGATTAAAAAAAAAAAAAATTAAATATTAAAAAAAGTACTGATATCCTTGATCATAGTGCCAGTTTTGATGATCAGATTTTTCTGCAAAAAAATATGTGCCACGTAGGTAATTTTTTTGAAGAGCTTAAAAATCTTTTGGTGATTGGTCACAATATATAAAGATTCATTTTTTTTCTGGTGGGGTTAAAATTCATACATTCTAGGCAATACACTACAGCACACAATTAAACAACCTCAGTTTCTAGCAAAATAAAGGAAAAAAAAACATGTGTAAAAAGTACTTTTTACTTAGAATTACTTGAATTACCATAACTTGAAATACATAACTCAATTTGTGGGACTGTCTACATTCTTACCCAGTAATCCTAACAAAAACGTCATTGGAAAAGTAATACCTTAGCAATGCAAAACAAAGATAAATGCAAATTTGAGATAGGAAAAAAATTATTAATTCTTTCTTTATATAAGGTATTTTTTGATTTTAAGTAGCATACATGGTGGGTGGAATGTGCATTGTGGTGCATTGGATATCGGCACGGAACGAGACATCGGGGAGCCGAGTTCGAATTCATTGCATTCACTTACGCACAAATACCCTTGGGAAAGGTATTAATCCGTCTATTCCTTCCAGTTATGGGTTAAATAACAGGACAGATTGGGTTCTATAGCCTTGGTTAGCAACCAGTCTACCGCAGAAAGCAATGGCAATCTACTGCGGGATAATCTTCTGCCCAGTCAGTCATATCTCTTTCGAGACATGATCACCCAAGTGTGTATCACATATGGCACTTAACTGACTGACATGGTGGATGAGGTTTTGCTCTTCATGTAGTGACAAAAGGGAAAATACTTGAGGCATGTAGCAGGCATGTCCTGGGTAAAGGAGCTACCATAGTCAGGCATGAATGAAAACAAAAGTACATTATCTAAATCTTTGTATCAAATATTTTATGGTAAGTGGTTTTTCTCACCATATTCTGGTAGCTTTGTACAAAAAAGAATGACAACCATTTATTATCCAGGATGAAGCCCAGCCCTGCAGTATTTGACTACGGTAAGCCTACTAGTATTGCTCAGAAGCTGACGGTCACACTCTATAAGAGATATATAAAAGAAAATCAGGTTTTTCACAAAAATATTCAGAGTTCACACTATACATGAAGTAGGCTTATACACAAGTATATATGGTATATATTTATTACACATAAAATAATATGACAGGATGGAAAGTTTTCTAGGTAATGCGTTTCAACCCCAGAAGGAACTTCTTCAGGCTAATAATGGTTTTACATATATGAATGCTAGGGAAAAATACAACAAACTCTGGTTATACTTTTAACTAAAAAACATTAATGATGATAATGGCAATATTAACTGTTTTCTTCTAAGGAAACATTTGACATTAACCGGGTTAGTATTCAAGTTACACTTTTCTTCACTCTCTAGTCATTAGGCTGGGATGAAAGTGTAGTATCTATCCTCCACATTTCTAATGATAATGGTAATATTATCCATTACCTTATGAGGAAACATTTAGCATTCATTTACTGAGTAGCCAGTCCTATGCCAGTTATGCTTTTTTTCACACTTTGGCCATTGAGCTAGATCCAAAGTATTGTATCTGTTCTCATCACTAAAGGTAATATTAACCATTTCCTTACTGTATTGTCTGACGTAGTACGACATATCAACATCTTGATTATGTCAGTATATACTGTCAGAATTAGATGTGCTATTCATTTTAGTTGCTTTTGTTGTTGTTGTTGAAACTCCTCAAGGGACATGGATTCTCTTACTTAATACAACTCTTTCTTTAGTGCCAGTCCATGAGATTTGATGAAAGATAGTCCTCACTAAGACCAACAAAGCCATTTTTAACTATCAGTCTGAAAAAGCAGCTATATACAAATGATAGTTTTGATATTTCTGAACAGGTTTTGTGCCATACATGACTCCCATATGAAAGTCTTGATCTGATAAAGGCTTTTTAAGAACATGACTTGATGCACAACTTTAGATTTAAATTTTTAATGTCCAGTGTATCTAGATGTTTAACTTAGCTGATCTCATTCAAACTTTTGTTTTTACTTTTATTTTTATCTTTATCACTATTGTTTTTAATTATCCCACATTGAAACACATATTATATTATCCTGGATGTAAACTTTGTGCAACTTGTAGTGCAGTGGATATCGACTTGGAACAAGAAATTGGAGAGTTGAGTTCAAATTCCAGTTAAATTTGTTTGTATTCATTTATGCACAAATACCCTTGGAAACAGGACACAGAACAGATTGGGTTCTATAGCTTTGGTCGGCAACCAGTCTACCGCAGAAAGCAATGGCAACCTACTGCGGGATAATCTTCTGCCCAGTCATTCGTGTCTCATCAAGACATGATCACCCAAAGCATGTATCATGTATGGCACTTAACTGACTGACCCTTGGAAAAGGTATGAATCAGTCTCTTTTCCCTTTAGCTATGGATTAAATAGCAGGACAGATTTGGTTCTATAGCTTTGATTGGTAACCATTCTACTGCAGAAAGTAATTGCAACCTAAGCGGGAAAGTCTTCTGTTCAGTCAGTCATGTCTCTTTCAAGACATAATCGCCCAAGTGAGTATCATGTACAGCACTTAACTGACTGATAACATTTCACCTTTACTCACAAATCTACTGCTGTGTCAATGTGGGATAATTAAAATCAACAGCAACAAAAATAAAAACAAACTTGCTTTAACGCTTAATGTGATCAGTTAAGTTTAAAACTGAGTGTCCTTATACATTTACCATCTTTTATTAACTGTCATTTGTTATATTTCTTTTGTTGGTTTTCTGCCCAAGACAGGAATTGCATGCTTGTTCTCTTTTCTCTTTGATCTTGTGTGAACGATGCCTTTTTTTCTATCTTCTCCATAAAACACATGCCATGCCAGAACTGCAGAGACATCAGCTGAAGATCATGTTGAAATATCAATAACTTCAACAATGTAGTTAATTTTTACCTTACATTTTTGTAAACATATTTTGTTAAGACATTTATTAATTATTGTTTGTTTAAATTCCATGTCTTGTGTTTTTCTCTTTCTTTTTTAACCCAGACTTGCATGAGTGTAAAATTATACCAGGGGTTATAAAAGCATTGTAACATGGTGTAATTGTTAGCAAGTTTGTCTCACTAGAAGCATTATAATTGAGTAGTGAGTTTGATATTCACTGGGTACCTCATACGTTCAGCCTTGTGCCACATCTAAGCTATGTTTAGGACACCTCAATGTGGTGTAATGGGTCACAAGATTGTCTCACTAGATCAATTATAGCTGAGTAGTGAATTTCATCCTCACTGGGTACTGCGTACTTTCAGCTTTGTGCTACATCTATGGTAAATTTAGTAAATTGCTAAACCAGAAAACATAAAACAATTACTTTGTCAATTCTGTTACATTCTCTCCCATGACGAGCTGTAATACAGCGAAACAGATCTGTCTGCGGATAACTATAGTATTTACGCTCTCACACCCTGATTGAGCACTCTGGAAGAGTGGGAAACTTTGTAAACAGTAGCTACTCCGGCATATACGCATCGCTCATTCGATAATGAATTGGAGCACTCTAGCTATTGGGCGTGTTTATACGTGCAAAAAAGCCTGCCTCCTTCTACCGGACACTCGTGACCTAGGGGTAGAATCGCCAACTGATGCCGATTCGGTCGGGTTTTAATCCTGGGTTAGGAAGTGAATGGAGTCTAAGCTGTATTGATGAGCTGTAATACTGCGAAACAGATCTGTCTGCGAATGACTATAGTATTTACGCTCTCACACCCTGATTGAGCACTCTGGAAGAGTGGGAAACTTTGTAAACAGTAGCTACTCCGGCATATACGCATCGCTCATTTGATAATGAATTAGAGCACTCTAGCTATTGGGCATATTTATACGCGCAAAAAAGCCTGCCTCCTTCTACCGGATGCTCGTAGCCTAGGGGTAGAATCGCCGACTGATGCCGATTCGGTCGGGTTTCAATCCTGGGTTAGGAAGCAAATGGAGTCTAAGCCGTACTGATGAGCAGCAGCAAAACAGATCTGTCTGTGGATGACTATAGTGTGTGTATATATATATATATATATATATATTTATGCAGTTTTTCTTAGACATATCAGATTAAATATATTGCAAACATTGTGTCTGCTTATTTTATTTTTGATAAAATCCGTTCATACTCACAGATAATCTTCTGCGTATTATAATTGAAAGCTGTCAAAAATGAGCTGTAATCTTGACAGATATTATTATCATTCATTTCTCAATTTACCTGTTGTGGTGGAATATTCTGTCCTACCCAGGAATGGGTATGGTCCGGGTTATAAAAGACCTAGACGAGAATGAACTACAGAAAGCACTCAAGAGAGATCGAGCGTGTTCGTGACTATACGAGAGTCTTCATCATTACACAGAAGTGATCAAGATTATTCGTCATTATATGCGAGTCGACAGCCATCGGCCTTAGACATGAGTTAGATGTCACTAGACGGAAGCCTACTTCTCAAGATGGATGCATACGTCCTATACAGAGACATTGCCTTCTTAATTGTTATTCGTGTTAACTTTTCGTTGGTGTACTTGTATTTGGTTTATTGTACTGAGGTATAATAAATCTTTATTTATATATACTCAGTGCTAAGAGTTATTTCTTGCACTATTCTTTCTCTGTTTATCCCCTCCTGGGATACAACAGTACCCAAGTACTTTCAATCTCTTTCAGAGATCATTTTCAGGGGTGTGAGTTATGGTAACAAAAAAAAATTGCAAAACTGTATTGCTAAAAATTACTATAAACTTTTTTTTTGCTTCAAATATACTGGTTGACAAATTGCTAGCATTAATTAGAACGTGAAAATTATCCAAAATGGAATTTTTTAATATGTTTTTTTATACCCATTTTGGATATTTTCACATTTTAAAGAATACTAGCAATTTGTCTTTGTCAATTGTTATATTTGAAGCAGAAAAAAAATATATTGTGATTTTTAGGAACACAGTTTTGCGGTTATTTTTTGTTACCATAACTCATACCCCTGAAGATGATGTCAGAAAGAGACTTAAAGTACTTGGGTACATTGAAAAATGAATGATAATAACATCTGTCAATGTTACAGTTAATTTCTGACATCTTTCAATTATAATACGCAAAAGATTATCCATAAATATGAACTGATTTTATTAAAAATAAGCATACACAATGTTTGCAATTTATTTAATCTGACACATATATATATATATATATATATATATATATATATTTCTGTGAATCACTAAAAAAATTATGAATAAAGAAAGGCACATAATATATACATAATACAACCACAACAAAAGAAACACTGTTAACAATAATAATCTAAACAATAACAAATACATCATACTACCAACCAACTCCATTGCATCTAATATCCATAACAATCTATCTCATATAAAAAACACACACATAGTAACAACTACCTCGAAAACTATTATGGACATTATCAGATCTAAAAATAACTGAAATCAAAATGATGAACAAGCAGGTGTATACAGAATAAATTGCCGGGATTTTTCCTCTATGTACATCGGAGAAACAAGTAGAAATCTAAAGAAACGTATATATGAACACAATATATATATATATATATATATATATATATATATATATATATTTATATATAGTCATCTGCAGCCAGACCTGTTTATGGCTGACACCAATAATGAATCTCTGAGGATTGATTATGACTTATCAAACTTTGTTGGTTATTTAAAGTCAAAATATATTCTGGATTATTGGAGATTGTTTACAATACCTGGTATTCCCAAGCAGAAACCCATCTAAGTACTGACCCTGTTTGACGTTGCTTATCTTTGATAATCAGACAAGAAATAGTGTAAGACATTTCTTTGTGGCTGAAATGTGTTATCACTTTCCAGTCAATTTTGATCATCAAAATTTTAAATGAAAAGTCCAGTGTTATCTTCTGTTTTCTGAATTCCCATTTATTTTATTGTTCTTTCTCCTTAATTTTTTCTTATATTCTTTCACTCACAATAACTCCTTGTCTCTTAGTGGCTTTATTGTCTTGCTTGGAGTGAAATGATTGAAAAAAAAAAGAAGGAATTTTGTTATTCAATTATCTAATATTAATTTTATATATGAGGGAAAAACAAAAATTAAAGAAAAGTTATAACTAATCTTTGTATATAGATGTATATCTTTCAGTATCTTTCATAAAAGTGGAGAATGCATTATAACAATGTTAATAAATGACTTTCCTGTATTGTTTAAAAATGCCAGCAATATCTAATTGAGTTTACAGTTGCATTGGTGATATTTTCTGCAGAAGTAGGGTGAAACTTTGAAGACTAAAGAAGCCTAGGGCAGCACCCAGACTGCAATACAGTATGCTCCTGAATGGCCTCAACCTGCAGAAAAAATAGACTGACAGTGTGAGAAACAAATATAAAGAACAAATGGAAAATCAAAATTTGAAATGGGACACACATAAAAAAGCACTAGGGACATCAGCAAACAACATTGTCCCAGAGGAAATCATATGCAGATGAAAAAACGAGTGGATGACTGAAGTGATTCTTGACATGATGTAAAGGAGACAAAAAAACTATACCGAGACATGAAACTGAATACAAGAAACTACAAAAGGAAATAAGGGCCAAGTGCAAGCCAAAGAGGAATGGCTCAACAACAAATGTGCCAAAATAGAGAGATTGAGCAGGACTAATAAAGGATAAATGCATAAAGAAATAAGGGAACTAACAAGACAAAGAACATGCTTCTCAACAAGATGTCTAAAATCCAAGGATAGAATATCATATAAGAGAAAGAGGAAATACTCCAGTGATGGGAAGAATATATAAAAGATCTCTTCCATAACAAGAGAGAGCAAATCAATAGTAAAGAAAGATGCTGATGGACTGGAAATATTAAAATCTAAGTTTAAAGCTCCAATGGTCAAACTGAATAGGAACAAAGCAGTTGGCCCAGATGACATTATAATAGAGATGCTGACAGCCTTAAAAGATTACAGCATAGATAAAAATTATGGAAAAAATACATGAAATCTACAACAGAGGTGTAATATCAAATGACCTAAGCAGATCAATTTTCATAGCTCTGCCTAAGAAGCCAGGCACAATCAAATGCAAACTCCACTGAACAATCAGTTTGATGAGCTACATAATGAAACTCATAGTCAGAATCCTGATGAATAAAGCATGAAGCAGAATCAGACCAGAAATAGGACAAGAGAGAGGAAAATTTTGCTAGAAACAAAGAGAGTACTGGATCACTATGTGATGTCTGTTCTTCAATATGGCAGTGAATTCTGGACAATATCATCAAAAACGAAGGAAAAACTTGAAGCAACTGAAATGTGGTTATACAAAAGTATGCTGCAGATATCATGGATCAAGCATGTGATCAATGACAAGGTTTTAGAAAGGATGGAAATGAAAAGAAATTAACACTGAGCATCAGGAAAAAACAGCTGAAGTTCTTGGGACATGTAATGAGGAAGGAAGACTAGGAGAATCTGATACTCACAAATCAGATAGAGGGAAAGAGAGACAGGGGAAAGCAGTAGATAACATATTTGAATAGCAGAGCAAGGTTTGGGTGAAGTAGCAGGATAAAGTATGCTAAGAACTACCAGGAATAGAGAGATGTGGAAGGCCATTACTGTTTATGTGCTGAAGGGGAATGGCACGTAGAAGAAGAAGAATGTAGGATTTTCTTATCTTTACAATATATTTAAAAACAGAATTTCTCATTATCAGGTGAGACTAAGCTGCATGAACAGTAAGCATATGAAGCTACATTTTTTATTATAGCATCTTTATCTTCTATATTCCATGTCCCTTCAGGATGTAGGCAATCATGGCTCTCCACAACTTCCTATCTTTTGTAGCTCTTAGAAATGTTTGTCTTTTTATTATCCCTCCCCTTTCTTGTTCTGTCATGCATTTAGGTAGATTTTTTTTTTTTTTTATAAGCGTTTCACCCCGAGCAAGGCATGTCACTGCCACTACTGTGCAGGGGGCTACGTAGAGTGGAGAAAGGCTGATTAAATATAGGAAATGACAGAGGGTGGGTGATAGGAGGGTAAGGATTTGGGTAGATGAGAGTGTTGTGAGAATAGTTGGGAGTTAGTGTGATAGGAGGTGTCTATTGACCCTACATTTAAACACCTGGAGATTGTAACTGTCGGGAAAGCAGACTTGTGGAAGGGAGTTCCACAGGTGGGAAGCGCGAGAAAAGAAGCTGTTGGAGTAGAATTTACGGTTACATCTTATTTGTTTAACTGTAAAAGGGTGGGACCTAATTGCTAATCTAGTATCTCATGTAAATTCGTGCTTAGGCGGCACCAGTGATCTAAGCTCATCGGAGCAGAAGCCATGAAAGTACTTGTAGAAGAGGCACAGGGAAGCCACATCACGCCGGTGTGAGAGCGGCTGCAGCCGGTCTGCCAAGTCAGTATCAACCACGTTACAGATCCTCCTTTGTATTTTGTCAAGAAGCCCAAGGAGAGCAGCAGGGGCACCCGACCAGATATGGCAGCAATATTCAATACACAGGCGGATGGTAGATTTGTATATGTGCAGAATAGATTCAGGTGGGAAAAATTTCTGGGCCATGCACAGGGAGCCCACTTTCATAGCAGCAGATTTGGCAATGGATTCAATATAGTCATTCCATTTGAGGTCCGCCGAGAGTGTAAGGCCAAGGAGGCGTAGTATTTTACTCTCTGGGAGGCTAGCCTGTTCCATGCTAATGGGAGGTAGATGCGATTGTCTATGGTGGTTAGTTGATAACAGCTTTGTTTTGGAGGCATTGAAATTTACCAACCATTCCCTACCCCAGTCACTACGGATTGGAGGTCCCTTTCAAGTACGGCAGCGAGGTTCACTTTGTCGTCCAGACCTGGTTTCTGATCGATGCGGGAGTAGATTGTTGTGTTGTCAGCATACATGCCAACTTGGGATCTAATGGTGTCGGGGAGATCATTAATGTAGATCAGAAAGAGCGTGGGACCTAGGATAGAACCTTGAGGGACGCCCGCGTTCGTCTGGTAGTTTTGGGAGGCATGCCCATTTAATACCACCTTCAATGTGCGGTTAGAGAGGAAGGACTGGATGAGGTCAAACAGATTACATGCTGTTTCTCTCTGTCTCTTTTGCTTTCAATATATCCTGTGAGTGTCAAAGTCTCCAAACTTCTTTCCTAATTATGTGTCCCAGAAATATCAACTGTCTTTTTCTGGTTTTTAGATACAAGTGAATTTTGTTACAATTTTCTTTAAACTTTCTCATTTCATACATGGTCCGTTTGTAGCATTCTCAGCATCTTTCTCTAGAACCACATTACTTTTGCCTCAATTCTATTATAGAAGCTTCATCTTCTGTATGCCATGTTCTTTCAAGATGTAGGCGATCATGACTCTCCATAACTTCCTATCCTTTGTAGCTCTTAGAAATGTTTGTCTTTTTATTATCCCTTCCTCTTCTTGTTTTGTCATGCATTTACACAAGCTGTTTATGCAGATTACTTGCTGTTTCTCTCTTTTGATTTCAATATGTCTGGTGAGTATCAAATTTGCCAAGATTTTTTTTCATTATATATCCTAGAAATTTCAACTGTCTCTTTTTAATTCTAAGGATTAGTGTCCTTTTCATTTCCATTTTCCTGAAAACTTACTCATTACTCACATACACTGTCCACAGTTTTCCCAGCATTCTTCTGTAGAACCACATCTTTGTTACCTTAAATCTTCTCTTCATCTGTAAGAAAATTGTCTGGCATTCACATTCATTATGAGAAGGTTAATATTATATAGCAGTGAACTGCTATGTAATATTAACCTTTTCTTTCTTTCTTTCTTTCTTTCTTTCTTTCTTTCTTTCTTTCTAATGAAATTACCTTTTTCTTAATACTTTGCTTAGCTTTTTGAGGGCACTTTTGCTATTAAAATGCATCTTTGGATTTTGGTGTCACATTTTCCATCCTCTATTAACACACTTCCTAGATATTTAAATTTCTGTATTTGCTTCATTTTGATATTTCCAATTTCTAGCTGACATCTTGGAATATCCTTCTTGCTAACAACCATGCATTCTGTCTTCTTACAACTGATGATTAGTTCTTTCTTCTCACTTTCCTTGACAACCTTTTTGTAGTGGATTGATAAATAGGATTACATCTATTTGCATATGTTAAGGAGAAGAGATATAAAGTGTATAGTAAACTAAGAGAAGTTGACTACTGATCATGTGTCTTGGAATAACACAATACAACACTTTTCTTTCTTATTATAGAATATGATGGAATAGAATGTACAGTCATTTATTTTATTAATTAATTTAATTGTTGGAAAATTAGTAAAACTTTTTGTGTGTATAAACCATGATAAGTACAGACAGAGCCAAGATTTTGAATATGGAAAAATTTATAGACTGGGCAGTTTGTGATCAATGTCTTAATGGGGAGTTGGCAGTGGTTTTTTGTAAGTGTTGCAAGCATGTTGCTAATGTGTTTGTGTGGGGAGGCTAGCTTTTACAGTTAGTAAAGCCGCAGTTAAGAATTTGCACAGTAATGTATAAATCCTTTGTATTTTGTAAACAATAATGTTTAAATCACTTGTGCATGAAACACTAAGTAGAACCAAAAAGTAATAAAATAATCTACAAAGAAGAGAAAAAATGTTAATTCAGCATGAGATCAATGATTTAAGAATTAGAAATATGACAATTTGAGAGGAAGTTATGTTAATCAATCAATCACAAAGAATTATTTTAGCTTAATTCTATTTGATTGGTTTATAATAGCTTAGTGGCTAAAACTGTTGATTTTCAAATAAACAAAGCGGTTGGAATAGAACGTGTGGTTGGAGTTTTTAAATCATTTTTTATAATTTTCAGTAATAAATTCTTCATCATAGAATATTCACAGCTTAAATTAAGAGGTAGTAGAAAATTTATTGAATATTTGATGAAAGAAACGGTTGGTATAAAAATGTTCCAAGTAGATTTTCCAGTTCAGCTGCTATAACCCACAAGAATCACTTCTTTCGGCTATACCAATGTGACAGGTCTGACTATAACAGATGCCTTTTTGTAATCACTTATAATCAGTGTACGGATGTCCTCAAAGAGATGAAGTCTCTATTCACTGATAGAATCAGACACTGAATAGCCTCTCACCATTTTGGTTCTAGAGATTATTGGTGGCTCAGCAACAGTGCCCTGAACAAGAGCAGATTCTCAATCCCTCCTCTCTTCAATCAATTACATTTGTTATTTACTGCAGATAAAGCAGAGTGCTTTGCTGGAAATCCAACTCTGTTCTTGAATCATCAAGAGTATCTCTGCCTGATTTTCCCTTGAGAATAGAGTGTCTACTGAGTGATATGAACATAAACCTGTCCATAGTTTTTGCTATCGTTTTTAAATTAGATCCTCACATAGATTGTGGGGTCAAAGGTATCCCTGAATTTGTCCTAAAGAAGTGTGCCTCTGGACTTGCTCCTGTTATCTTCAAAATTTAAAATAAATGTTTCACTGCTTTCTGCTTTCCAGCATGTTGAAAGTCTTCCTCTGTAGTTCCTGTTCTTGATTACTCTGGAGAACCTTTGAACTTCTTGGATAATTGCCCTATCTAAACTTATTTATGAATGGAACTTTGTGTGTGTGTATGTGTGTGTGTGTGTGTGTGTGTGTGTATCCATTACCTGTAGACTCCAAAACGGCTGAACCAATTTTCTTGAAAATTTACACAGTTGTACTAAAAGTGTCTGTGAGTGTTCTTAGCTAGGCTTTGTGTCGAGGTACCCCCGATAAATATCAAAAATCAGTTATCGAAAAAATTGGGTTATAGAAGAAGTGGTCCGATTTTAATGAAATTTGATACACTCATAGACAAAGACATAAGAAACGATATTCAGAAGTTTCAAGGTTGCAGTTCTTACAATAGTGCAGAAAATAGATAATATATATATATATTTAAATCGATACCAGGAAATCAAAATTTGACATCCATTCATTTTTCATTCATTACATCCATTCATTTTTCTTTCAGTCTACGGTTTCGCTTTAACTGGAAACTTTTTAGTCTTTCATGCCAACGTCCAAAGAGTCTGAGCTCCAGAACCATGGATTAGTTTTAAAGCTTTCATTATACCGGGCTATACTGCTAGTTAGTCTATAATTGATTTTGGTAAAGTACTAGAAGCTGTAATCAATTCTGAATTGATTAAGTATCTTACATCACATGGCCTTTCTTTTGTATAAACAATATGGATTTCACTTCTCTGTGCCTACTGCCAATGTGTTAATGACTGTCATTAAATTTGTCTATCAAGCTTTAGATAAGAACAGCAATAATAGATATCTCAAAGTTGTTCAACAAAGGCATGCCAGTCTTTTACACAAACAGAAGAGCTATAGTGTATCATTCCTAACAAGTTGTGCAATGAAGGTTGTGTTGAATTGGCACACTTCTAGTTAATTTTGCATTAATGTGTAGTTTCCCAATAGTTCTATCCTGGTCTCTACATTGTTTATCGTCATCAATGACCTTCATTTTCATGTTTCCAACTATGCATTTATGCTGATGACACAACTGTTTACTTTTGTCTTAGTAGCAAGTCTGTCAGGTCTAAAAAAGTTAAACTATCAACTGCTCTTAAAAATGACCTCCAATCTGTGGTTAATTGGTGCAAGCAATGGCTTTTTAATGTTCCAAAACAAAACTACTTTAATTTAATCATAACAGAAAGCCTTTTTTGCCTGTCATCAGCATAGCTGATGCTAACCTCTAGTAGAGAAACTCATTGTACTTTATTGGACTCATTTATGGTTTCACTGACATGCATTAGAGTGATTATATTGAAACAATTGTTTACTATTATGAAAGTGTGTTCACTATTTTATGTCTGACAATTATTCTTTTCAGAGTCCATCTTGCACATTTATAAATCTGCAATTCATATGTGCATTGAATAATGCTGCTATATCTAATCTGATGTTCCTGCTATATATCTCAAGATTCTTGAAAAAATTAAAAAATGTGTCTGTTTATGTAACCGATTCTGACTTGGCATCTCAATTTCAGTTTCTTTCTCTCTGATATAACATGGTTTCCCTCTGTCTTTTCTACAAACATTTTCATAGCAATTGTTCTAATGAGCTTTTCTCTTTGGTGCCTTGACTGCATAAATTTAAGCCTGCTACTAGATTGGCAACTACATTTCACTGTTTTACTGTTGAACTATCTAGATGCAACCATATATTTATTCTAATTTCTTTTATAGCATTTCTCACCCATGGGAGTCTCTTTTGATTTCTTGCTTCTCTGCTACCTACCTAAATTTAAATACAAATTCAATTGTCATCTTCTGTCTACCTGAAATCTGTATTTTTGTTGTTTTTTCTTCTTACTTCTCACTAAAGTCTTCTCATTCTCTTTCACTCTTAGTAACCCCTTGCATCCTAGTGGCATTATTGTCTTACTTGTGGTGAAATTATCAAAAAAAAAAAAATAATCATACTGTTTTGTTCATTTGAAACTCATAGGTAAGCAAACTGAATTGCCTCGCAACCATGAGCTCAATTCCTGGATTAGATATTAGAATTTAATCCATTGCTAGGTCTACTGATAAGAAAGTGGGTTCACCATGTCATGCTAGACAATATTTCTCTCCAGAATCTATCTTACATATCCATAAGTCTACCATTCATCCATACTTCAAATATTGCTGCTATATGTGGTCTGGTACCCCTGCTACATATTTAGAGATTCTTGATAAAATTCAAAGAAGAATCAGCAATTTTATTGGTCCTGACCTGGCATTTCAGCTTCAGTCACTTTCCCACTGATGTAAAATTGTTTCCTTGTACCTTTTCTATAAATAATTTCATGGTAATTATTTGCATGAGCTCTTTGCTCATTTGTACCTAGACTTTATAAAATTAAGCACAGTAGTAGATTAGTAACAAGGTTTCATCAGTTCATGAATTAGCCAGATGTAACAATGAGCGCTATGCTAACAGTTTTTCTATTGCACTTCTCACTTGTGGAACACTCTTCTGACCTCTTGCTTTCCTGCCAACTTTGATCTTCAAAAATTTAAATGCAATGCCAATTGTTATCTGCTGTCTTCTTGATTACTTTTCTATCATTCTTGCTCTTTAATAATGTTTCTGTTTTCTAATTCTTTCACACCCAGTAAACCTTCATGTTTTAGTGGCTTTACCACCATGTATGAGGTGAAATGAACAAAAATACTAGTTCATTGGAACAGGCAAGTAATGTCATAAGAATGAATTAACATGATAAAATTAATTAATGTGAATAATATTTCTCAGCATTGATGGTAGAATAAGAATAGTCTCCCCTTGTTGATTAAAAAAGATTTTAGCTTAAAGGTCCTGGAAAGTTATCAACTATAACACACCCAAAGAAGGGTGGAGGGTACAGCAGTCAAAGTATAGTGACAACAGCAACCAGGGATGGTGCAAGGGTCTTGTGAGCCCCCACCAAATCTATGATATAGGCCTCACCACTTTACATCTTCTCAATGTTCATTTCTTTTTTTTTTTTTTCAATTGGAGTAGACAGACTAAACTATCGCCCGGTTCACACTCCACCCATGTCTATTGAACAGGTGTAGAGGCTCATCCCTTGTTCCCTGTTTAGGACGTAGTTTCCGGCTTTCTTTTCCAAATCTTTTCACTCACATAGCCCCCTGCACATCAGTGGTGTTACTGCCTTGCTCGGGGTGATATGATTAAAAAAAAAAAAGGAATTCATATAAAATACAAATTTTATTGTAGCCTAATTATTGACAATAATGGATCATATGCAATATAAGTCAACAATTTAACTAGAAAAACTGAAAATAAATACAATGTATCTAAATATAAATTAAAGACATGTCATAATAGATCATTCTGATCATTCCATATTAAATAAATCAACAATATTTTGTGGTAATTTTTTATATTAACTTGGGACTTTAAAAGTTGAATATTTTCAACACATTCAACATCATGGATAAAAAATTGTGAATTTCATATCGTGTTTTTTCAAGACTTTGCATGAATGAAAAAAATTCACAGATTTGAACAGAAAAAATTCCAGAATGACATCAAAAACAGTGAAAATGTTTTAGTCAAATGTGCTTTGTTTAATTTGTAACGTATATAAGTGTAGGTAGAAAAAAGCGAATGTTGATAAGATAGTCAGGTTTACAAAGCACTACCCGTGGCTCCCAATCATGCTTGGTCTCCTTCAGTCAAAGCTCAGGGGTATTACATGCTGGCCTGACAGCAAATAAGCTGAGCAATCTTGTCTGTGTCAATAATTGTGTTGTAAAAGATCAAAATATTTAAAATTTGAAATATTTTAAAGAAATTCTTTTTAGCCAAACAGTACCTTTTAAGTTGGCTTAATTAGCAAAAATATATAATTATTACATGATTATTTGTATTTAGATTAAATTATTTGTATTTAAATTGTGTATATAAAAGTTAAATCACAAGAGTATGTTGTGAAAATTTTATTTGATATTTGTTGATTCATTAAAGATTAATCAAGTTTTTGTAACCATTTCTGAGATTAATCAAAAATTAATGACAAAGATTTTTTTCTATCTTTGATCATTATTTTACACAAAAGATTTTATCTTTTCTATTTTGTAATGTTTGGGCATTATATCCTGGTGGGTTCAACGGTCTGGTAATGCTACATGAAGTCTGAATAAGCAAAGAACAATTATTGCCGGACTGCTGCATTTGAATTATAGACAATATGCCTGAAATTTAGCCAAAATGGTGATGAATTGTATGGCCAGTGTGTGGTGCATGGGAATGACATATAGCGTATATGATGCAGTATTGTGATAATTAATTTTTACAAAACTGGCTAGAGTACATGTCCTGAGGTATGAAACATACAGAGTGGCGACTTCCTGAAAATAAACCAGCCAAAGAAAAGCTATTTATAATTGATCTTGGGACATTAATCCTAATGTAAATTCAATTATTTTGTGATAAAATGATTTTTAATGCATACAAAGTTAACTGTCATCACCTAAAGGCAATTTATATATATATATATATACACACTACTGAGAGAGAGATGAGAATTCAGTTAATATATTGAATTCCTTAGCTTACACAACATATATAATAATATATTATACCTCCATTTGCTTCTCTCTCGACATATACGTATATAACGATAAATATAGATTAATTTAGATGAAATCACAAGTTACCATCTTATATATATATATATATATATATATATATATATATATATACTCTTTTCCAATCTTTTCACTTTCTTTTTTGTTTATTTTTTTTAATTGGAGTAGATAGACTGAACTATTGCCCAGTTCACACTCCACCCATGTCTATTGAACAGGTGTAGAGGCTCATCCCTTGTTCCCTGTTTAGGACGTGGTTTCCGGCTTTCTCTTTTCCAATCTATTCACTCTTTTGTAGCCCCCTGCACACCAGTGGCCTTACCGCCTTGCTTGGGGTGATGTGATTAAAAAAAAAAATATATATATATATATATATATATATATATATATATATGATATCAAGAAAGGAAAACTCAACACATCATATAAAGTGGTCCACACTTTATATGACACGTTGAGTTTTCCTTTATAGATATCATATTGCTCTGAATAGCATCCACTGAGCTCTCTACACAGATCTATTGCTTAATATTTTATATTAAGTAGATCTTTCTGGGATTATCCTTGCCATTCACGGACTTGCAGATACGTTATTTCATGGTAAATCGGAAGTATAGGCCTATTTCAGGTGAACCATCATCAGCTTCCGTCTTTATTTTACAAAGGGTTTTACATGAATTTGTAAAATAAAGATGGAGGCTGATGATAGTTTGCCTGAAATAGCCTATACTTCAGATTTACCATGAAATAACATGTCTGCCTTAATTTTTCTTATATTTGCTCTATATGTATTTATATACATATACATTTAGAGCTCCCTTAGAGAGTTATCCTACCACTGTATGTACAGGATACTCCTTTGGATTCTTCTATACCCACACTGCATGCTGATATATATATATATATATATATATGAATTTAGGCAAAATATCTTCAGTCAAGCATGTTTCAATGAATATTTTCGTAATTCTTTCTAGTTCTCTAATTAGCTTCTTGATGTTAAGTTGAAATTCATCAAGGATGGTGTTATAGTTTTTCTTAACCCAAGAACTTTCAATCTCCTTTGAATGCATGTTTACAAAAATTACCATTGAAACAATTGCAGTTACATTAAGTTTGTCTTTGCAATTCATCCCTGAGGATGATCTCATCAGGGTCAATAGAGACAATTGGTGAGTATTGTGACATAAGTGAGATGTGACGTGCTTTTTTTAATATACATTTAACAATGAAGACTCTTAAATTAAAATTAGTCATTAAAATTAATCAACACAAAGTATCTGCCATTTTTAATAAGTAAACATTATATCATTTGAGCCAGGCATAAAAAAGATAGACATATACAATATGAACAGACAGACATAATCTTCACAAAAGATAAAGGCCGGGAGTGAATGAAAGAGAAAAATAAATAAATTTAAAAAAAAGTGGGACTGATTTTACAATTACAAATATTAACTGACAAAAAAATTTTAAACATAAAAAATTAACTTTTTTTAAAACATTTCTCACATCCCTTGTCAAAAACTGTCTTTAGAATAGTCTAAGTGAATTTAACTGTTACTTTTATTTTTCTACGGTCCAAATGAGAAAAACAATTATTAATAAAATATTTTGTAAAGAAAAATTTAAAAAAACTTTTTTAAAATTTTACTTTCTAAAAATGTTTTATATTCAGGGGCAGACTGAGAGTCTTGGGCAGAAAATACAATGCCCCCCACCCACTCTTTACAGTCAAATGCCATGTGTAGAGGCTGTGCAGCAGGTGAACTGTGCATATTGGCATAACTAAGTAAGGGCTTTAGTCCAAGATATATATGTGATTATATGCATAAAAAGATTTGAAAACTTCAAGGTCATGATGATGTTCAAATATACATGCTGCTAGTAACAACAAAGCCTAATGACATGTTGAATAAAATTCAATATTTTAACTTACTAAAATGCTTGGCAATAGACAGGAGTTAGGTAAAAGGTGTCCTTTCTTTGCAAATTCTAATAATCATATGAAGATTTTAGTGGCTTTTGGGAGTGACGGAGATGGGAGCAGGAGGACTGAATGATTCCCTTTAGATTGTTCACCAAGACTTGACCAGCACTACAGACTACAGAGGCATCAGGTTTATAGTCATCAGAATATTCTTGGAAGGTTAAAATGATTTATTGTGCCTTCCCTTCGACCAAGTAAGGGCTGCGGTGAAATCAAAGGGAGTTAGCTATGGCCATGTATGAGACACACACACACTATAATGTGCAGCTGAGTGACCCGAGTCAGACTACATGTATTAGAGTGTATAACAAGGACGTGCTTGAAAATTTTATTGACAGCCAGGCAGGTTCCTTTGCAGTGCCAGGCCCTCGGGCATGGTCCAATTGACTGATGACTCAGTCCGCCCCTGTTTGTATTAGCTAAAATCTGTGACTGTATGGGTTTCCGTTTTCTTTCTCTTTACCCCCTTTTTTTTATCTCTCCCATGTTTTGTGTATGTATATATTCCTTACTAAATAATGTGTGTGTTATTGATTCTGTCTGGGTATTGGTTTGTGCATGTATATCACTTCCTTCTTTTTGCGTGAGTATAACTTTTGTTAATAGTATGTGTGATTTAATTCCTTATTCTGCATTGTGTTATATATGTGATTTGATGTATCTATTCTCAATTGATTTCTGGTTTAAAAATCCTTCTGTTATAAATTCTCTTTTTAAAAATATTCTGAGTGAAATGAACATTTAATTATTATTAATGGGCTGAATGAGGCAATCATAAAAATGTTTTATATTGCTGAAATATATTCTAGATTTATAACTGTTTAATTATGTGTTGAGTTTTCCTCTCTATATCCATTAAGCTATCTATTTTTGTTTAATTAATATTTGATATTAATTAGATAAAATCTTTTGGATTATCCTCTCCAGCTTCATGGGTTGGCATTCTCTCTCTCTCTCTCTCTCTCTCTATATATATATATATATATATATATATCTGTATGTCTGTGTGTGTGTGTGTTTGTGTATATATATATATATATATATATATATATATGCACACACACATATATGGAGTGATATAATGCTTTTATAAAACATTGTAATAACAAAATTACAATATTTATATACATACATACATACATATATACATATATATATATATATATATATATATATATATATATATATATATACTCAGTTATAATCTGAGATTAAGGACAGAATGGTTAAATAAAATAAAGACAAGAGGAAAACTGTAATTTAAATCGCCTACATGTTTCGTCCTGTGATGGACTTTATCAAGGCAAAAAGATGAAATGAGCTTTATTCTAAATTATGTATCTATAAACAAACAGTGTTGGCAACCACAAAGACGCTCGCAAATCATTTCAAAAGATCAACAGAATATTTTAGTTTTTAGAATTTCTTCATGTGTAGTGCAAAGTTATGAGATATTAAAATGAAGGGAATTTGACCGTTTTCTTTGAAAACTGTTTATTTTGTGTGTAAGTCTGTTTTAGAATTTCTTCATATGTAGCGCAAAGTCACAAGATGTTAAAATGAAGGGAATTCAACCGTTTTCTTTGAAATTTTTATTATGTATGTTAGTCTGTTTTAGTATATTGCAGTATTTTGTTTATAGATACGTAATTTAGAATAAAGCTCATTTCGTCTTTTTGCCTTGATAAAGTCCATCACAGGACGAAATGCGTAGGTGATTTAAAATACAGTTTTCTTCTTGTCTTTATTTTATTTAACCATATATATATATATATATATATATATATATATATATATAAACAAAATTACAGTATTTATATAACAAAATTACAATATATATATTGTAATTTTGTTATTACAATGGTTTATAAAAGCATTATATCACTCCACAAAATTTTCATATTTCAGAACAATACTGTTTTTCTTCAGGTGATATGTTAAAATAAATGGTAAAAATGATTTATTTTGAAAATATTTCTTTTTTTTAAATGTGTAGAATTTTGTACTATCATGAGTTCATCATCCCTATATAACCCTATGTCATGAGTGTTTATGTTATGGTGTGCAATGAGATTGTATAGATCAGAAGACTCCACAGTCTAGTGCATGCATTCTAATTTCAAATTGGTTATCATAATTATTTTTAATCCATTGTTCTTGATTGTGGATAAAAACAGACGTCTTGGTGGCCATTATAATATTATATTCATCCTTAGTTAAGTCTGAATAATATATGCCAAATTCCAGTGCCATGGTGAAAAGGTCTTTGGAAATTGACAAGTAATAGTCGACTATGTCAAACTGGATTAAAGAATAGTTGTTTTTATCTTTTGTATTGCAAAACCAACTAATGACATCAGTTGTATTAGTCCACTGTAGTAATCCAAGGTTCTGTTTGATTTGGTTATTAATTCGTTCTAGAATAATTTTACTGATTTTATCTATTTCTGGCCTAGTTGATTTTGTAGGGGCCTCGGTGATGTTTGGTAAATTGGCCTTGTGCCAAACACGTTTGAAGTCCCAACAATCTAAATATCAGAAGGATGAATGTTGAATGTTGAAATGTGAAAGGATAAAATATTTTGGTGTACATTAAAGGAAAGATTTATTAACAGAATGACAAAATTGTAAGAAAAATATAAGTGAAATTTGTTAACTGAACACTATAACATATTTGTGGGAAGAAAAATGTTCATTGAGAAAATGCATACAGTTTTGTAGTTAAAATTGTTCAAAGAGAAATATAAGTATTTGAAATGTCCTTAGAAGTTTAGATTTCATAGTTTGATAGTAGTAAATAGCCAAGTGTCCCGGGGTGTATACTGATAGTAGTACAATGTAATGTCTTATGTTCCTTTGTGTGTAGTGAGTGAATTGTGATTGTAATGTTTCTTCCTCTTTGTGTTAGGTCAGCGACAGAGTGAGAGAGAAGGTAAAACAAATAAAGAAATCATACTTAATGTGTCCTGTTGTTGTTGCTGCTCTCTTTGGCGGCATGGAGTGAAAACGAAGAAAAGAAAGTTGGAAGAAGAGGTTGAATAAAACTGTGACACACCCTATGTCTGGATGGAGTGGAGTGAAATTTCTTTTGGTACATTGCCAAGAGGTCTGTCAACTAACTGCTCCCATGTTGGACTGAACTGTCTTGACCAGTCACAGAATGTCCTCCTTAAGTAGTTAAATTTGATCATGTGACTGGCTCCCAGATTCATTTTCTTCTTTAGCTGTGAAAAAACATTTGACTGATATCATATTTGAATTTTCAATTTGTAATCCAATCAGGATCCAGAATTTTGCTTTTCACACTGACTTGTAAAATTTTTCTTAGTTGGGTTTTTCCAAAATGCTTTTAGTTGTTTTGATCTAATTTTGTGGGTGTGCAATTTTACTTTGTGTGTTTTAGTTAGTTGATGAACGATATAAGATTTGCATCCTATAGTTTAATGATTCTAGCGGGCAGATTTGTCTCAAAATTACGTTTGTGATCTTTTTGTATGTAAGCTTCTTTCACTAATTTGAGTTTTTCAGTAATAGTTTTGTTTGTAGTGTTTATCTTTTCAACTATATTAAGTAAGTTATTATTTGCCTTTTTATAATTTTTAAAAAACTGTTTTGATTAAAATTGTGTAATTTTATAGAAGTTAGCTGTTTTGTCAGACTTAACAAACACTTTGTCTGATGTTTTTCTGTTTGAAACAACATAGTCAAGGCCTTTACTTATGAGGTAGTAAAAAATCTAATTTTTAAAAAACCTAAAATTCAAACTGCTCTAAAATTATTGTCTACCCATTTAAAAAATCAATAGTCCCACTATGTATCTTATCCAGACAAATTTAAAAAGTGACATGTCTAGACACCAGGCCGTCCTGATTCCTTCCATGACTGAGATCTTCAAACTCCATAATTACCTAATTCTCATTTTTAATTGAACACACTTAAAGCATTTTTTCCAACTACCGCTT
The DNA here is from genome assembly GCA_037127315.1 of Ascarosepion bandense. Lineage (NCBI taxonomy): Eukaryota > Metazoa > Mollusca > Cephalopoda > Sepiida > Sepiidae > Ascarosepion > Ascarosepion bandense. Next base: position 6,502,505 of record JBBBDQ010001045.1, read on the forward strand.
CCTAATTTTCTCAATTACCATGAAATCATCTTATATTTTTGAAATAAATCATTTTCACAATTTATTAAAAGAAAAACAGTATTGTTTTGAAACATGAAAATTTCTGTGTAGTGGTATATTGCTTTTATAAACCATTGTAATAACAAAATTACAATATTAAGCTCTACTCTGTATTGAGCACTCTTTATAAAAGTAAATGCTTGAACAGTGGTTTTAATCTACATGTTCTTCCACATTCTTATAATAAAATATATATATATATATATAACAACAATATTTATATATATAAAAGGCAAGATGTTTGTGTGTCTGTCTGTCTGTCTGTCTCTCTGTTAGATTGTCCTTTATACAAATCCACAATTTTTATTCAATTCTCACCAAACTTCACACAAATATTCTTTAGACTTCCAGTCAGGTCATGGCCTACTTATTTTTTCTGATTTCCCCCAAATATTGGAATCTATATATATAAAATGCAAGATGTTTGTGCGTGTGTGTGTGTGTGTGTGTGTGTGTGTGTCTGTCTGTCTGTCTGTCTGTCTGTCTGTTTGTCCTTTATACAAATCCACTATTTTTATCTGATTCTCACCAAACTTCACACAAATATTCTTTAGGCTTTCAATCAGGTCATAGGCTACTTATTTTTTCTGATTTCTCCCCGATATTGGAAATTGATACCCCAACATCCAATCAGGTCTGATGAAGATCAGGATTTCAGCCCTTTTATCATGGTTCTTGCTGCAGAATTGGCTCTAACTTGGTCAAATCATAGTTTTCATTCTCAAACATTAGTAGATCTTTTCAGACGACTCATTTTCCCCCGATATCTGAAATCAATATCCTGGATATTCTATCGAATCTGATCAAAAACCAATATTCAGCATCAATATGGCTCATTTTCTTCAATTTCACTCTCGATGGGTACGATAAGTTTTCATGGACTTAGGTTAGTTTATCCTTAGATGACTTATTTGACATTGTTATTGGAAATCGATACCTTGATATCCTATCGGGTCTGATCAAAATCAGGTTTTCAGACCTTTTATTTTGGATTTTGCTTCGGGTTTTGCTCTAAGTAGGTATAATTGTAGTTCTTAGTCTCAGCCATGATACCATTTACTCGGAGGACTTATTTAGCCTTCAAAATTCAGTTTGCGATGAAAAACTTATTTGACATAGATACCGGAAATCAAAATTTGACTTACATCCATTCATTTTTATTTCAATCTACGGTTTCACTTTGACTGGAAACAACTATTGCTTTTTAGTCTGTTTAACTTAAATTCCACCTTAACTTTTAAGGTTTTCAATATCAAGGTTTGTCATGCATTAATTTTACAGATTGTAATTCCCACATACCGTGCTGCGCAAAACTGTGTTCACTCACACATTAACTAGCTTCATGAGTTCTAACTGAATGCCCAATTAGCCACATCAGTTGAATTATGCTAGACTAAACTGATCTATTCAAATGACAGCCGTCTGACTGGGCATCGCCTTAATATTCACTTTTAACATTTTGTGTAACCCTACTCTTGCACTTTTGCAATTGGTATCTCACTGTATGTGCCTCAAACTCTGGTCTACAACTTGCAAGGTTGCTTATATACACATTTTGCTCTTCTGATTTCACTGAAATTCTGATTTCACGTAATTACACAAACATCTCTGTGAGTTTGTTTCTTTTTAAATCCATGCCACCCAAAAAAAGATGTTTTATTGGGTGCCAAAGCGCTTCATCATCGACAAAGAGGGCCACTAGGGCCAATGCAAGCCCCTCTGTTAGTGCTGTGCGATTGTCACAAAACGCACTGCGTTCAGTAAAACGTAGGGCAACTGAAACTTATGATAGGTGTTCCATTAAGTTATCCAGTGATTGTTTCCATAAAAAAACTTAGGCGCTCCAGGTTGACTGACTCCATACAGGCTGAGTTTAATGCTCAAGCTGCTACTAATAGGGCTGCTTTAAGGGATTCTGAAAGTACAGAGCAGCAATGGTCTCAGTGCTTAACAGACACTGCTGCTAAGATACATTCATGGGCTACCAAAAGTACAGAGCAGCGACAATCTTGGTGATGAATCGATGCCGCTGCTAAGAAATGTTCACGGCCAGCTGAAAGTACAGAACAGCGGAGGGCTCGCAATTTAAGCAACTGCGTCTCAACTTCAGCTTCACGGGCTGCTGAAAGTACAAAACAGCGGTCCACTAGGCTAACAAGTGTCGCCTCCACCATTGCATTTGACAGAGCATCACATACTCCACAGCACTCAGATTCAAAAGTGCTACGTCTTTGCAATGAGATGCAGTTGGAGAGAGATAGAGATTTGTTGAACCTGTTGCATTAGTCAAGCATATCCACGCAATTCAGACCAGCAAGCATGGCATAGTGAGAGCAAGTGTGAAGTGAAACTAATGTTCAGTGAAAGCTGTATTGACAAAAAATCGTTGGCCCAAAACCAGCAGCCTCTAAATGGTTGAATGAAGGTGCTCACTCCAACAATAAAAGCCACCAGTATAGCAAAAAAGTGATAAGAGGGTTTTGCAAGTAACCCCAACTGCAAGCTACAGCCTGGCACAGTGTAAGTAATCCATGAGTGCACTAACTCTAACTTGACTGCTTCTGGCTGATTGTGGGGGTAGCAGTGCCATATGTTGGGCAAAAGACGCATCCTTTCTTCTTGCATTGCATGCTGGTTGTGTTGTTGAAGTTCTATGGCTTTCAACCTTTCAACAATCAATGTTTTTCATGCCAATGTCCAAAGAGTCTGAGCTCCAGGACCATGAATTAGTTTTAAAGCTTTCATTACACCCAAGCAATGCCAGGCTATACTGCTAGTTGCATTATAAATATTAATGGTCTATCTCTTGCTGGCCTTGAAAACATTATCTTTCAGAAATATACTGTTCAATCTTTATTTTTGTCAAATTCAGTTTTATATATATACATATATATATATATATATATATATATGAAGATATTTTTAAAGATATTTTTAAAGGTACAAAATCTAATTAATGAAATGAAAGTGTGTAGCTTAATATTACATGACATTTTTAAAAGCAAAGCAACTGGTTTCACTCCCACTCTTCAAGCCTGTACGGAAGATTCAAACTTAGATTAAAATAACAAAGGAATGTGTGTTGAAAAAGAAAAAAATAAAGGGAAAGAATGAAAAAAAATATGAATAAAAAACAAAGAGCTGCAGCCGAATGACAGCGAGCCCCAACAAACATGCTGTTTACACAGGAAAGGTTTGCAGGACCTGATATAAAGAGCCTCTGGCACTTTGAGATGAAATACAGAATGCAACCAGGACACAACAATGAACCAGTCAACACTAAAATTAACAGCACACTTTCTGTTACTTAATATGTGCTTACATGTAGTGGAACAGTAAGTATTTGTAACAAGCCTATTCAAAGACAAGGTGTGATTCCTGATCTTAGTGGGAACATGTTTAATTCTCATGTCCAGGTGCTGAGTAGTTCTCCCTATGTAGTTGGCACCATAACTACAATTATACTTATAAATAATAGAATTTACTTGATGGGGAGAGAGAGCATCCTTGCACCCAGAACGCAACATAGGCCTGGTTTGAAAAACTTTACAAACCTCAGTCAAGAAAAAACAATGACGGACATTAGATGAAATCTGTCTAGTTAAACTTTCATACTTGGATCCAATCTAGGAAAGTCTAAGATAAACAGGGCATCTTTTAAGTGTACAAGGTTTGACTTTTCTGAACTCCACAATCTTGTCATGGATGACCGAATGAACAGTATTAGGAGATACCCTAAACCACAAAAGGTTTCCTTAACAAAATTAATTTCATCATCCAAGAAAGACTCTGAACATATCATTAATACCCTATGAACTAGGGTTCTAATAATGTTTATCTTACATTTTCTAGTACAAAAAGAATCCAAACGCCTATATAACCCTGCAAATGTTGGTTTCCTATAAACTGAGGTGGGAAAAGTTGTTGGGTTTCAATGTACAGTTGAGAATTAGATTCTTTCTCAACCATAAAACTTCAGACCTGGATGATTATCATTAAGAAAAGAGAGAAACTGATTATCATTAAGAAAAGAGAGAAACTGATTATCATTAAGAAAAGAGAGAAACTGATTATTGAATAAACAAAAAGTATTGTCAACATTTTGACAATACAGTTGAGGACAAAGGGCACTACTATGTATTCTCTCCTTGTGAAAGCCAAGAAAAATATTGGCCAGTGCTGGACCCAAAGGGGAGCCTATAGCAACCCTGTCAATCTGTCAGTACATAGTATTTTTTTTTTTAATCATATCACCCCAAGCAAAGCAGTCCACTGCCACTATAGTGCAGGGGGTTACATAGAGCGATTGGGTATAGGAAATGTCAGAGGGAGGGTGATAGACAAGTTAGGAGATACGTAGGAAGAGTGTTGGAGGGAATGGATGCGAGTTAGTGTGTTAGGAGGTGTCTATTGACCTTACATTTAAACTTCTGGAGGTTGTAGCTGTCGGGGAAGCAATCATGTGAAAGGGAATTCCACAGGTGGCAAGTGCAAGAAAAGAAGCTGTAGGAGTAGAAATTGCGGTTACATTTTGTCAGTTTCACTGTAAAGGGGTGGGACCTAGTTGCGAATCTAGTATCTCGTGCAAATTCACACCTAGTGGGCACCAGTGATTTAAGTTCATCCGAGCAGAAGCCGTGAAAGTACTTATAGAAGAGGCACAGGGAAGCAACGTCACGCCGGTGAGAGAGTGACTGCAGGTGGTCAGCTAAGTCGGTATCAATCACATTACAGATTCTCCGCTGTATTTTGTCAAGAAGCCCGAGGAGGATAGCAGGGGCACCTGACCAGATGTGGCAGCAGTATTCAATACACAGGCGGATGGTAGATTTATATATGTGCAGGATAGATTCAGGCGGAAAGAATTTCCGGGCCCTGCACAGAGAACCGACTTTCATAGCAGCGGATTTAGCAATGGATTCGACGTAGTCATTCCACTTGAGGTCCGCTGAGAGTGTCAGGCCAAGCTGGCATAGTGTTTTACTCTCTGGGAGGCAGGCCTGTTCCATGCTAATGGGGAGGATGTGCGGTTGATTGAAACTAAATTCAACAGATGACAGCAAATTTCATCAACTTCACAAATACAGATTCAAGAATACTAAGTGGAGATAAAGAACTGTGATAAAGCAAATCACAGCAAATGTTAATTGTTTCCAAAAGAGGGACACAAGTGAATAAAGAACAAATGTCAAAGGGACACATGAACTTGCCTGAAGAAGACAAATTTCTGCTGTGGTCAACAAAGGAAAAAGAATCCTTTAAACAAAATCCACTGAAGTAATGCAACACCATTTCCAAAAGTAATGACAGCCATTTGGATCCCTTGTGTTGGGATGATCTAACCATTGACAGAATTGGTCTGAACAGTACCACATCCTTGTGGGTTTTTGGAAGCCCATACAAATGAGAATGAATTGGCATATATATATATATATATATATATATATAAATTAGAGAAAATTTTCAAAATTCAAAGGTGTCAGATGTACATTTTGACATAGGATCTCTAATAGAGACTCTACATCACATCAGCGACATTGTTTTTCAAAATGGCAAAGGCCCTGAGTTAGAGGGTAAAGGGGTTTTTGGTTAACAACGGTCACAAAGTGGAAAAGGACAGAGCTGGTAGTCGTGGGGTTACAGGGTGTTGTAATGGTATATTTAGGAAGGGGCGAATAGGAGTTCATATTTTATAAAGATAGACAACTAAATGAGTTAAATTACTTTTTAAAGTTAAGATGTTGGGCTGTTTGAAGAGATGTATTTAGGCGAAAAGGAATGGTTTTCAATATAAGATTTAAAAATTTTTTTTAAAGTTTATTTGATTATACCTTTTAGGTAGAAGCGAGTTAAATGCCAATTACAGGAAATTATCAGTTAAAAATTATTAGAGAAAAAATATTAGAGAAAAAATATTAGAGAAAATATATATATATATACATATATGTGTTAACCAAGGAAAAAGGGGTTTAGTAAAAGAATCCATATTTTCTAAAGATAGGCAATTAAAGGAGCTTGGGATAGGAAGGTAGGGGGGTTAAAATACTTTTTAAGGTTAACGTTAGGGTAAAATTAAGATTAAAACTTAAATTGAATCCTTTTAATTTATATTCTAACATCTAGTTAACGAGGATTTAAATTCTAAATTTAAGTATTCGAATAATTTGCCTTGTGGCGGCACTTACTGATGAATTCCCTCCTAAGATTCAGTAGCCCGTGTTGTTGGGCGTATTTTAATATTGAAATTTTTTCCAGTAAACATAGACAGCACCTATCACGAAAATTCCTCGGAATACGGGCTGAACCTATCAGTTTCCAGCTAATTTCAGGATCCAGCCCTTCTTTCATTTTCCAGAATGCCCGTGAAGGGGCTGTCTGGTACCACTGACCGGGGTTCGAGAAGGAGTACCTGTGGTTATACAGTCTTTGTTTGAAAGGACTGGCGGACATACCAATATAGGTCCGGAAGTCGTTTTTTTGTTAGATGGAGAAATGCAGGCTTCATAAATCACCTGGGTGGATTTGCATTTTCCATCCACCGGGCAGGCGTCCACAGAATTACAGTTGCATTCGTTTAGAATTCTGGACCTAGATTCAGCATTGCGCAAGTTCACCAGAATTCTCCTATTATGAAAGAAAAAGAAAGATAATTTGGTTTAACCCCCCCCCCTCTTATTTTAAACTAACTAACATCAATATTGGTAAATATTTTCTCAAGTTAATAGACAAACATTTTAATAACAGTAACCCTCTACGGAAGATTTTTAATAGGTACACCCTTAAAATTAGTTATTCTTGCACCCCGAATATGGACAGCCTTATTAGTTCCCATAATAATTTAACTCATTTAGTTGTCTATCTTTATAAAATATGAACTCCTATTCCTCCCCTTCCTAAATATACCATTTCAACACCCTGTAACCCCGCGACCACCAGCTCTGTCCTTTTCTACTTTGTGACCATTGTTAACCAAAAACCCCTCTACACTCTAACTCAGGGCCTTCGCCATTTTGAAAAACAATGTCGCTGATGTGATGTAGAGTCTCTATTAGAGATCCTATGTAGAAATGTACATCTGACACCTTTGAATTTTGAAAATTTTCTCTAATTTATATTGGCTCCGTATTCTTAATACATTGAGCTCTCTGCCTGCATCACTTTTTAATGTTCAAAATTTTTAATATTGATTAGGATCAGGTTCTTAGAATTTACCTTCTTACTCTTCTACTTCAGATTAAAGAAAAACAAAAAAAATGTATATATATATATATATATATATATATATATATATATATATTGCTCATTCAGTAATGAATTAGGCACTCTGGCTATTGGGCGTGTATAATGATAATATACGTGCTAAAAAGTCTGCCTTCTTCTACCGAGTGCCCATAGCCCAGAGGTAGAATTGCCGACTGGTGCCAATTCAGTCGGGTTTCAATCCTGGGTTAAAAGCAATCGGAGTCTAACCGTACTGATGAGCTGTGATACAGCGAAGCAAATCTGTCTGCGGATGACTATATATATATATATATATATATAAATATAAAAATAATAACTAAATAGACTCTGTAAGTATGTAGGCCGTAAATTTATACTAAAATAAACCTTCAAAAAAACCACTAACAAACAGAACCTAATTCCATTACAATCCGGTGCACTAAGGCGTTGGATAAATGGGGAGAAAAAAAAGAAACCCGCGGAACAAGAACAAAACATTCAATACTCCGCAGCAAAGAAAAAAACCCCAAATGGAACTAACCACAAGAAAAAGTGCTCGATACAAAGTACAAAAGAAAATATACAAAAGTAGAGCAAAGACACACAAAAATCTAAAGTGAGCCAAACCCAAATATATATATATATATATATATATATATTTAAATTTATTTGTTTGAGCATTATTTTAATGGATACTTATATTTGAGTGAATAGTCTGTTTTTATTTAATTAAACAGTACATTTATATATATCTGCTGGCCTGAGTATTCAAGGATTCGTTATTGACCATTTGGTAACTTTGTGTAAGATTTCGTAATATTGTCTTTGTTTACATTAGAATACTAACCAGAGCAGATATGAATGTTCTAAGAAATCAGGAAATTGTGTATTTACAGGTTAATTCAACTATGTTAAACTATAAAATCTTCTGTGGTTGCATGGTAAGATATGTCGGCTCTAATGACAGCATCTCCTATGTGGAAAGATTTAAATCCTGCTGAAAGATAGATATTTTCAAAACAAGATTTTTTGAATATTTAGGCTGGTGGATATTTATAAATGAACTGTTTAATTATAAAAAACAAACTATTCACTCAAATACAAATATCCATTAAAAATAATGTTCAAACAAATAAATTTGAATATGTTGGTTAATACCATTATTCTTTAACTTTCTGTAAAATTTCATATAGTTTCTATTGCTACATACTTTCTTCACTATTTTACCTGAAGATTTCCATGACAGCATGAAACTCTGAGTAGTGGAAGAGGTATGTAGCAGCACAAATACTTTTATTACTTAATAATAATATAAGATTTGTCTTTTGACATTGAGCACTTATGTTACTTAACTTTTTCTATATTGTAATAAAAAGATTATGAAAGAAAAACAATGTAATAAACATTTTTAAATCAATTTATGAAATAATTATTTCTTCTTTGTTCATTTTAGTGGTAGGTCCATCAAAATTCAACTCAAACATCTTTTGGTTTTGTATATTGATCGAGTTCTTGCTTTATTCAAAATGTCAGTTTGGTTATATGAACGATTAATTTTTTTTTGGTCAAATCTTCTAACCATTGTATTGGCAGCAGAACCTGAGTGAAATCTGACACTCACATTTCTGTTGATGCTGAGGCCAACCTGACACTGCCACCTTCAGCTGACTGTTGACAATCCAAATGATCAATATTCAAGTAGCCTAATCTGATTTCCAAATCTTTCCCTTCAACATGGCCAGCTATTTCTATTTTATAGGCATTTATGCAGAACACCAATTAATTACATTTGTTCACTTATATTCTTACGCCTTGATTCTGTTCTTTGTCTTCTGTTTTTATTGGATCATTTTTAACACTGAAATGTACATCAAAAGATCAAGCCATACTGCTAAGCATATCTCAATATATATATATATATATATATATATATATATATACAGTGTATGAAGCAGCAGATAATTTTCTAAACATATACTGTTAAATACAAGAGACAATGAATGTCTATTTTGTTTAATCATGAGCCATTCTAAACATCGTATTTTAGCTTTAATTTCGGGGGAAAATAAAGACAAAAATTCTTCAACATTTGGATAATTTTTTATTAAGTTGGTTCTAAGCTTTTGGCTCACATGTTCTTGTTGCTTAGCAAAGTTTTACGTCAACACAAGATAAAATTGTCTTTGATGATGAATGTTTTATGTTAACCTCCTTGTTACCACTCTGAAGATGACTCATGTAAGCTGAAAGTTTAGAACCAACTTAGTAAAACATTATCCAAATGTTGAACAATTTTTGTCTTTATTTTCACCTGAAATTAAAGCCAAAATATGATGTTTAGAACGGCTCATGACTAAACATAATAGACATTCATTGTCTCTTATATTTAACAGTATATGTTTAGAAAATATAAATATATATATATATATATATATATATATATATATATATAATCATATAGTTATGAATTAATTGTATATTGTGACAAGGAAATTTCTATGTTTCAAGATAGATTCTCTTCATCAGGCAATGTTTGATGTTGGTTGTACAAATAATTTACATTTTTAAAATCATTTGTACAACCAACATCAAACATTGCCTGATGAAGAGAATCTATTGCAAAACATAGAAATTTCCATGTCGCAATGTACAATTAATTCGTAACTATAGGATTATATTAAGCTCTATAATATTTATTATATTAAGCACTGTTCATAAAAAAAAATGCTGGGGCACTCAAAATAGTAAAACCTTGAGTCCTCTTCACCTGGTGAGATATATATATATATATATATATATATATATATATATATATATATTAAACAGAAATTTGGTGCCACAGAAAATATACATAGGTTTAAAAATGCAGGAAACAGTTTTTTTTTCTCAAAGAATCTCTTTTGACCATCACTTCATCAGATGAATATGTTGGTAAATATTAACAGACCAAGAAAACACAACAATGTGCGCTGCAAGAAAATATAAGACAGGGTACTTTTAATTGAATATAAGTCAGGGTATTCTTAATCGCCGTCTCCATTAGACCCAGTCCATTCATGAATTGGTTATTGACAAACAATTATTATATAATCCAGAATTTTCTGCAGGAGATAGGGAGGATTCATTTACTGTCTTGTGCAGAACTCAGTCTGATCAACATTAGTGTCTATTAGAAATGTTTTATATTATAAGAAAATTAAGCTGCTTGTATGTGTATCATCTGCTTTTCTGAGAGAAAGCAGATGCTGTGTTGGGCTCTTGCTTAATTTGGAATTTCAAAAATATTTTTGGTACATTTTGATTTGTGGGAAAACAGCTACATTTTCATTCAGAACCAATCAAAAGGTTTCTCTCCAAATTCAGAGAAATGAATTTGGAGCCTACTTGTAGGTAATAAAAGGGTCCTCAGAGTTAATTCAGGATGTTAATGAACATGTGCTCAGTTGAATGCATACTATGACCTGTTCACATTGTGTTTCATGCCGGACATATTTTTCTGGAGTTTTGTTTGGAATGTGATTGTGATCATTTACTTTTGTTTATTTTCAGAAATCTTTGAATTACGGCAATTAAAAAGAAATTTTCATCCAAAATATTTGAAACCTTTTTGAAACCCATGAAGAACTTTTGACCCAAAATCTAAAATTTATGCAGTTGGAGTACCAATAGGAAAGCTCATCAGAGCAATTACCATGAAAATATTTGTAGAAGAGTCAGAGGAAAACCATGTCAAAGAAAATTTCAATCACTTGAAGATGATCGGAGCATACAATGGCCAAAACGCAGTGAATATGACAACAAAGATAAGGACAACAGTCCAAACAAGGTAAATAGTGTAAATGAAAATAGACACATAAAAATCTAAACTTATTTATAAATGGAACATTGTGTATGTGTGAGTGTGAGTGTGTGTGTGTGTGTGTGTGTGTCTGTGTCTGTGTCTGTATATCCGTTACCTATAGACTCCGAAATGGCTGAACCGATTTTCTTGAAAATTTACACAGTTGTACTATAAGCGTCTGCGAGAGTTCTTAGCTAGGTTTTGTTTCAAGGTACCCCCCGATAAATATTGAAAATCGATAATCGAATAAATCGGGTTATAGAAGGAGTGGTCCGATTTTAATCAAATTTGATAGACTCATAGAAAAAGACATAAGAAACGATATTCAGAAGTTTCAAGGTTGCAGTTCTTACAATAGAGTGCAGAAAATTTGATATCAATACCAGCAAATCAAAATTTGACTTACATCCATTCATTTTTCTTTCAGTCTACGGTTTTGATTCAACTGGAAACAGCTATTGCTTTTTAGTCTTTCGTACGAACGTCCAAAGAGTCTGAGCTCCAGTACCATGGATTAGTTTTAAAACTTACATTACACCCGAGCAACGCTGGGCTATACTGCCTAGTATATATATATATATATATATATATATATATATTAGGTGCGATTGGTAAATTGTCGCAATTATGTTATTATTTCAAATATTCTTTAGACTGAGTCTGAGCTCCGGGACCATGGATTAGTTTTAAAGCTTTCATTACACCCAAGCAATGCCGGGCTACACTGCTAGTAAAAAATAATCAGAAATAAATTCAACAAAAAGTATCAAAAAATAAAATTCAAGCTGATTAGTGACAAGACAAATTCAGAAAGTGTTTAAAATGAAGCCACTTTGAATAAAAAGTGAAATAGAAACACTGTATTTAAGGAATAAACTCCAAAGGAAATGTTTCTAAAAGTCAAGAAAATTAAAAAGTTCAGAGAAAAATGCTAAGAACTTCAAAGGAAAAGAAAGTATGAATGCTAGAATATAAATATATAAAGGCAACAATGTCATTGAACTAAAATAACAGCCAAATCAACTTTAATTATTGATATCTTTTGCTTTACATTACTTTTCCCCATTTAGCAATGTAGCTAATTAAATAAAGTAATTCAAATATAATAAAACAAATTGGAGACACTGGTTTAAAGTGGTTATCTTCAAAAGATTGTACACAATCTCTTTTCTCACTTATTTACCAATAACTGTTTCATCTTAAAGTGTTGTATCAATTTTGTCTCTTTTAATGAAACCAAAAGAGATTGTATCCATTTGAATCATACATTAAGAGTTCTTTTAAATTCAAAGGAGAAAAACTATCAACTTTGGCTTCACAATTCAGAGATTAAAAATAATACATAAAAGAAGAACACTTTAATTCTAATAAAAAAAATCATTCAGTAAGTCTGCATATAACATTTTGTGAAAAAATATATTTTAAGCTTTTAGTGCTTCAGACTGACACACATAAACATGAACAAATAAACTGAAAATGTCATTAATAGATTAGACAAAATAAAATGTAAGATGTAAGATTAAAAAATAAAATGAAATAAAACAGAAAAGAAAACCAAACAATTTCCAAGTGAATAATGCATTTTTTGTGCAAAATACATTTGATTACATTTTATTATCAATGTTGGTTCCCTTTTACATTGAGTCTTCTATCACTTCAATGTTATTTATTGATTGTCTAAAATTGTTATCTTGTATTAATTACTCTTTTGGGAAATCTGATAAATGAATAAAAAGTCACTGTTTTGATTGTTCTTGCTGCCATTTTTATTGTAAAAATCTGTAACAAGTGGTAAATTTTCACTTTATCACTTGCAAATATGATAAGACAGGCCTGTTTACAAAATATATTTTTGGGATTTTATCCTTTGATTTTATATAGTTTGTCAAATTAAAGTTTTCTTTTTAATAAAAAAGATAAATCATTTCATAGTTCTTTCATATCACATAAAATGTTTATGAAAATATTTTGTAAAAGTATTTTATTTTTTTGTAGTAAAGATCAAATGCAAGACAAAAATTACTTCCAATAAAAATATTTATTTTCAAGTAACCTAAAGTTTTTTTTAATTAATATTCAACTATGATAAGAACAAATTAGAAACTTGTAGTTTTTCTCAGATTAAGTTTAGATATTTTTTAAACAAATTCAAGTGTGATGCAAAGACTGATTTATTGGCTGATAATCAAAGCACATTATGGTAATGTAATCAGTTCAAAAGTAGGCATCTATGCTGATGATACCACCATTTACTCTCACCTCAATAAGAAATCTGCCAAGATTGACAAAACAAATCTCACTGCAGATTTTAAAAAGGACCTCCAATCTGTGGTGGATTGGGGTAAGAAATGGCTTGTAAATTTGAATGCTTCCAAAATGAAGCTGCTATCCTTTAACCACCATAGACAATCTTTCCTACCTCCCATCAGCATGGATCACACTAGTCTCCCTGAAAGCAATACACTGCATCTCCTTGGCCTCACTCTCTCAGCCAACCTCAAGTGGAATGACTTACATTGAATCAAGAGCTAAATCTACTGCTAGGAAAGTTGGATCACTGTGTCAGGCCAGGAAGTTTTTCTTATGAGAATCCATCTTGCACATATACAAATCTACCATCCATCTGTGCCTTGAATACTGTTGTCATATCTGTTTGAGTACCTCTGCTACTTACCTTGGGGTTCTTGACAAAATTCAAAGGAGAATCTGTGATGTAATCAATCTCGATCTGGCAGCTTGACTCCAGTCACTTTCTCACTGACCGGATGCTTCCATCTATCTCTTCTACAAATATTTTCCCAACTTCTGTTCCAACAAGCTTAGCTCTCTTGTGCCCCCTGCAGATGAGCTACTAGACTGGCAACTAGGTCTCACTTTTTACAGTCAAAACAATCAAATGTAGCTACTACTTTTACTCTAGCATTCTCTTTTCTCATATTTCCTGTGGAACTCCTTATTGAACAGGTGAAGAGGCTCATCCCTTGTTTCCTGTTTAGGATGCGGTTTCCGGTTTTCTCTTTTCCAATCTTTTCACTCTTTTCCTTTATTATTTTATTTTTTTTTTTCAATTGGAGTAGATAGACTAAACTATCGCCCGGTTCACACTCCACCCACATCTATTGAACAGGTGAAGAGGCTCATCCCTTGTTTACTGTTTAGGATGCGGTTTCCGGTTTTCTCTTTTCCAATCTTTTCACTCTTTTCCTTTATTATTTTATTTTTTTTTTCAATTGGAGTAGATAGACTAAACTATCGCCCGGTTCACACTCCACCCTCATCTATTGAACAGGTGAAGAGGCTCATCCCTTGTTTCCTGTTTAGGATGCGGTTTCCGGTTTTCTCTTTTCCAATCTTTTCACTCTTTTCCTTTATTATTTTATTTTTTTTTTCAATTGGAGTAGATAGACTAAACTATCGCCCTGGTTCACACTCCACCCACATCTATTGAACAGGTGAAGAGGCTCATCCCTTGTTTCCTGTTTAGGATGCGGTTTCCGGTTTTCTCTTTTCCAATCTTTTCACTCTTTTCCTTTATTATTTTATTTTTTTTTTCAATTGGAGTAGATAGACTAAACTATCGCCCGGTTCACACTCCACCCACATCTATTGAACAGGTGAAGAGGCTCATCCCTTGTTTCCTGTTTAGGATGCGGTTTTCGGCTTTCTCTTTTCCATTCTTTTTACCCTTACGTAGCCCCCTGCGCATCAGTGGCGTTACTGCCTTGCTCGGGGTGATATGATTAAAAAAAAAAAAAAAAAAAAAAAATATACTTGTTTCCCTGATAGCTACACTAACCAAGAGTTTAAGTGCAACGTTAATTGCCATCTCTTATCTCCTTCACACCCATCTTTCTCTTATCCTTTCTCCAACATCCCCCTGTAACTTTTTCTTCTTCCTTTTCACTCTCTTCACACCAGTATTCTCATCCTCTTATCTATTCTCTGACACCTCCTGTCACTTGTTTCTCTTTCTTTTTGCTCTCCTCTCGTGTAACCCCCTGTGCACCAATGGCAGTACTGCCTTGCTTGGGGTGAAACGATTATAAAAAAAACAAAAAATAAAAAACACCCACATAGTTCAGTGTTGATTCAGGTAAAGTTAAATGATTGCCATCAATGAGTTAATGCTTATAAATAACTCAACAAGATAATCTATTTCAGGATAAAAATGCACTAAATAAAAAGATTAAGAAATGCATATTACTTTAAGCATTATATTTAGTGTGTACACCTGTCTGAGCAGGTGTCACTGTTTTTTTTAAAATTGAAATTAATGTCTACCAGCCTAGAGATTAAGAAGTCTTTTTAGTGTCTCTTTTGTAGAGCTTTACAATCCCCTTTTTTGACAGACATTAATTCCAAGGTTAAAAAGTCAAGTATGTTTATTCAAACATATATCCCCACAAAATATAACATTGATAGTAATAATAAATAATGTTGCATTCAAAATTCCACTAATTGCTTTAAAATCACTTTGTTTACATTTCAGACATGAAAATAAACTTAAAATTTAGACTTTAAAAGACCCTAACAAGATAAATGCATTTTTTTCTAAAATAGGACAAGTGAACCTTGCTTTGTCATGATAGTTTCCCATGGCCTAATTGGTAAGGCACACCTGGTTCAACTGGTTTTCCTGTTTAAAAAGAAAAATGGAATATAGGTTTAATTCTTGTTGAGAGACACATTTTCTTTAGTAAGACTTTTCAGACTTTAGTCCGGTAGTATCAAATTCGAGAAAAAGATTTTCGTGAGCCATTGTGAAATTATTTCTTAACTAGTATTCAAAAAGTTTACACCTCTACGTGAAATTAGATTTTGGATCCCCCTTATGGTATAAAAATAGAAGCATACTGCTTTTTGCTGTTCAAAACAATTTTGGAGGTCTGTTTGATCCACACACACACACACAAATGGAAGAGATGAACCAGACTGTCATAAAATAAGTCTGTCTACACTTCTCACACTACACTACAAATGCTTAATTACTTGATAAAATAAACTTCACTTCAAGAAAAATTGAACATTTTTTGTTATTGTATATCTAACACATGCATACAAACACACACACACATACAAACACACACAGAAGAAATAAACCAAGCTGACTGTCATAAAGTATGTCTGTTCACATATTTCACACTGCACTATGAACACTTAATTACTTGATAAAACAAACTTCACTGCAAGGAAAATTGAGCATTTTATTGTTATTCTATATTTCTGAAAAGAATATATAAATGTTATTTTAACTGGCATTTTTCTTCAACTTTTCTTTCATAAAGTAACCTTTTTATGTTTCTTTTAAAAAACATGTTGTTGTTAAATGTTTGGAATGCTGGCGTTCAGATAAAAACAAATGCTTAGATTAGATGTAACCCAACAAATACAGATTAATATGATCATTTCAGGGCTTTCATCTGAACATAACATGTGATTATTGTTTTTACCAAGATTTGAAACTGTTTTCCTTCTCCAACATGAGTTTTTACTGATAAATCAAAAAGGGAAAAATATAATTAAGCAAACCTCATTGTCTTTTGAAGAGTTGTTTTAAGAAACCAATAAATAAAATTCAAAAGAAAAAAGTAATATTTATTTTGAAAATAGTAAATATAAGGCAAGAAATAATTTCCATTAATTCAAGCAAAAGTCCATAGAATTAGAGCTGTTGCAAATCACACACACACACACACATACACACTGGTGGGAACTATGATTTCCAAGAGTTTTGGCTAGAGATTTAGTACATTTACAATTATTTTGTAATTATATACATTTACCAATCATGAAGTAGAATTCATACTTCTATAAAGGTCTATTTCTACATAACCTTAACCTATAAAAGAATATTTTTACATAACTGCCAGCTATAGAATATATTTTTATAGAATTTTTATCATTTATAATCATTTTGTTTTAAAAATTCTACCTGAAAGTTTCATAAAACAGTTTCTGGTATACAATAGGTATATTGAATTATTCATTTTTTTCCACTAAATTTTTGAAGAAGATTTTTTACATTTTTACCAAAATATTCTTTAAACTGCTGAGCAAGTTCTTCACCATTGCCTTCTATTCTCAAAAGATGAATGTCTATGTGTATATATAGTAGATGTGTATATATAGTATATGTAATTCTGATAAAAAGTAAAAGTGCTCACATGAACATACGCGACAATAGATAATGGCCTATTTGTCAAGAATATATTAGATATTTTCTGCATTAAATTTTATCTGGACAAAGAACTATTTTGTGAAAAAATAGTATATATAATGTATTGTGGTGCATTGGATATTGGCTCTCAGTGAGAAATCAGAGAGCCAAGTTTGAATTCCAGTGGAATTCATTGCATTATTCACTTCTGCGGAATTACTTTTGAGAAAGGTATTAATCGTCTCTTTTTCCTCTATCTATGGGTTAAATAGTAAGACAGATTGGGTTCTGTAGCCTTGGTTGGCAACAAGTCTATCACAGAAACTAATGGCAACCTACTGTGGAAAAATTTCTGCCCAGTCAGTCATATTTCTTTCAATACATGATCACCCAATTGTGTGTTATATATGGCATTTAACTGACTGATATATAATATTGTGAATCTTATTAGTAGACTGAGAAATTCATTTCCTTTGCAAGTGTTGTTATCACTGTGATGACGCTGTAAACTTTAACTTCTATTGTTACCACTGGGAAGATTAATAAGAAAGTTATGTCCATATTTTCAATGATTTGTTGGTTTTGATAGTGGATAAAAGAGGAATAGATAGAATTGTCTCTCATTCAGTTCACACACCCTCGTTTTTTTAATAGAAACAGAGGTTCATCCCTTGTTTCCTGTTTAGATTTGGGTTCCATTTCCTTCTAAAGTCTGCTTCAACTCTATATTTCTAACATCTCCTCCCTGGTCTTTTCAACAAGAGTAGTGGTTTATCCTTTATTTCCTGTTTAGAATTGGATTTCTGTCTCCTTCCAAAATCTATTTTCACTAATGATTCTATCCAAAATTAGAAATTTTATTCATTTTTATTTTTTCCTCAATAGGAGTAGATAGATTTGCCTATCTTCTGGTTCACACTCCTGCTTTGTCTTTTGAACAGGAGTAGTGGTTTATCCTTTGTTTCCTGTTTAGAATTAGATTTCTGTCTCCTTCCAAAATCTATTTTCACTTTATACATCTAATAACTCTATCTAAACTTAGAAATTTTATTCATTTTTATTTTTTCCTCAATAGGAGTAGATAGATTTGCCTATCTTCTGGTTCACACTCCTGCTTTGTCTTTTGAACAGGAGTAGAGGTTTATCCTTTGTTTCCTGTTTAGAATTGGGTTTCAGGTTCTTTTTAGAGTTTACTTCAAATCTATACTTCTAACATCTTTGCCTGAACTCTGAAATTTTATTTGCTAATTAAATCCTCACCTTTTCAAGTCTATAGTTAATTGTTATCTTTCCTGCATAGCTCTAAGAACTTCACTTCTTGCCATTTTTTACACTAATAAAACTCCCCACAGTAACTTTCTACCTTCAGTGACTCTTTGGCTTCGTATTGATTAAACATTTTTCTTCTTCTTCTATGTGCCCTATCCTTTCAGGACATAGGCGATCATGGCATTCCACATCTCCCTATCCCTAGTGGCTCTTAATATGTTTTCTCCTGTTATTCCACACAACCCCTGTTTCGTCATCCACCTGATCAGGCTCTTCAAATATGTTATCCGCTGCCTTCCTCTGTCTCTTTTTCCTTCTATCTGGCCTGTCAGTATCAGATTCTCCAAGCCCTCCTTCCTCATTGCATGTCCCAGGAACTTCAGTTGTTTCTTCCTGATGCTCACTATTAGTTTTCTTCTCAATGCCATTCTTTCCAAAATCTTATCATAGTAAAACAAAAAAAAGTAAAATTTGTAAAATAAACTAGCAATATGGTATGCATTAACTCAAGGCATTGTTTAGATTTTCTTTGAATCATGGAAGTAGTTTGATATTAACAGGCAAATGACAGCAGAGATTTTTCCAAATTTGAATAATTTCTATTTTAAATCACTAAATCTTTAAAAGAAAAAAAAAATGAAACCATATAAGGAACGAAACTGTTATGTCTTGAAATAATACAACACCTGAATCTTGCGTGTTCTTCACAACTCTCTTGACTCGATGAGATTGTCAAGATATAGGAACATAACTATCATTGTCACCTGCAAGAAAGACAATGTATCCCACTTAAGATCCTCTATTGTTAAGTCCAGTAAATCCTGCATCACTATATGCTACCGTATTTTGAAAGATTGCCTAAGTTAGGTATTAACAATATTTTTTTTAATTGAGTTCACTCCAAGCAAGGCAGTAAAGCCACTCAGACACAAGAGGTTATTAGTGTAGAAGAATTAGAAAATAGAAACATTACTAAAGAGTCAAAAGAAAAGATGAGTAATCAGGAGGACAGTAGATATTGATTGGCATTGCATTTAAATTTTTAAAGTTAATGGGAAAACATAGAGCCAGAAGAGAGTTTTACAAGTGGGAAATGTGAGAAAAGAAGCTGTTAGTATAGAACATATGATTACATCTTCTTCTTCATTATGTACCATATTCCTTCAGGGTGTAGACAACTATGGACTTTCATTTGGCTCTGTCTCTTGTTGCTCTCAATGTTTTTCCTCTTGGTATTGTGGTGCAGTAGATATCGACTTGGAACAACAAATAGGGGATCCGAGTTCGAATTTCAGTTGAATTCCTTGCATTCACTTATGCACAAATAGCCTTGAGAAAGGTATTAATCTGTCTCTTCCCTCCAGTTATGGGTTAAATAACAGGACAGATTGGGTACTATAGCCTTGGCAGATAACCAGTCTACCACAGAAAATAATGGCAACCTACTGCGGGATAATCTTCTGCCCAGTCAGTCATGTCTCTTTCAAGACATGATCGCCCAAAGCGTGTATCACGTATGGCACTTAACTAAGATCTCTTTCAAACTCTGCTCTAGCATCTCTGGCCAATCAAGTATGTCTTGCATTGCTTTCTCCTGTCTCTCTTTCCTTCTATCCATCCTGTGAGTATTAAATTCCCCAGGGCCTCTTTCCTTAGTATGCGTCACAGGAACCTCATCTGTCTTTTCCTGATGTTAAGTATGAGTTTTCTTCTTATTTGCATCCTTTCTAACACCTCATCGTTGCTCACCTGCTCAGTCCATGGTATCCTCAGCATGCTTCTGTAAAACCACTTTTCAGTTGCTTCAAGCTTCTCCCTCATCCTTGATACAACATTTGTCAAACATTCACTTCAATACAGAAGGACAGATATCACATAGCAATCCAGCACTCTTTTCTTTGTTTCCAATGAAATTTTCCTGTCTCTCATTTCTCTGGTGAGCTTTTGAAATGCATCCAAGCCAGTGAGACTTTGGATTTCAATGTCGCACTTTCCATCCTCTGTTAGAACACTTCCCAGGTATTTAAATTTCTTTATTTGTTTAATTTTAGTTTCTCTGACCTGTAGTTGACATTTTGATGTTTTCTTTTTGCTGATGACCATACATTCAGTTTTCTTGAAGTTTATGCTCAGTCCTTTTTTCTTGTTTTCTCTTGATACCTTCTGTAGGAGGTCCTATATTTTTCTTTCTGTGTCTGCTATCAGCAACGTGTCATCCATGCGTGACCACCAATGACAAATCCTGGGAAGGATCTTATTTCTCTCAGAATTGTTTCACTGTATAAGTTGAATAGATCGGGTGAGAAAGCACATCTTTGTCTTACGCCCCTTTCTATTTTTGTATACCTGCTAAATTCACTTTCTATCCACACACAAGCGGTTTGCTGTCAATATAGATTCTTGATTATTCTAATGTCTTTTCTGAAAATGTTGAGATTGTCAAGCATCTCTATTAAGTCTTTGTGGCATACTTTATCAAATGCCTTTGTGTAGATAGCGGTCCTTCTGCATTTGTATTGCTCTTACAGATGGCATTCTAAGTATAAATATTGCATTCCTCGTTCCAGTATCTTTAATGAAGCCACACTGTTCTTGTCCTATTTATGGGCCAATTCTAATGTGCACTCTGTTCATCAGAATCCAGATGATGAATTTTGTTATGTGACTCATCAAGCTGATTGTTTGGTACAGTTCACATTCCTTTGCACCTGGCATCTTAGGTAGTGTTATAAAAATTGATCTGCTTAGGTCCTCCGGTATATTGTCGCTGTTGTAGATTTTGTTTATTATTTCTTTGAGCCTGTCTATGCCAAAGCCTTCTAAGAACATCAACATCTCTGTAACAATCCTGCTGGGTCTTGCTGCTTTGTTTCTAATCAATTTGGGCATTACTGATTTCACTTTGGTTTTAATATTTTTGGTCCATTCGTAGATTTGTGTATTGTTGGTAGCTCTTTCCTATCATGGAAGAAATCACCAATATACTTATCCCATCTCTGAAATATATTTTCTTTTTCTCATATGAATGTGCCATCCTTTGCTTTTATACATCCTGTTGCTGAGCAGGTCTTTTGTCCTGTTAGTTCCTTTATTTTTTTATGCATATTGCCATTATTTGTTGCGCTCACTTTCTCTACTTCTGCACATTTGTCATTGAGCCATCTTTCTTTTGCCTGTCTGCATTTGCTCCTTATTTCTTTGCGTAATTTCTTGTATTCCATTCTATATCGTGGCATCACTTTCTGTCTTTTTTACATCATGTCAAGAATCTCTTCAGTGATCCACTTGTTTTTCTTCTGATGTGCTTTTTCCTTTGAGATGCTTTGTTCACTGATGTCACTAGAGCTACTCTTAGTGCATCCCATTTTGAGCTTCATTATTCAATTTGTCCTTGGTGTTTTGATTTCACAATCTCTGTATACATTTCCTGCAGGTTTGAGTCATTCATGAGTCTATTGTACTGCAGTCTTAGGGCTGTTTTCGGTTTCTTTAATCTCTTTAGTTTTATCCTTAGTTTGCATACAACTGGTAGGTGGTCACTTCCACAGTCCGCGCTTGGATAGGCTTGCATTGAAGGACTGTGTTTTTTAATCTCTTTTTGATAGTAATATAATCAATTTGGTTCTTAATTTCTCTTCCTGGACTTCTCCAAGTCCATTATCTTCTTAGGTGTTCTTGGAACCAGGTGTTGGTTATTATCTGGTCATTAGCTGTGCACCATTGAACCCATTTCTCACCACGGCCATTGCTGTGTCTTAGTCTGAAATTGCTGACCATTTCACTTTCTCTCCCTTGGCCAACTTTAGCATTCAGATCTCCCATAATAATTCTGATTTCTTGTGATTTGCACTGTGCTTTAGCATAATTGAGCATGGAGTAGAAGGATTCTATTTCTTCTTCTGTACTTTGTGTTTTCGGTACATATTTCATTATTACCAATATATTGATATAGTTTAACTACAAGAATATTTTCAGTTTAACTACTATAATTTTTTTAGATATCTTGCAGTATCTCATAACACATTTTCTTGTGCCTTTACCCAGTAAACTTTTTTTCCATTATTTTCACCTCCTGCGTATATAATTTTGTGGTCATCACTGATGAAGTCTCCATTTTTTGGCCATCTTGTTTCACATATGCCTAAAACATTTATGTTTAATCTAGTCATCTCCTGCCTCACATTTTCCAGTTGTCCACAGTTGTTCATGGTTCTGATGTTTCACATCCCAAGAAGTATTTTTTATTTGTTGCAAACAATCACAAGATAATGGGCCGGTGACACTTGTCACTCATGTCCTTCCATTTTGAGTAAATGTGTTCCCTTTATGCCATTAATGCTAACAGTTGCAGGATGATGGTCCAGTGACACCTGTCACTCATGTCCTTCCGTTCTGAGTAAATGTGTTCCTTTTATGCCATTAATGCTAACAGTTGCAGGATGATGGTCTGGTGACACCTGTCACTCATGTCCTTCCATTCTGAGTAAATGTGTTCCCTTTATGCCATTAATGCTAACAGTTGCAGGAAGATGGTCCGGTGACATCTGTCACTCATGTCCTTCCCTTCTGAGTAAATGTGTTCCCTTTATGCCATTAATGCTAACAGTTGCAGGATGATGGTCTGGTGACACCTGTAGTGCATGTTGCTTTTTACCAAGCAAGGAGTCAGTGTCATTAGGATCAACCCCCTTCACGCCATTAGGGTGTATAATATTATTGTTCAATTTTAGGAATATATTTGTGAGGAATAGTAGAGTGCTTTCCCATGGTGTTTTATTGAGATACCACCCCCAGTTAGCTGGCTGTTGACTCCTTAAGAGTTTATTCACTCTTTGTAGGCTTATTTCTTTGGTTCTACTTGGTTGCTAACATCTCGGGAGATGGACAAGGAGAAAAAACAAAACAAAAAATACCTTTATTTTTTAACAGGTAGGAACCAGAAAAAAGTGAAAGACTGTAAATATTAAGTACATACTTAGTATAAGTTTGAGTGACCAACTCTTACACATAAATGACCAACTCTTACACATAAATAACCAACTCTTACACATAAATGACCAACTCTTACGCATAAAAATAATGCAGATTCTCCAGATTAGTATTTGTTGCCAGTAGACAAAAAAAAGAAGCTTAATTCACATGAAGAATTAATTCGATTTTCACAAAAGTTTGAAAGACAATATTAATATACCTTTTTCTCTTATTTGGCAACTCGTCAGAGACTAATCTTGAATGAAAAAAGGACCCATATATATATATATATATATATATATATAAAGCCAAACCAGTTGCAATTTAGTGTGACCTTGTTACTTGTCCAGTATTTTGCTTAAATTCTAGGTACCATAGTGAAGAACTCATCTAAGCATTGGGAAAGTGACAAAAGCTGAGATGCCAGATCAGGACCAATAATATTGATGATTCTTCTTTGGATTTTATCAAGGATTTCTAGATATATAGCAGAAGTACTGGGCCATATGTGGCAGCAATATTCTAAGTATGAATGAATGGTAGACCTATGGATGTGTATGATAGATTCTGGAGAGAAAAATCATCTGGTATGACTCAGTGAACCAAATTCTTTAGCAGCTGACCTAGGAATGGATTCAATATAGTCCTTTCACTCCATGTCAGCCAAGAATGTTAGCCCGTGAAGGTGTAATGAGTCACTCTCCTGGTGGTTAGCATCAGCCATGATGAGAAAAAGCAGAAAAATAATAGAGAGCAGCTTAGTTTTGGAGGCATTAAAATTAACACGCCATTAACATCTCAGTTCATCATCACCATCATCATTCTGCGGCCTTGGCCGAGATAGAACTCACTACACCCTTCCAGTATTCCCTATTTGTCATAGTTCCTGTAAGGTCTTCCCTGGTGATCGATATATCTCTGTGTATCCTGTCTGGAAAAGTTAATTCATGAGATCGATAGTGAGATGATGGGTGCCTCCATAATACAAACGATGAAACAAGTTCATCTGTGGCATGTGTGCAATGCCCAGCAAACTAAACATGTCTCTTTTGAACTAAGGTTGATACTCTTGGTAGATCTCCATATATCATATATGTTGTCTCAGTGAACAACAGACTAAAGGTAATATTTTATATCAGCTGCCAATATCTTAATATATAACACAATATATGGATATCCAAACTAAAAATAACACAACATAGAGATATCCAAACTAAACTAATGCAACATACAGATACCTAAATTAAGATAATACAACATACGAATATTAAAACTAAAACAATATGACAATACAGATATCTAAACTAAAATAACATAATATTTAGATATCTAAACTGTTATTCAAACTAAAATAACTCAATATACAGATATCCAAACTGAAATAATGAAGCATATCGATATTCAAACTAAAATACCTTCCTGATGTAATCAGTTTTCAAGTAAGCATTTATACAGATGACACCACCATTGACTCCCATCTCAGTAGTAAATCTGCCAAAGTTGATAAAGTAAACCTGGTTGCTGCTCTTCAAAGGAACCTCTAGTCTGTGACAGTATGGGGTAGGAAATGGCTCATAAATTTTAATGCCTCAAAAACAAAACTGCTCTCCTTTAACCACCATAGATTAAGTTTCATAAATACTGCCAGTTGGATGATGCTAGTTTACTAGAGAGCAACACACTGTGCCTCCTTGGTCTCACTCTCTCAACCAACTTCAGATGGAATAACTACATTGAATCTATAGGTACATCTACTACTAGGAACGTTGGGTCACTGTGTTGGGCTAGTAAGTTTTTCTTGTCAGAATCCTTTTTCCCATTTAAATCTAATATTCAACTGTACATTGAATACTGATGCTATATCTGGTCGGGGTTTCCTGCTATTCATATTGAGGTTCTTGACAAAATCCAAGGGAGCATCCACATGTGTTTATGTGTGTCACTAGATTGGTCTCAAGGTCCCACCCTTTTACTGTTAAAATAGTTAAATGTAACTTCCTCTTCTACTCTACAGTTTCTTTTCTCACACTTCCCCTTTGTGGAACTCCCTTAACATTTGCTTCTTTCCATGATAATTACAATCTTCAAAAGTTTAAATGCAATATCAATTGCCATCTTCTATCTCCTTGATTCCCAGCTTTCTCTTATCTTTTTTTCAACATCCCAGTATCTTGTTTTTTTTTCTTTTCTCTCACTGTGCGTTGTGGAGCAGTGGATATCGGCTCGGAACAAGAACTCAGGGAGCTGAGTTCGAATTCCAGTTGAATTCCTTGCATTCACTTACGCATAAATACCCCTAGGAAAGGTATTAATCCGTCTCTTCCTCCCAGTTATGGGTTAAATAACAGGACAGATTGGGTTCTATAGCCTTGGCTGGCAACCAGTCTACTGCAGAAAGCAATGGCAACCTACTGCGAGATAATCTTCTGTCCAGTCAGTCATGTCTCTTTCGAGACATGACCACCCAAGCGTGTTTCACATATGGCACTTAACTGACTGACTGACTCACTGTAAACCCCTGTGCACCCGTGGTTGTCCTGCCTTGCTTGAAATGAAATGAGTATAAAATAATATGAATATCCAAACTAAAATAACATAATCTATAGTTATCTACACTAATGCAGCGTACTGATATCCAAACTAAAGTAACACAACATACAGATATTCAAGCTAAAATAACTCAATATACACATATCCAAAGTAAATAAAAAAAAGTTTGTCTACACATAATTTTATTTGTCAAGAACAAAGAAAAATATTGTTGTTAGCAATAATAAAAAAATTCATGGCAAAAATATTTTTCAGTTGGAGAAAAACACAGGTTAATGCAATTTCTCTTATGCAAAATGAAGCCAAGATGAAAACCCTCCAGGTCTTTGAAAGGAATTCTATTTTTTATCTGCTTCATTTCATTATTTATCTGATCTTCTTTTCACAGTTGGATTTTGTTATTTCTGTGACTGAGGACTGTCAGGAACTGATGTCAACAAAACTTGCATCCATGCAACTGATGTCTCTATTTCATCACTACGTCTCTCTAATAGGCAATTTACCTGGGGGTTTTGTCTGCATGTAATATAATAGTACAAACTTTGTTAATCAATTAATTAATTAGACACAGTTAAATAGTCAAAAGACATATGAAAGAAGAAATTTTTAAAGAAAGAAAATTTGTTCATCACACATGGTTTCATTCTGGGATATCATTCACGTAAGAGAGAATAATCCTGAAAAGTTATCAGAAAGCCAGATTAGGAAAATGGAATATTACTGTCATATCTGGGCTGGATGCATTCAATCCTCATTTTCTAGCCTTGAAAGCATCCAAAATTGCTTTTATGGTCTTGTGGGAGATAACTTATTCTCCACTCTGCTAATGTTAAGATGAATTCCATTTTTTTAGTCTCACTAGTTCAGACCTTTACAACTAATACATGATACTTCCACAAAGTCAAATCGTCCACATTTTCTCCATGTTCCCAGAAAATTCCAACCAGAGAGATTTTTTCAAAAACTGCTACTTTATAGAACAGACTCCTATGTGGTTGTTTCCCTACATATAACAATCTTAGCCTCTTCATGTCAAGGATAAATCATTATATATACTCCTTATCCTGATAATCTCCACTTCCTAACACCTATTATATTCATATCACACACTTCATTCAGTAACCTTTACCTTCAGTAGTTACTATGTCTTGTATTAGGTGAACTTTAGTATTAGGAAGAATAAGCAAATAGCATTTTGCTAGAATTTGGAAGATGCCTTTTTAATCAGCCTGTCAATGTAGCACTTAAGAATGGCTAAATCTATGGTCATCAAAGTTTCTATGGTTGCTCATGTGACTTTGGAGCTTCTTTGAAATATGTTTTTTAGAAGTTATTGAAAATTAAGAAAACAATTCAGTTTTAAGTTATAGGTTCACTTTACAATAAAGACAAAATCATAATCCCTATACAAAATGTTAGGACACTGTACCAATATGCAAAATTTGAAAATGTAAAACAGAAAATGGAGAGGCTAAATATTAATATTCTGGAAGCATATACCATTAGATGGATAAAAAATGAGGACTTCACAAGTGACAAGCCAAAAAATCATGTATAAAGACAGAGAAAGAGAGAGAAATAAAAGAAGAGTAGGACTAATATTAGATAAAGACAAGAGTAAATATGTTCTGGAATACAGGCTCCAAAGGAGAATCTGTTATGTGATCGGTTCCAACCTGACAGCTTGACTCCAGCCACTTTCTCACTGGTGGGATGTGGCTTCCATCTGTCTCTTCTACAAATATTTTCATGGCTTCTTCTCTGACAAGCTTAGGTCACTGGTGCCCCCTCTACAGGAATTTACTCAAGCAACCAAATTGGCAACAAGGACCCACCCTTTTACAGCTAAATCTACCAAATGCAGCTGACACTTCTACTCCAACAGCTTCTGTCTTGCACTTCCTGCCTGTGGAACTCCCTTCTGTATACATGCTTTCCTGATGGCTACAACCTCAAGGAATTTCAATGCAATGTCAATTCTCATCTCTTATCCACTTGACTCCAGTTCTTTCCTCATCCTTTCTACATCACCCTGTGTATCTTGTTCTTTTTCTTTCTTACTCTACATTTGCAACTGTCATCACACCTGTATTCCTATCTTTCTCTTACCCTTTCTTGGACACCCACTGTAACTGATTCATCTTTCTCTTTGCTCTTCTTCTGCTTAAACTTTTACTCTCTTATGTAACCTCCTGCACATCACTGGTGATACTGCCTTGCTTGAGGTGAAATGATTAAAGAAAAAATATTGACAACTTTTGAACAGAGTTTGTCTAGTGAAACTAAAATTGAAGTCAATTTCAATATAGTTATCACAAAGATGTATATGTACCCATGTCACAAAACATATGAGAATAAATAAATAAGTTTTATAACACACTAGACAATGCCAAAAGCCAGAGCAAATGGTAAAAAATTATTATCATTATGGTGAACCTAAATACAAGTGTAGGAAATGAACATAACAGTGAAATAGTAATTATAAACTTAAAGCATGCAATTAATGTGGAGAAAAATGGATTAATTGGAGCACAGAAAGTAACCAAGTAATAACAACCACCTGGTTTGAAGAATACCCAAGGCACTTGTGGATATAAAAAAGTCCAGAAGGAAATATAAGAAATCATATAGATTAGCTAACACTCAATAAAAAAAATCAGAAATTGTTATACATCGCTGCAATTAGATCTGATTCATGTTGGATGGATGTGTGTGTTTAGAAAGCAAAACCCAAAATAAAATGTAGTTTTCTGTGCATGGGCTCTGAACATCACATCTGGGTCACAAAACAAAACCCTCACAATAAAAATGATACAATAGTCAATTACAGACATTCCCACTAGAAAAAATATGTCCCTGAAAATTAACAGATTTGCTTAAAAGAAAATGCCTTATAATGACCAACACAGTTGTAGGCTAAAAGGCCACAGCTCAGCACACAGGTGCACTGTTGCCATCACCAACTAGCCAAATTTGACACTGACAGACTTCTGATACCAACCCCTATGATTTCTAATGACTTGACCCAGCTCTAGGCTTCTCTTGTCATCATTACTGTGATCCTGTTTGTTGATCGCTGAATTGACCAGAATCCAATGAAAACATTCTGCTCGATCCACTATAGGCCTCCCTTTTTGTCACCATTGTGACCTCATGTTGTTGATACAACATATGACCAGAATCTGACAGAGACATTCCTAACTATCTACTCCAGGCCTTCCTGACCCTGTTCGTTGATCTTCAATTCTACCAGAATCCAACAGAGACCTGCTTGATCAACATTCACTATCAACACCTAGTCCTTTTTTTGCCACTGCTGTAACCCCAGCAACTTATGTGCCTTACCACAAATAAACCCACTACCATGACCTTGATCAACCAACCCATCTTACCAGATACAGGTGTTGATTTCAACAATGGCTAATCTACTTCAAAGCTATCCTTCAACCCAAACTATGACCTCAGCCAACCAATACAAGAAATCAGTCAACTCCTGGCCCTACTAACAACACCTTTACACTTAATCACTTTCCTTACCAACAGCAACTAAAGAACTAAATGTTTGTTCCTTTTCTTTGCAATCAAATATTGGACATTACAAAATGTAGTACTATACCCTAAAACATACCCAATGCTGACTGTTGATTGTGATAAACTTCCAGTCACATGCAAAATAAAGATAAAATTACAAAAATATAGAAACCTAAATGAATACCTAACATATAATACAAAAATCTGCAAACAAATCTGTTAATATCCAAATAAGCCAACATAAACAATAAGTATACTGAGAGAAAATATTTATTCATCTCATCTTTCAGCATGCAGTAATCTCTTTTTACAAGTTCCCACTTCTGGCTTGCTTTGTCCCTTCTTGCTGAAGAGTGCTCAAGGGGCTTAACTGAGGACTTAACATTCTTCCATATTTTTTATCTTTTCTTTTGTTTAGTGTAGAATAGTCTTTTGAAAAAGAATATTGAGGAATGTAAGTTCATTAAACAGTACACTCCTTGGGATCTGATATAAATCCAAGAACTTTAACTAATGATACTCTCTTTTTTGTTAACAAGTCTGCAATTTGTTGAACAGTTGGTATCCAAGAGAACTCTGTGATTTCCTTCCTATCTACCATTTCTCTCAAAATGGCCATCTCAATGTGAAGTCTTTTGTCCAAAATTTGTGTTGAAGAATGCACTGAGTTTTAGAGACAGGAATTGTCAGTTTTTCAGATGATTGGAATATGTTATTCTTTAGTTGAAGTAACTCTGACAATAGTTTTCTATAAAAAAATCAGGCTTCTGACATGTCAACCGTCGCTAATGTTTCAGCTGCTAGCATACTTTTGACAACCCTTCTAATACACTAGGATTATCAAGCAATAGGCATATATGTATTGTTATTTCCTACAAAAAAAAAGAGTATATATCCTCTTTGTGATCCTCCATCTGTTAAATTGGCTAAAGAGATATCACCATATGTAACAGTTTTTAAATATTCAAGATTTCCTAAGTCTGGTATGTCTGTCTGAAATTTTTTCTTTTTTGCTTTCTTAACTATTCTGTTAGTTTGTTTCATACATTCTACATTTTTTTGTTTTAGTAGTGAATTCAATGAGCTAATATCATAGCTTAGATCAGGCCTGGTTTGAGTGGCCAGCCAATGCAGTTGGCCAATCATTTTTCTGATTTTGGTAATTTCTGTTGTAGATATTACATTTTTCAAGTTTCTAACTGCATTTACTGGAATGTATTTAAATTTTTTAATATAATTAGTTTAATATTTTATCTTCTATCTTTATATCTAATCCTATTTATTGAAACTTGGCAATTTCTTCAGGTTGGACTGCAAATACCTGATGAAGACTGTCAATGACTTGGGTCTAAAACATTTCTCATCCTGCAAGGGAAAAATCATCAGCATGAGCAGCTATTATACCTTGCAGTTTATTTCCAGAATGTCATGTGAATATTGACTGATCATACTTAAAAGCTATTAGTCCTAACTTCATTAATTCCTGAGTTTCAGGTACCAGAATCTTGAGGCATCAGTTCAGTCAGGACATATACACATTTTGAAAGTTTCCAGTGATAACCAGGAGCCACATTGGCCTCATTAGGAGGATCTAAATAAACCTCTCAGTCCAATTTCTTGCTCTGCAGAAATGCAATCTTTATATCCATTGATTTGCACATCCAATGGTTAGCTGTCATTATTTTCAATGTTATATGCAAAACCTCTTTGAAGCATATGTGAGAATCATTTCTTATGTTGCAAGCAATTCTGTCCTGAATGCCCCTTGGAAAAAGACTGGCTTTACAGATTTGCTTGCTATTGGAACTTTTTTTTTTTAATCGTATCACCCCAAGCAAGGCGGTAACACCACTGATGTGCAGGGGTCTACGTAATAGTGAGAAGATTGGAAAAGAGAAAGTCGGAAACCACATCCTAAACAGGGAACAAGGGATGAGCCTCTTAACCTGTTCAATAGACGTGGGTGGAGTGTGAACCGGGCAATAGATAGATCTATCTACTCCAATTGAAAGAAAAAAAAAACAAAGTGAGAAGATTGGAAAAAAGAAAGCCGGAAACCACATCCTAAACAGGGAAATTTGTTTAAATCCACCTGGTGGAAATTTTGGATTGATTCTGGTTTGGTACTTGGGTGTATACTTTATTTTTAACCCAACTTTCTAGTTCTTTATTTCTTGCCTGTTCCAGGTCATTATTTGAGGAGGAAATCATATTTTCTTCATCACAAGAATTGGCTTTATTTTCTGTTTGTACAACCCCATTTGCTTGCCATTCTGATACTCCGTGTTCAAAGTTCAGCCCAAAATGTTCACCCTGTTCCATAACCACATTCATCAAATGCTTGTTCTTGCCTGTGGCTTTATCTACTCTACTTATGACATTCAGTTTTCCCCATTCTTAATCTATGCCATCGGCAAGCTTGCATTCAGTGGTTTGTTCTGGTTTAGGAAGTTTGATCCTTCTGGGAGTGAGGTTTTGCTTGGATGGGCTATTATTTGTTTCTTTATATGCATGTTTCCCAGTCTCATCATTTAGGGTTTCTAATTCTTCATCCATATCATTCACTTTGGAAACTGATACTTTTGAAGTTTCATCAGACATTTTGTGTAAAGTGTTAGGTTCAATCCTGTCATCTTCAGATAAACCATGATATTTCTCAGGGTAGGACACTAAATAAGATGGATGCACTTCTGGCCCTTTTTATAGCATCTTTGCTCAGTATAAGTGGAATGACAGCATCCACAACATCTATGACGATACTACCATTGATGTCTGCGATGACACATGTAGAGTAGCTTTATAGAGTGATTTCAGCTTGTTTCCAATGCTGAATTTAAAGATTCTCATTCCTTTTTGGATAATTATTTTCTTTTTATGTTTTTATGTTAATGTTTCAACAAAACATTCCTACCATTTTTTCTTTTTTTTTTTGCAAACAGTACCAGAAGTACCACTATTCAGAATGACAGAGCAAAGTATTTCACTCAAAAGGGTGTTACCATTTTCATCAAGTTTATGCTGACTCATTATTACAATGTTGGCCTGGGAAGATAAATCTCTTTTTTGCCGTACTCGTGTATGTCCCTGGTATCATTCGTGCAAGAATAAACAACATAGATTTGGATATGCAAATGGACATAGGCAGTGAATTAACTCTAATACCAATAAATCTTTGGGAGCATATAGTCAAATCAAAATGATGTGAAAGGCATCTGCAGTTATGCCAGTTTAATGGGTCAGCTATAAAACATTGGGATATTTTAAAGAGTCCCTAGAAATGAAAAACAAATTTTAGATAATTGTTGCAAACTACAATAAACATCATGGGCTTGTTGGAAATGATGTAATTCACATTAAATCACTAAAATTAATTAATGTAGTTAAGATAGATGAAACAAGTACGTTAAAAAACTTTGAAGCTAGTCTAAAATTAAAATAAAATGTTACCTGCTTCCTATTATGAGGCACTAAAATTACCAGTGAATTTGCTACTGTTC
Source organism: Ascarosepion bandense (assembly GCA_037127315.1). NCBI lineage: Eukaryota > Metazoa > Mollusca > Cephalopoda > Sepiida > Sepiidae > Ascarosepion > Ascarosepion bandense. Next base: position 6,535,602 of record JBBBDQ010001045.1, read on the forward strand.
ATAGTTGCAAAATTGTAAATCCAGTGAAACTTGCAGTCACACTTGAAGCCTGCAGTGATGTTGCCTCCAGGTTATTGTGGGTTTAATTTGTTTTTGTCAGTGTAGCGTGTTTTGTAATTGTCCTTTTCTACTATGGTTTTCTTTGCCTGACCGTAGTAAAATGAGAAGCATATTGGTGTGAAGGGTGACCATAGTATACCTCACTAGGGTCCAACTGGTTGTGTTCAGTATCTTTTATGTGCCCTGTCCTTTCAGGATGTAGGCGATCATGGCTTTCCACATCTCTCTATCCTTGGTGGCTCCTAGCATGTTTTCTCCTGTTGCACCATGTAACCCTCGTTCCGTCATCCACCTGATCAGGTCCTTCAAATATGTTATCCGCTGCTTTCCCCTGTCTCTTTTTCCCTCTATCTGGCCTGTTAGTATCAGGTTCTCCAAGCCCTCCTTCCTTATTGCATGTCCCAGGAACTTTGTCTCTTCCTGATGCTCAGTATTAATTTCCTTTTCGTTTCTATCCTTTCCAATACCTCACCATTGCTCACATGCTTGGTCCATGATATCCACAGCATCCTTCTGTAGAACTACATTTCAGCTGCTTCAAGTTTTTCCTTCATCTTCGAAGATATTGTCCAACATTCACTGCCATATTGAAGAACTGGCATCACATAGCAATCCAGTACTCTCTTCTTTGTTTCTAGCAAAATTGTCCTGTTTCTTAATACTTAACTCAACTTCTGCAATGCTTCCTTTGCCATGCCAATTCACCTTCGGATCTCTGCATTGCACTTTCCGTCTTCTGTTAGAACACTTCCCAGGTATTTAAATTGTTGAACCTGATGATCATGTATTCGGTTTTCTTGCAGTTTCTTTGTAGTCCTTTCTTGTCACTCTCTTCAGCTACCTTCTGTAGGAGGTCTTGTAGTTTCCTTTCCAAGTCTGTTTAGCAACAATATTTACTTCGTTCTTCACCATGAATGTTGGAGGAAGAAATATCAGAAGACTGTTTGTTTATAATTTTCCTTAACTATCCAGACATGGCAGACAGTGACAACTCACCATACAGACATGCATAAAAAGATAAAAGAAATAGCAGAACATAAAACATGTTCTTCCACAGGATGCATAAAGCCTAAAAAGATAACACTTATAATAAAAAAAAAAGAAAATACAAAGATAGATTGAATGTGATGTGTTCATTCCTTTATAGTGAGTGCAAGTGCTCTGTCACTGGAGTGCCAAATTGATGCCTTTCAACATGGCATCCAGCTCAGCCAGGTTGATATGTTGAGTGTCATCTTTAGATCGCAGCCAGCAAGCATCTTCCAGCACTGTTTCGTGGCTCTCTAATGCCACTCCGATTGCCAGAGAACTGGCATCGACCCAAATGTTCAGCTCCTGGCCATCCACACACCAATCTCCATGAACTGGATCGTCTCGCTGCACAGAACCCATGGTCTCAAACACCATGCGCTGGAGAAGGGCATCCTCCGTTTCGTCGTCCCAGCCCTGCGTCACCGAACTTGCTCTTCTTTTGAGCATTCCGCAGGCCACACGAAGCCAACCACACACTGGGAAGTGCCCAACAAGCCTTCCACAGAGAGAAAATAATTTTCGTCGCGTAACGATACCGAGGGCGTTAGAAACCATGCTTCCTCGCCTCCACTGCAATTTACCCTGCTCCATCATGATCACCAATCCTAGTACCTGTGCGCCATCCTCCAGTCGTTCTGGGTCTTTGCATTTCAGCCCAAACTAGGCCAGATATTCTTTAACACATGTCGTGGGAACGACATCTTTGTTGTTATAGATGTTGTCGATATAAGCGGATGTTGCGTGACCCACAGTTTCTTCCTGAGCCAGCACCGCGCTAATAATCGCCTTTATGATGAGAAAAACCATGTTTAACCTGAATTCCAAACGTGTCAGGTAATATCGTTTCCCATCAATTTTCACGGTCTGGTATGGCCAGAGTGACTTGTGGATACGAACTTGGAGCTATGCTCTCCTGAGATCCAACACAGACACATTTGATCCTTTCTGTCGCCATTCACGCAGTTTAGCTGCACAGACGTCTGCATTGGCTGTGAAAGTGTCAATGTGATGGTTGAGCTCCTGGAAGTCCATCACTGGACATACTTTAGCCTTGTTCTGCTGTAGTACAGCCATCAGGGGAATTAACCTCCTTGTGCAGTCTTTCAGGCACACGGTCCTCTGACCACTTCCATGCCGCAGTCCAAGATTGCCTCCCATGGTCGAAGGTGGCAGTGAAGTCCGGTTTGTCAACAGTAATGGCTGCACACTTATCTGCACATCCATTGCCAGTTTGCACTTGTCCTGTTGGCCCAATAGCAATGCCTCCCAGTGCTGTTATGGCATCAATCCCCATTAGCGGGTCAAATCCCAGGGGCTTACCACGTACCACCAACATGTGGATTTTGGCAGAACTACCTTCATCAATGGATATGGTTGCCACTCATGCACCGCAACATGGATGGGACAGGACTCCAATAATCATAACATCCACCGGCAACGATCTGCATCAACATTTGTTCATAAACAGCCAGTATCAATCAGCGCTGAACACAAAGTTCTGTCAAGAAGGATGTTTGCCACCGGGAGTGCTGTATTTACATCTTGGTTGGGGAAAAAGCTGGCGCTGATGCCTTGTCCCCTGTAGTCTCGAGCCCAGTGTCCAACCTCCCCGCATCGATAGCAGCGTGTTCTGCACTTCCGACAGTCTTTTGCTATGTGGCCTTTGCTGCTGCATCTGAAGCATGTCACACTGGTAATTGGACCACTCTTGATGGGTGACGTGTCGTCACTATGGGTTGGACACACAGCCGCAATTACATCCTGGCTTTCGTCTACGGTTGTTGTCAGCACTCTTGCTCTTGCTAATAACTCTCCCATAGTCACCTTCAACATTCGGTTCCTGTCAGAGTCCAATGGAGATCGTATCAGGGAACCCCATAACGAAGGTTAGTTTGGTGAGCCTTTCCATCTCGGCTCTCTCGAAGCTGGCCAATTCAATAAGCTGCCTGATTGTGTTCGCGTAGACATCTACACGTTCGCTGGTCCACCTGACCATGGTCAATTTTCTGTATATTGAAAATGAGTCGTAGGTAAATGCCTCCTTCAGCCTGGCTTCAATCTGGTCAACGTCTCTCTGACCTTTCTCTTCCATTTCCATGTAGAGGGCTAGTGCGTCCCCCTCCAGGTACAATGGCAGTAGGCTAGCCACATCGTCCACCTGCTGAAGTCTTGCGACCAGCCTAACCTTTTTAGCCACACCATCACATCACCCTGGCCGGAAAATGTTTTTTTGCCATAATTGCCGAAATAGCTTGTAATATATATATATATATATATATATATATAAAAGATAAATGATGATGATGAGAGGGGAACAAAAGGTGCAGTGCGATGCGCCTAGCCTGCGGGCCACCTGTTTTTCTTTCTTTGGTGCCTCAAGGAAATGGATTTCAGGTTTCCTTTTCTTGGGCAATTGTGAAACAGACACCAACTTAGCTGCTTCTCCTACTTCTTTGTCAGTCTGACTGACTGTCAATCTGCAACTTCGACACACACGCCCCCCCCCCCCCCCAATCCGCCCTCACAACCCACTTTTTTTTTTTTTTTTTTTTTTTTTTTTTAAATCATTCCAAGACGGCCAAAATTTGCATATGTGCAAATATCGTCTCGTTTTGGACGAGATAGGCATGTATAAATTGTGTCTTCAATAGCGGCCATCTTTCTTTTTTTGTTACTCTCTTGCAGGTAAGACATGTTCGCGCTCGTTTTGAGTTCCGAGGTAAGTCATGTCTTTCGTTACAAAGCTAGTCTAAAATTAAAAGAAAATGTTACCCCCTTTCTATTATGAGATATGAAAATTACCAGTGAATTTGCTACTGTTAGTAGTTGCAAAAGTGTGAAAACTAGAGCAAGACTCAACAAGAAGAGTAAGACCTTCTTGAGATTGTTTCTCCAGTAAATAGTGAATCGGCCTTCGTAATCGTTGTTTTGAAAAAATCAGATGGAGATATATATGCATATGTGGTGATTATAAAGTGGGAGTAAGTCATAAAGTTTGTTCAAACTCATACCGCATACCAAATATGGAAGTGGTCTTATATTCCTTAGCAGGAATTAATGTTTTTATTTTATTTTATCAATCAATGCAAACCTTACTGAAAAATTAGTTTGATGGTCCACAAAACAAAACTTTTTCAGATACTCCTGAATAAAGCTTGTAGCAGAATTAGACCAAAAATTAAAGATAAACTAAACAATATGTTTTAGTTCAAGACACGAACAAAAATGCTATTTTTATATGATCAGAATACTTTTAGAGTGAACAATAAATGCAGAAGGACCTATATTTATGTTTGTATAGACTTGTGTTAATATAAGTATATGCCATTACGATGAAAAAGTATTTAGTCATTTCACATACAGAAAATGACTTAATTAATTTTTTATTTTAGAGGAGAAAATCAGAGCATGATTTTTTTTCATTCATCAACCAAATATTGGAATACAAGTAATCTCATTTTTGCATTTGGTAATATATATGTATGTCAATATATTGTATCTTATTTTCCTTCTGCTAATGAGGTGCTCAAGATTCAAGTTGATCGAATCTCGTGGATTGCAGGCAAACATTGCAAGTTTCCATACTTGAAAAAGCTGATAAGAAAGTAGAGTAGGTGTAAAGGGAGATAACTGCTGCAGGCTAAATTATGATGAACTCTTGAGAAGGTGGTTTTGACATGGTTTTATTCTTAAAAAAGAAGCAGGGAAAACATTGCTCAGGTATTTGACTAAAATCATTGCTATTTTGCAGAAATAATTTCCACAACGATCAAATGATGACTGCAGAATTTTATTTGGGAGAAATTGCTGCTTATTTTTATAGTTAAATATGTATTGTTGAAAGATTTTTTGAATGAATAACAAAAATTCTTTACTCGTTGCTTAAATTTTAAATACTCGTTTATTTTTATGTACTCCATGAAGAAAACAAGTTTGAACAAACAAAAAATTCTGTTTGATTCTTGTTAACTTTATTTCTTATTTAGTATTTAAATTTATATTTGAAAATTGCATGAAATTTAACAACTATTGAAACAAATTTTCATAGGCAAATAATTTCAAAGGGTATTTTTTTAATGAAAAAGATATTTGTAAAACTAAGGAAAATGCTTAAAAACACAATATACCGTGATTTAGTATCCATTACACTAAGTGACTATATAGTACTTCAACACCTTTCCTGAGTTTAAGAATTAAATTTGTTTTCTTGGAATCAGTCTGGCAGTATGTACCATTTTTGTCTCTTAAATATCACTATCATTAATTTTCAAAATAAATCCAAGGACCTCATTTTTACCCCAGAAACTTTAGTGAACCTTGGCCATCTAAGCACAAAACTTGTGTTAGACTCAAATTTTGGTTGTATAAAAACAATCGGGATCAGTTAAAGAGAAGAATCAAGAATCTGTAATTGTAGACTAACTTAACTTAAATGGTTTTCGCTGCTCTAATTTCTTGCTTTTCCTATAAATATCATTTATTAAAATGTATAAACACAAAAATTATTTTTTTTATTAAAGTTAAAATAAAACTAAAAAAATTATTTCTTTTAAATTATTCTGTTGAATTCGTACTATTATTTTCCTTTCTTTGCAATACTGAGTGTTACTGTTAGTGTTACTGTTCACTGTTACAGTAAATTTTTTTTACTGTTTTAGATGAAAACCTTCGCTATAGGCGTGATTTTTAAGGTTTTTATAAGGAATGGTTTTATGAAGACTTGCTTGGATTACAAAAAAAATAGCATTATTTTTTTTAAGTCATCATTTTCTCTCTTGATCAGAATGCCATGAAAAAACAAAAAAAAACAAAACCTTTTTTTAGCCATACGTCTTTTGAATTTAGCTAATAATGGCTCAAATGAAAAAAAATCTCCATTTGATCTTAATCTGTTTTTCTATATCCTTGGAAGCAAATCCTTCTTTTCCTTTGCGTCTTAAATGGCGAGCCATTGTTGAGATCAATGGTGTGTATTTGACGGTTTCCGAACAACTAACTAAACAAATAAACAAACAGCTGTCCTACGATTAGAAACTTAACTTTAAATTGCTTTAAAATTAAACAGCTACTGGTGTTTAATTTTAATTTAAGAGTGTTTTTTCACTTGTGCCATTTTCCTCTATTTTTTCACTTGTGCCATTTAGTTCACCGTTTTTTATGGTTGATAAAAAAAATAATAAAAAACGTTTAGCTAACGCCTGAGGAAAGATTAAATTTTTATGTATAGCTTTATTGTTGCTGAAAACTTGGGTTTTAAATTTACAAAAAAAAAAAAAATTAAAAAAAACTGTACTTCAAGAACAAGATCACTTTTAAGTGAGTTTATGCAGAGAACAGGAAAAGGAAAAATAATAAGTGAATTATGAATTGAAAAGATTGACGTTGGTGCTAACTGATTCAAAATAGTTTCTTTTAGGTTCTTTACTTTAAATTTAGTGGTTTGAGGAATGCTAGCGAATCTGTTTTAAAAATGTCTAAAACATTACAAACGAAAATTTTTCTTTTTCGAAATAGCTTTAAGCTAAATTTTTCAATTTTCATAGGTATGTACAAAAAATCACTGCCGATTTTCGATACCTCAATTTAAATTTAATTTTTAAAAATAAAAACGTTTTCTTGAAGCTTTAATTTTACCTTTAATTGAAAGCCAAGAGATTAAATTTACTAATTACCATAAGCAAAATACCCTGGTTTAGTTCAAACCGAAATTATATTGCTCGGAATCAAAAATTTCACTGCAAAAAAATTTTTTTTTAAATTTACCGCCATTATTGACGAATCGACAGATTATGTAAACAGTAGCTAAATTTCTGATTTAAAAATCTTGCAAAAACAAAATATACCTCCTTGACACGTTATTTAAGTTGATTTTTATAATTGAAACCTTCCTTTATCTGATTTCAAACAAGTATTAAGTGCTTACTGACTTGATATTTACGAAATAAATCACTCTTTAAAAACAGTAGCCCTCTTGTCAGCGCTTATCTAGGCGATAAATTACGCGTTGACAAGTAGCAGGTGTGAATGACGTTTGGATGGCGGCCGTAAGTGACAAAAAAATCGTGTAGCTTAAAACGTAATATTTGGAAATTTAAATTTTTTTTTGTTTTTTAACTAAATAGTAAAATTAAAAATTTAATATAATATTTTCAGCAAGTATAACATTTTATAGAATTTTAGTTTAGATTTATAGCCAGACTATGCTTTCTGAATAAATAAAAATAAAATATGCTTTCTGAATAAATAAAAATAAAATATGCTTTCTGAATAAATAAAAATAAAATATGCTTTCTGAATAAATAAAAATAAAATATGCTTTCTGAATAAATAAAAATAAAATATGCTTTCTGAATAAATAAAAATAAAAATATGCTTTCTGAATAAATAAAAATAAAAATATGCTTTCTGATAATAAATAAAAATATGCTTTCTGAATAAATAAAAATATGCTTTCTGAATAAATAAAAATATGCTTTCTGAATGAATAAAAATATGCTTTCTGAATGAATAAAAATATGCTTTCTGAATGAATAAAAATATGCTTTCTGAATGAATAAAAATATGCTTTCTGAATGAATAAAAATATGCTTTCTGAATGAATAAAAATATGCTTTCTGAATGAATAAAAATATGCTTTCTGAATGAATAAAAATATGCTTTCTGAATGAATAAAAATATGCTTTCTGAATGAATAAAAATATGCTTTCTGAATGAATAAAAATATGCTTTCTGAATGAATAAAAATATGCTTTCTGAATGAATAAAAATATGCTTTCTGAATGAATAAAAATATGCTTTCTGAATGAATAAAAATATGCTTTCTGAATGAATAAAAATTTAAATTTCTTTTAAAAGAAAGAATTAAATTAAAATAACCGAACTGTTATTTATTAATATTTTTCTGAAATATTAAATATTTTTATGTTTAGATATTACATATTTATCTTACATTATTAATATGCTTTCTGAAAAAATTAAATTTCTTTTAGAATAATTTTAATTTAATAAAAAAAGAATTAAATTAGAATCAAAGTTTGGTTTGTTTAGTTTTCGATGTAAGGGGAATTCATCCAAAGACTTGTTAACTTCTAAAAACAATACGACCTCTACGGGAACTTGTTTCGATCCGTATGGAACACCGTACTTAATAAAAATTTCCAAAATTTAATTATTTTTAATTATTTTAAAAGTAAAATTGGTGAATGATTTTTATTAAACTTTTCAATTTTCGATAGGCAATGTGATAATCAATTCTTAAGTAAGAGGAAATTAAACAACGTTTTAATAAAAGGTTTTTAAAATATTTTTAACACTTTTATGAATTATTATAATAAAAAATTAAAAAATAAAAACAATTATTTCAAAATTTTATTAGTAAACGAAAAAATTTTTTTTCTTCAGAGTATAATGTCCTTAATAATTATTATTTATTCCAGCAATTAAAAGTTTATCAAATTAAATTATATCAGATTTATTGCATTTTTATTTTACTCTTCGGAGCAGATTTTCGGCCAGGTTGTCCACTTTAGAATAAAAAACATAGATGATTTATATGCCCCAATGAGTCCTGCATTTAACTAATAAAAAAAATGTATACAGATATTAAAATTTATTAAAATTTCATGGATTTACGTAGATTTCATGGATTTACGTATTTATGAATGAGTACTGAAAGTTTCATTCAAATCTGACTATTATTTGATTTTTGCGAGAATTTTGAAATTAATGTGTTTGTTACCGTGAAAAAAGTGGGTTGTATCAGCATTACCACGTAACCGATTGTAATAAAGGCGTAATTTTTTTTTTAGCCGCTAACTCAAATAAAACAACATTTTCTATCAAAATTTCGAAAATGTTAGCAGAGATTCAAAAAATTTTAAAAATAATTAAAAATTGCTTTGATCTTTCCTCTTAATAAAAATATAAATATTTTGATGGAAAAAGTTAGTTTTATTAAGTTTATGAACTTTTTTATTCATACTATGCTGTTTCATGCTGTTTTACGAATTTTAAATAATTTGAATGTCTGACATTCCAATTATTTAAAATTCGTTTTTCGTTAATTAAAACATAATTACAATAATACATGAACATTTAAGGATCAGTTAACATCTAAATTTTAATGCTAATTCATCGTTACGATATTCCCCGTCATAAGTCACAAGCACTTATTTCATCTCTGACTTCAAAATCACACGATCAATTTAAAAAAAAGCATGAACACCTGCAGTCCAAGAATAAAACAAAACAAACTGATCAGTCAGTCAGTTAAGTGCCATACGTGAAACACGCATGGGCGATCATGTCTCTTTCGAGACATGACTGACTGGGCAGAAGATTATCCCGCAGTAGGTTGCCATTGCTTTTTGCGGTAGATTGGTTGCCAGCCAAGGCTATAGAACCCAATCTGTCCTGCTATTTAACCCATAACTGGAGGGAAGAGACGGAAAAATTAATGAAAGTGAATACAATGGATTCAACTGGAATTCGAACTCGGCTCCCTGGTTTCTCATTCTGAGCCAATATCTACTGCACCACAACGCACATATTTGTATTTTAAAAATAAAATATCTTTAATCATTATGTAACCAATAGTTTAAAAACAAAATTATTCTATATGCTTTTTTTTTTTATGTAACTTAGAATTAATAATTTTATTTTTTACATTAGAAGTACAAATTAATTGGTGAAATGATATTTGAGTTTCTTTATTGCTCTTATTTTGTGATTATTTTCTTGCCTATTGGTGTCAAAAATATTTATTTGCACCCAATGAGTCTTAATTTGCATTTAAGAGCTATTGAATTCACTTATGAGTATTTTGATAGGAAAGAGTTGACAAGCAAAAATGGTAATTCAGAATTTGAACTCCTGTGCCAAAATTTTTTTAATTCTTTTAAAAAATGTCCACCCTCAAAATGGCATTAAACTTTACTTTTTTTTTTAATTCTTCAGACATGTCTTCAACAAAGTAATTCTTGTTATGAATAGTAATGTGATGAATTTGAAAATTGTATTGAAAAATTACAAGTAAATTTTAAAAAATATTCAATGTAGAATTTTTCCAGCTCACTGTGAAAGAAAATGAGTTTTATTAAATTGGGCAAATGTCAACTCTCAAAAAATTATTTTTGAGTTTTACTGAAATATTTTTATGAAAGTTTGGGCCAAATTTCTAATATGTTACTAAATTACTTGAGATTGTATGAATTTTTTACTGAAATAACATCCACAGAAATGTTTCTTTATAGAAATGCAAAAAAAAAATTTATTTTAATCTGGTAATTCTCTGAATTTTTGGAAATTTAAAAAATAGTATAATAATTTGCTTATTTTTTCTTTCTTTGGTTTTAGTAGGACCTAATGTATACTAATGGTTTTGTCTTCTTCACTATTTACTAGAGTTTATTTTTGTATATCAAAGTAAAGATGGAATAAAAGAAAATTTGTCAGAGTTTAATGTATTCAAAGTAGATCAGCAGAGACAATATTAACCAAAACATTATTTCACCAGCTCAACAATGGTTCCAAGTATGTTGTAATGAAGATGAGTCTTGAAAGTTTTATTGTATCAAGTTATCAATTTCACTAAGTTCTATAATGGGCCCTCATTTTCAGTTAGATATATGAATACATTTCAAGACCTTTGATCTAATTCCTAAATTCTTCTATGTGCCCTGTCCCTTCAGGACATAGGCGATCATGGCCCTCCACGTCTCCCTATCCCTTGTGGCCCTCAGCATGTTTGTTCCCGTTACTCCTGGTAACCCCCGTTCCGTCATCCACCCGACCAGGCCCTGCAAATATGTTATCTGCTGCCTTCCTCTGTCTCTCTTTCCCTCTATCTGGCCAGTCAGTATCAGGTTCTCCAAACTCTCCTTCCTCATTGCGTGTCCTAGGAACTTCAGTTGTCTCTTCCTGATGCTCTGTATTAATTTCCTTTTGGTTGCCATTCTTTCCAACACCTCATCGTTGCTTGCATGTTCAGTCCACGATATCTGCAGCATCCTTCTGTAGAACCACATTTCTGCTGCTTCCAGTTTTGTCCTCATTTTCAATGATATTGTCCAGCACTCACTACCGTATTGAAGAACTGACATCACATAGCAATCCAGCACTCTTTTCTTTATTTCTAGTGAAATTTTCCTGTGTGTTAGTACTTCTGGAACGCGCCCTTTGCCATGCCAATTCGCCTTCTGATCTCTGTGTCGCACTTTCCGTCTCCTGTTAGAACACTTCCTAGATATTTAAATTTTTGCACCTGCTTTATTCTGGTATCTCCCACCTGTATTTGGCATTTTGGGTTGCACCTTTTGCTGATGACCATGCATTCGGTTTTCTTAAAGTTTATTTGTAGTCCTTTTTTGTCACTCTCCACCTCTACCTTCTGTAGGAGGACCTGCAGTTTCCTTTCTGTGTCTGGAATCAGCACTGTATCATCTGCATACCTTATGTTGTTCAAGTTGTGGCCTCCAATAGCAAATCCTGGCGTGTCGTCTAGGGTCCTCAAAATATTCTCGCTCTACAGGTTGAACAAATCCGGTGAAAAGACACATCCTTGTCTTACGCCTCTTTCTATCTTTGTAAATCTACTGAGATCGTTACCTGTCCATATGCAGGCCGTTTGCTACTAGTAGAGATTCTTAATTACTCTGATGTCTTTCCCGAAAATGTCTAGGCTGCCGAGCATCTCCATCAATTCTTTGTGTCGTATCTTGTCGAATGCCTTCACATAGTCAATGAAACATAGGTATAAGTCTTTTTTCATTTGTATTGCACTTTCGGAGAGCATCCTAATCATGAATATGGCGTTCCTTGTTCCAGTGTCTTTAACGAACCCGCACTGTTCCTGCCCTATCTCTGGCCTGATTCTGCTTTTCACTCTATTCATCAGGATTCTGACAATCAGTTTTGTGATGTGACTCATTAAGCTGATAGTTCTGTGTAGTTCACACCCGTTTGCACCTGGTTTCTTCGGCAGTGCTATAAATATCGACTTGCATAGGTCGTCTGGTATTATTCCACTGCTATAAATTTTGTTTATTATATCGGTAATTTTTTCTGTGCCATATTCTTCTAAGGCTATCAGCAGCTCTATCACTATACCGTCTGGACCAGCTGCTTTGTTTCTGTTCATTTTGGCCATTGCAGCTTCCACTTCGGATTTTAGTATTTTCGGTTCATCCATCTCCTTGTGTATTCTTGGTTGTTCTCTCCTGTCGCAAAAAAGATCCTTTATATACTCTTCCCATCGCTGGAGTATTTCCTCTTTCTCCAATATGATTGTTCCGTCCTTGGATTTTATGCATCCTGTTGAGGAGCAGGTTTTTTTGTCCTGTCAGTTCTCTTATCTCTTTATGCATCTCTGCTTTATTGGTCCTGCTCAATCTCTCTACTTCTGCGCATTTGTTGTTAAGCCATTCCTCTTTAGCTTGTCTGCATTTGTTCCTTATCTCCCTGTGAAGTTTCCTAAATAAGGCAACAAAAAACTAAGAAAACAAGAGGGGTGTAAATTTAGTCACATTTGTGCTTTACCACCTTAACTACTATTTTTTAATGATTACCATTTTAAAAAATTAAAGATATGGATGTTTATGGACAATCTTCTGTGATTGGCAACAACCAGTTGAGGGCCGTTTTTGAAGGTGGCCTATTTAAAACAATCTGAATAGTTGTTGAAGAATTAAATGTTAGATATTTAACCATTGTTCAACATTTGCACCAAATTGGAAAGTCAGAAGAGCTTAATTACATATCCTATGAGCTGAATAAAAAAAAAAAAATTAATCCCTGTTATGAATATCTTGGTATTATTTTGAACTATTGTTCTCATCTTGGTTGATATAGATATTATAGACACAACATTTTGACCAAGTACTCTCTGATCATCAAGTGTCCATTGATTGGCTGATATGGATTTTCTGTTGATTATTGTGATATATCCTGTGAAATCAATAACATTTATATCAACCAAGATGAGAACAACAGTTTGAAATAATACCAACATATTGAAAATTACTCATCTCAGAAATAAATACTAAAATTATGACAAATGGCATGAACCCAATAACATAACCAGTTGCCAAAACCATTGACACTGAATATAAAAGACTCCAAAAATATACCTCTAATGTCTTTGGGGATGGTGGCATACTGGATATAGCAGTTGGTTATATATGTGTTAAGTTATACTATCAGTGGTCATGAGTTCAATCCTTGGATCTGGCAGTGACGTACCAAATTCAACAAGAGAGAACAATAATTGACTTCACAGGGTATATCACTATAATCAACAGATAATCCATATCAGCCAATCAATAGACACCTGATGAAAAGTGGGTATTTGGTCAAAATGTTGTCTATAATAACATCTATATCAACCATGATGAGAACAATAGTTCAAAGTAATACCAAGATTTTGGAAATTACTCATCTCAGAAATAAATACTAAAAACCCTGTTATAAAGTTTACTCTGCACTTTTTTTATGCAAATGTGGTTTTATGTCAGTGATATCAAGATGCAAGGTTAACCTGAGGTTAATTATAGCCACTAAATGCAAATGTATAATCCATTGTATTCACTTACGCGCAAATACCCTTGGGAAAGGTATTAATCCATCTCTTCCTTCCAGTTATGGGTTAAATAGCAGGACAGATTGGGTTCTATAGCCTTGGTCGGCAACCAGTCTACCGCAGAAAGCAATGGCAACCTACTGCGGGATATTCATATGCCCAGTCAGTCAAAGAGTTTTTGTGCATGGTTTGTTGAAGAAAAAATTACCAAGAATTGTTAGCACAAAATGAGCTGCTATGAGTATCAGAAGCTATGCTAATGTTTTTCCATCCCTGTTTGGCAAGGCCAATCAGAAAAATTGCTCAGTGAATAAAGGCCATTGCTTTTGCTTACTGAGAGAGATATATTTTTTCCTTTTGAAAAGAAAAGGACGATTTTCGAGCGAGGTGAGCAAAAGTACAATTTTTGCTGTTATGAGAAAAAGGTTGGAATTTTGACCCCGTTTTTCTTACTAAATTTTTACTAGACTTTTCACACCAGGTCCACAATTGAACTTAGTTTTGGCACACGGATTTTTTTTTTCTATTACATATTGAGAATGTTGTCTGAATGTGCGTTGTGGTGCAGTGGATATTGGCTCAGAACGAGAAATTGGGGAGCCGAGTTTGAATTCCAGTTGAATTCCTTGCATTCACTTACGCGCAAATACTCTTGAGTAAGGTATTAATCTCTTTCCTCCAGCTATGGATTAAATAACAGAACAGATTGGGTTCTATAGCCTTGGCTGGCACCCAATCTACCATAGAAAGTAATGGCAACTTACTGCGGGATAATCTTTTGCCCAGTCAGTCATGTCTCTTTCGAGACATGATCACCCAAGTGTGTATCACGTATGGTACTTAAGTGACTGGTAAGCAACTATTTGCCCACTTTCACAATGCAGTCCACATGCACTTCTGCTGGTTGAACTTGATGCTGAAATCAAGTTCATCAATTGATTGCTGTGTTGAGTGCCATGCAATGCACCGACATGTCATCTGTAGTGAAGTGCACTTCACCTGTCTGATTAATACAGATTCTGTCTAATTGATTTGGTGGTGTCCACCCCAACAAAAGATTGAAATTGAGCAGTTTTCCCTTCACAACACTTTAACTGAATCCACACCTTTCATTTTAAGCAGAACTTTGCAAACTCCACAACATCTCAGAAGTTTTCTATTTGCCTCTAGTGCATTAACATCCTTCTTCCTCTAAACATGACAAACTCAAATTGCTCACGAGTAACTGATGAAATATTGGAGTGAATGAAAATGTCAAAGATTCAGGTCTTGTGTTATCATTTAATCAGCACTCCACTTAATTTCCTAATTGTGTTGTGACATGGATAAAAAGTAGATTCCATATATAATCAATCATGTTTCACACATTGTTTCAAATAAGGTGAAGTAACAAAACATTTCTCCAAATCATTCACTTCTTGAATCCTAGTGAAACCATCATAGCACAGACAACTAGCAGGAAATATACAAAATGAATCAAGAACTGCAATGTTAAAATCCAACATTGGTCAATTGAAAAAGGACTAATTCTTCTCTATGAAGATGGCCAATCATGTCTTGAAAATGGTTAGTGATACAGAAAGAAAAATTAGTAAGCTGAGTTTAAGTTCTAGTCAGATTTGTTATATTCACTTTCACATAAGTACCCTTGGGGAATGTATGAATCTATACCCCATAACTATGGTTTAAATACCAGGGTTATCTAGCCTTGAGGTGACAACCAGTATAGGAGAAGGAAAACTGAATTCAAAACCAGCCTGATGAGGGATGGACTTTGTCAGGCTATCTTGCCCTAAACACAGTACTTGTACTATGGCTGCAATACATATAGTGCTCCTATGACCCTATGGATTATGGGAATCACAATGTGATGATGATCAGCCTCCTACTAATTTTTGGCAAAGTGTTTGAGGTTAGTAATAACGCTGAGGTGGTTCAACAGCCCACAGCCTATTCTCTGACAAACAGTAAGGCTTTCACTTTGTCAGGTCTACCTCTGATGTGTTAATAACCATCATAGAGTATATATACAATTCTCTTGAAAAGAATAGTGAAGCTCGAGCTGTTGCCATGGATATCTCTAAAGCATTTGACAGTCTGGCATGCTGGCCTTCTGCACAAGCTACAGGGATATGGTATAACTGGACACTTGTTTGATTTAATTAAATCGTTCCTATCGTGTAATGAAGGTTGTATTGAACATGTATGCTTCCAGATCCTATCAGGTGAATGCAGGTATCCCTCAAGGCTCTGTCCTAGGTACTATGCTTTTTCTGATCTTCATCAACGATCTCTCTGATGTAATCAGATCCCAAGTAGGGATCTACACCGATGACACCACCATTTACTCTTGCCACAATAAGAAATCTGCCATGGCTGACATAGCAAACCTTGATGCTCATCAAAGGACCTCCAATCTGTGGTAGACTGGAGGTAAGAAATCACTCGTAAATTTTAATATTTCCAAAATGAAGCTGCTATCCTTTAACCACCATAGACAATCGCTCCTACCCCACATCAGCATGAATCAGGCTAGTCTCCCTGGAAGCAATACACTGTGCCGCCTTGGCCTAACTCTCATAGCCGACCTCAAGTGAAATGACCTCATTGAATCAATAGCTAAATTTACTGCTAGGAAGGTTGGGTCACTGTGTTGGTCCAAGAAGTTTTTCTCTTCTGAATCCATCTTGCACATATACTAATCTACCTTCCGCTCATGTATTGTATACTGCTGTCACATCTGGTTGGGTGCCCCTGCTATTCACTTTGGCATTTTGAACAAAATCCAAAAGAGAATCTGCAGTGTTATCAATACCGACCTGGCAGCTCGGCTCTAGCCACTTTATTATTGAAATGTGACTTCTCTCTCTCTTCTACAAAGATTTTTACAGCTTTTGCTCTGATGAGCTTAGCTCCCTGGTGATCCCTCTTCATGAATTTACTTGAGCTACTAGACTGGCAACTGGATCTCACCCTTTTACAGTGAAAAAAGTCAAATGCAACCACAACTTATATTCGAGGAGTTTTTTTTCTCGCACTTCCTGCCTGTGGAATTCCCTTCCATATACTTGCTTCCCTGATAGCTACAATCTTTAAGAGTTTAAATGCAATGTCAATTGCCATCTCTTATTCCTTTGACATCCATCCTTTCCCTGACACCCCCTGTATCTTGTTCTTCTCCTTTTCTTCTCTACTCTCATGCAGCTCACTTCACACCATTGTTTCCATTCTTTTCTTACCTATTCTGTGATATCTTCCTGTGACCTGTTCTTCTTTTTCTTTACTTTCTTATGCACCATTTAATAGAATCCTGGTATCAAATTTTCCACGGTGTGAAAAAATTAAAGATTAGAATCAATGTCTATATTCCCTCTATATATTTGTAACCTAAAAAATTCTTTCTAGAATAGTAGTAGGATTATTCAAATCAATTTAGCTTGTATACATGCATATAAGATAGCATTAATCTCCAAGAATTTAAATGTAAAGTCAATAGTCATCTCCTATCTCACTAACCTTTATCTTGTCTCTCATGCTCCTTTCTTTGTTCACTCCACTCTCATCAGTATTCTCATCCCTCTCCTACCCACTTCCTGACACCCTCTATAACCAGTCACTCTTTTTCCTAACTTTCCTCCTATGTAACCCCCTGCAAAACAGTGGCAATAAAATTCCTTGCTTGGGGCGATATGATTATTAAAAAAAAAAAAAAAAAAAAGCATTATCAAAAATTATAGATTTGCTTTGGAAATACTTCGACATTAGAAATCTATAGGCTCATGCATAGTCAAATCTATATTAATGAAATCATGACCGCTTTACTAATGTATAGCAATGACCTAATAAATGAGATGCATGCTTTCAGGATTTTATCCTTTTGAGTATGACATTACATAAGCTCAGCTTGGGGCAGGGGAGCTTTTAAAGGGAGAAAGGCTGCGTTTAATCCACGGTGCCTAAAGCATCCCAATAGAAAAATAGTTTTTAGCAACTTTTGCTCTCATCTTGCTTTAAACTTGGCCTTGTGCCAGATTCTGTTTGAGTGCACAACTAAATACTTAGATAAGAAGCAAGATAACAGTATCACTAATGGATTTACTCCTGCTGATTTTCCATTAATGTTATTTCATATTGATATCCTCAAATCTTAAAACTCTTTCTGCCCTGTTCTCAATCAGGCTGTCTTGATTTTGTCTTTTGTTCATTAAAGAGAATCTGGTAAGAGATGGTGAAAGCAATGTTATGAAAATCGTTCTTGCTGGAAGTCATGCAGAAGTTAGAAATATTGGATTGATTGCCAAGTATATACTGGAAAGAGAAAAAAAAGTGACAATAATATGAGAGGGTGCTGAAAAGTTTCACTTGACTCATTTTCTAAAATCTGACCAAATGATCAAACATAATTTTTTTTTTAATCCTTGGTTCATCTGAGAACTTTCCAGCACCTCTTCATGTAAAATGCATAAGTAATTTCCATTTTTGGGAACCAATGATAACATTTTGAAGAATAAAGTTAGATAAACAGAAATGGAAATTATTTATGGCTTAATATCTATCATATTTTTTAACTAGACAAGAGTCCACCACAAAGGGATGGGTACATTCCACATCTCTTTGAAGTAAATTCTTCTGGTGATGAAATAGAAATAGAATTTTCTTCAACTTGGGAAATAAAACTCCATAACTAGTCAGTGGTGAATAGAATGGATGTGTGTTATGGTGCAGTGGATATTAGCTCGTAATGAGAAATTGGAGAACTATGTTTGAATTCCAGTTGAATTCATTGCATTTACTTAAGTGGTGTTAATCCGTCTCTTCCCCCTCCAGCTATGGGTTAAATATCAGGATAGGTTGGCTTCTATAGCCTTGGTTAGCAACCAGTCTAATGCAGAAAGTAATGGTAATCTACTGCAGGAAAATCTGCCTTGTCAGTCATGTCTCCTTTGTGACATAATCACCCAAGTGTGTATCATATATGATACTTAACTGACTGACTGAATAGAATGCTATCAATTTGTATATATATTTTTTGATTAGTGAAACTGTAAAGGTTGCTCTGAAAGAAAATGCATTTTATATTAGTGTATTAGCATGATGGTAGATGTGAATATTGGTTGTTAGTTTGAAAGGAGAGGCTGAAACTCCCTGCTAATAAGCTATGTTTTTGCTTTGTTACAAATAGCATCCTTTTTCCTTCGTGCACATGTGTAGTCACATCAGCATGAACATCACTTTAGTTCAATGAAGTCCTAAAGGACTAAACATGACAAGGAAAAGCTTTTTCTACTTTGTCATAGCTTTTCCATAATATATATTGAATATCCGGTTGAAGGAGGCTAAAGAAATTATTGGCTAAAACAATCTTTTAAGAATGATAATGAGGAGGAGAATAGTCTAAAAATTAGGAGGAATAATTAAAATAATTAATCTTGAAACTTCAGAAAATATTTGATATTAATTTCATTATCAGTGTTATGGTTGCCAAGAATAATTCCTGTTTTGAATCAAGTTGAATTGACCAAAGTTCTATCTAGATAAATTGTAATACTTTTTGATTAGAGGCAGGAAAATGAAAAGATAAAAAAGTTTAAAATCAATTCTTAATTTCTTTCCTTAAGGAATTCAGAATTGAAAAAAATTGATTTTGCTTGAATTTTCAAATGATGAAAAAATAATTTAAAAACTTTATACTATCTTTTATGAGCTATACCTGGAAAACATCTAACCATTTTGAATATTCTGAGAACCGTTTGCAAGACTTTCATGTAACATAGCAGGGAAAATATTAGACTCTCTTGAGTAAGGTTGTGTCATGTGGAAGCATTGCATATGAAAATATACCTGCCAGTTCCTCATTTTATACAGTGGGTTTAGAACCCCCCCCCCCTTCCCGGCTTGTTAACCTTCTGCAATCTAGATCTGGTTCTTTGATTTCTACCGTTTCACAAAATTAAAATCAGTTAAGTCTTTTTTTTTTTTTGTAAGACTGGATGAAATTAAGAACAGTCATGGTGGATAGCAGCTCAGATTGAGCAATCTTAAAGCCAAGTTCGAATTCCAGTCAAATTCATTACGTTCACTTGGGAGAGGTATGAATCTAGCTCTTCTCCCCCAAGCTATGAGTAAATAGCAGGGCAGGCTGGGTTCTATAGCCTAGGAGAAGGAAAAACTCTTAATTTAAATCAGCCTGGAGAGGGTTGGGCTCCGTCAGTGTTGTGCCCAAAGAAATACCGCTTCTACTTCAGCTGATGAGTCAGGGGATATTTAGATCTGGAGATTAAGAACATGACAAAACGACTGATGGTAACAGTAAGGAGAAAACATTTGCTATTCATTGACTAAGCAACAGTACTGTTTTAAATTGAAATTCATGAAATCTTTCTTTGAAAACAATTTGTCAGGAAAATAGGTTCTCAAATTCACTAGCTGTTGTTGCTCTTTCTAGTATGAATGGGGTTTCCTTCCTAACCTTTTATTTGTTGTAAAGTGGAATGTCAACATCTTGATTATATCATTATTTTCTCTTTGAAATACATGTGGTATCCATTTTAGCTGTAAATCCTCAAGTGATATGATTCTGTATTGCCAGCCTATGTGTTTTGATGTGTGATCTTCACCAAAACCTATAAGCTTTTTTTTTTCCAAAGCCTTTTTTAACCATTGATCTTGGAAAGCAGTTGTATACAGCAGTCAGTTTAGATATTTCTGAATGGGTTTGGTGATATAGTTGGCATCAATAATCCTGAAAGGAGACTGTAGTAGAATTTTATGAGGGCATAAAATTCAACTCGGCAGTTGCATGTCTCAAGAATTTCTTCTTCACACTGTGTAACATGTCATGAAGCCAATTCCATGGCTACATGTGACACCCATTTATATCTAGGTTGAGAAGTCAGTGATTGGTTGAAGTGTGACCAAAATTCTGCATGATATTCTCATATATAAACAAGTCACGTGTGCTCTTTTTTCTTTTCCAACATAGGATACATACGACTCATTTTCACTTGACTTGATGAGGTAAGTCACCATTTTCTTTGCTATACTCTCCCCTGATCTCATAATCTGAAATCAGACAGCTTAGAGTAGGTGTTTTACCTGGTGCCTTGTTGCAATGGAACCATTTCTATTCTGTGTTAGTGAGTCGTCTCCTGAGGAATCATCTTGAGTTTCTGGAACCTCTGCGTCTGTGGAAGCATTGGATTTATAAAGTACAATTAGATGATCACTTTCAAACAATCATCATTGGAGTTGCATGTTGACATAATAGTCTATGAAAGGGCAAAGATCTTTGTTTACATTTCACTAAATAGTCCTAATATTTCTTTCTTTTCCAATGTCGGATATATATGACATGTTAGTTTGATGTGGTAAGTCACCATTTTCTTCACTTCAGGGACTTTCTGTATTTTGAAAGTAGAAAAATCAGGCAATATCAATAGGAAGTTCTGATCCCTCCCACCCAATTAAAAATCCATGACTGTAATTTCGAAGGGCATAAATGAGTCTTGCAAGTTCAAAATACCAGTAAGGTGTAAATCCAAAATCTTGTATCCAAAATCTGCAACACTTAACTACATTTCTATCCTGCACATATATAAATCTACCATCCGCCTGTGTATTGAATACTGCTGCCACATCTGGTCGGGTGCCCCTGCTATTCTCCTCGGGCTTTTTGACAAAATACAGTGGAGAATCTGTAATGTGATCAATACCGACTTAGTTGACCGCCTGCAGTCACTCTCTCACTGGCGTGATGTGGCTTCCCTGTGCCTCTTCTATAAGTACTTTCATGGCTTCTGCTCGGATGAACTTAAATCACTGGTGCCCCTTAGGTGTGAATTTGCACAAGATACTAGATTGGCATCTAGGTCCCACCCCTTTACAGTGAAACCGATGAAATGTAACCGCAATTTCTAATCCAACAGCTTCTTTTCTCGTACTTCCCGCCTGTGGAATTCTCTTCCGCATGATTTCTTCCCTGACGGCTACAACCTCCAGGAGTTTAAATGTAAGATCAATAGACACCTCCTAACACACTAACTTGCACCCATTTCCTCCAACGCTCTCCCTACATACCTCCTAACTCCTCTATCACCTTCCCTCTGACATTTCCTATACCCAATCGCTCTATGTAACCGCCTACACTACAGTGCCAGTGGACTGCCTTGCTTGGGGTGATATGATTTAAAAAAAAAACAAAAAAACAAAGAACTAAAAAATCCACTTGGCATTCAATGTAGTATTCTTTTATTGGTGTAGGAAAGCTTGTGATTGATCAATGCTGATAGAGAAGTGCAAACAATTACCATATTTTGAGGTCTACTAATGTCGACCCAATCTTTTCAATTTCCAACATAGAACTGGAAACAAAAATTCTTTGTTGAGGTAAAACTTGATTTTCTCCTCCACAAAGAGGGTTACTAGGATAGGTAGGTGAGATCCCAAGGAGATGTGAAGACACCATTGCCCTAGGTAGGCTTTTTATTTTATTTTTTATTTTAATGGCTTGATGATTTTTCAGACAAACTTCACACACACATTTATATTTTTTTTTAAAGAATACTTTACAAATGCAGATTCTTTTTAGATTAGAGGAGATTGGTCATTTTTTTAGTTTAGCTTAGATGTGGCACAAGGCTGAAAGTATGGAGGCATCAAGTGAAGATCACACTTAATATTTAACCATAATTTTTCTAGTTAGTCAAGCTTGATAAGCATTATACCATGTCTAGGAGCCCCTGTGGGTGTAGATTGTTCTCATTTTTACCATCCATGTTAATGCTATCTTGTATCAGTTATTTTGTGAGATGCCACTTGTCTCTGTTATAGTTGTTTTGTACTATCCAGTGCAGGGATTCTATTGACAACTGTCAGGTAACTATATTTGTTTAACAAATATTTTTATTCACAAGGTAATGTCTCAAAGGAAAATAGTGAGTTTTTTTTTTCAATACCATGTCTCTTTTGTAGGTAATGATGGCTTTCCATAGATTGAATTTTTTTTATCTGTGAATTGTCACTCTTTCTTAGAAAAGATTCTAGAGTTATTTCTCACATCTCTCTCTCTTTATGGTTTTTTATTCAGTATAGTTTGTGGATGTAATTTAATTCTGTAGGCTTTTTATGTACTGTTGTAGTATAAGCATAGTCTGTTGAGAGTGGGGAGAAACCCTTAACTGATTGCTCTCCCATCAACTATGAGGGTAATAGGGAGAGAGGGTAAAGAGATGGGACGTAACAAAAAAAAAAAAGTTCCTCAGAAACCACAGCAACTTGAGAAACAAAATGTCCATAAGACTGACTTCACAAGACACCATGTCTGTCTAACTGCTGACTACTGTTCTCGTCCCCAGCTTTTATTGGCATGAAGACTTGGTTCTTGATCAGTTCCAGAGATATCTGCATCTAGCTTGATATGCTAAACAATGCTGCTGTTAATGAGAAAAACCTAGGTGTTGACAAACATGTTTGAATGCAATCTGAAGCTTCTTTCGTGTCTTTACTTATGTTCACCACAATTACTTTTTAGGTGAAGGTACGTGTTCAATATATAAAAAAAATAGAAGCACGCCAAAATATTGAGGTTTCTGCTACAGATGTTTATTTCTTTTATGTTGACTGTATTTAAACAAAGTAAAATGTCTCTTGAGTATGTAAGTTTGTTTTTTTTTTTGTTTTGGTTCAGAAATACTTTATGGGAAGTAAAGAGGATGAGAATGGCTAAAGATGGTTGGAGCTCATATCAGCCTCATGCTGAGTTGGGTTTGCTGAATCTACTTCATGATGAGGTCTGCTGAAAAAACATCTGAACAATCTTGTGGAAAAAAAGTACAGTCATCAGTGAGCTGGGGGAAACTAGCCATTCCCCAATGGAAACCCTATTATTGCATAGTTTGCATTTTGAAACCAAGTGGGGTGGGGGAGAAAGATTCTATTTTTTCTGGGAGTGGGATCATAAAATAACATGTGACCAGAAACACTGGTTTCTTTATAACTTGCATCATGGGAAAATTAATTTCAGTTAATTTTTTATTTGTTATTTTATTTATTGTTTTATTTCATTTTCCCTACAAGTTCTCTTACATAGTCTGTCACACAAGTTGAGAGAACCCTGTCTACACTATTTAACCCATATTTGTGAGTGGAAGATTGATTCTTGCCTTTTCAAGAGCATTTATGTAAAAGTAAATGCAACAGACAAGGCAAGATTTTGAACTCTGCTTACTAATTCCACTTTCTGTACTGATAACCATTACATTGTGGCATATGGGTTCATTTTAGAATATTGTCCATGTGGATAGGTAGTCATAATGTCAGAAATTAGGTCAGACATCAGTCTTCTGTGTTTTCTCGTGGCCTTGAACAGAGTGGAAATGTAAATAGTAGATGACCTCTTAGTTGTTTTCTCATGTATAGCTGTGTTCTTTTGTTCATCCTCTCCTGGGTTTGTTCTGGTCTCCTTTTTGCTTCACTGCATCCATCCCATCTGCTGGTAGCCCTGAGGTATCAGGTTTTATATCTTTTTGAATAGGCTCAGAGTTTATAGTTGGAACTTTGGTTTTGGCTAATCATCAAAAAGTCTTTGTGTCAATCTTTTTGATTGGCCAAATTTTATTTTCTGGTTTTCTTTTCTTTTCCTTTTTTTTAAAATGGAAATTATGTGTAGGAGTCTCTCTGATATATATATTTTTTTTTTTTTTAATATTTTTCAATCCCAAATGAGTAGGCTCTGCTCTTGTAAACCTCCAGTGTTTTAGACCAAATTCAGTCTTTTTGACTTCTTCCAATTTTTATTTAAGGGTTGCCTTTTTGTAGATTGAGAGAAGTATAGAAGGAAGTTTAGAGAGTGAAAAAGAAAGAGAAGGATTTTAAAGAAAAGCACAAATGTCTTTGAGGAAAACTTTCAAAAAACTTAAATACTGCCAAATGGTTAAATCCAATTTGGCAGGAAGGAAAATAAGCTACTAACACTGTTAAGCTGAGGAGTAGAATTTTAATTTGTTAGCCCAGGATGGTGAGTTCAATCCTAGGTAGGATTACAAGAGTCAGCATAATTAACAGCCTTATTTTAATTTGACTTTTTAAAAATTTTGTTTATCTGTTTTATTTTTTTATCAGGACTCACTACAACACTATGCACATATCTTAGTATAATGGTGTTTAGTAATACCAATGTTTTTTTTCTTGATTTTTATTTCATCACTTTTAGAAGGAAAAACTGAGATTTGTTTTCTTTCTTTGTTTTGATGTCAAATCTTATGAACTACAAGTGAATTCATGAAAAAAAAGAAAAAAGCATTTCTGATAATGAAAGCAGAGAAAGAAATATCTTGCATATATTAAAATGTCAAAACTCCTGCACTCAAGTTTTCAAATAAATTAATATATAAAAGTCTGCATAACAATACAAGAATGAAAGAACACTTATCATAACTATATATGCACATCTCCGGATTTTTAGTCAAAAGCAACTCGTTCCAGCAAAAAGTTCTTTCTGCTTTCCTTAAAGTAATTAGCTAAAATGAAATATTGCACCCAGCAAGACTTCCCAACCAAACACAACACCACACACCACAAACTACCAGTCATTTCAATACAGAAAAAACAAAGCCATGAACCAATGTGGACACCAAGCAAGTCCTAGTATGTTCTGGAAGTGTTAGTTTTCTAAATAAGGAAGTTTGCTTTTTGTAAAATCAATACATTTAATTAGTATTGTATCACAGTATTTTGTTGAATAAAGACATGTCTGTTACACTTAAAGAGCTTCTTTTTAAAGAATCTAATAATTTTATTCAGGTTAACTTTTCTGAGGTCAACCAGTTGTTGATTTCCTGTTGAGGAGCCAGTTATCAAAAGCAAACATGAGAACAAATTTTATCCAATATTATAGCAGTGCAAAAAACCGGATGTTATTTTTTGAGTATCATGAGTTACTCAAGTATTAGACTGATTGCCTGGAATGAGGGGATACTTTTCATTCATTCTCTTTGGTGGACTTGTGGGATACGAAATTAAGAATTAAAATCAATTTTCCTCTTCACTTTTACAAAAATTCACAATGACATGAAATCCTGGTTTTACCACATAGAAAAAGAATTGACCTCCTGCTTACAGAAAAAGTTGAAACCAGATTTCCTGAGTTGATGTTAAATTGATTTTCTGACCAATGGAAGCAATTTGTAAGATCAAAAAGGACTTAGTGATCTAGTGTGAAAAATCTAGACAATTATAAATGGCTTTGACCAGTGTCAGTCAGTCAGATGGGAGCAACAAGAGAGAGACACAACATTTGTAATAGGAGGAACTTCAACCACAACCCGAGCCGGATGTAAGGTTGTGTTTCACATCGTTCTTTTTTTACTTCTTCTTCTCCATCCAAAGACATTCTTACCAGACAAACGCTTATACATACATACATACATATATATGTACGTATGCATAAACTCTAACAAATTACTACTACGAACATTTCAAATCAAATAAACATTAACCATCTCCCTATAGCTACATACTAATGAGTATGATCTTCACTCTGTTGTTAACTTGGGTAAGAAATGCCCTGTTAATTTTAATGGTTCCAAAATTAAAGTGCTTCCTTTTGTTTTAAAGAATTTTTACTTTCTATTAGCATGGCTGATGCTAACCTCCTTGAGGTGCTTTCTTTTAATTGTTTTGAAGAATTTTTACTTTTTATTAGCATGACTGATGCTAACCTCCTTGAGTAACTCATTATGCTTTCTTAGTCTGTTTTACATTAATATGATTTGGAATGATTATATTAGTTATTTGCTAAGTCTGCTGCTAAAAAGGATGATTATCTGTGTTGTGCAAGATAATTTTGTAACAGCGTAATCAGTATTTCTGCCTTTTGACATGCAGTTGTATACAGTCCTTTGCAAAGTGATTAGGACTGTTACAATGATGACACATTATGGTATTGCTTGAACACCTGGTAAGAATCTTCTTTATCCCATCCTGTATTGTTCATGCCGTCATAACTGCCAGACCTTCCTCCATCAGGCTTACGTTGAATACACCGGTTCTCGCTCGATCACCGGAGTTAAGCAATGTTGAGGTGCAGCGGATATCAGCTCGGAAAGAGAAATCGGTGAGCTGAGTTGGAATTCCAGTTGAATACCCTGCATTCACTTAAGCACTGGTACCCTTGGGAAAGATATTAATCCGTCCCTTCCTTCCAGTTATGGGTTAAATAACAGGATAGGACTTTGGGACCCTGCCCTTAAAAACAAATCCCAATGAATCTTGATTCTCGAAAAGAAAAAAGGTATTACTAGACACAAAACTTATATAAAAACAAATTATTGAAAGAAAAAGGTATTACCAACAATAAATAAAAAAATTTAGTTGGCAATAAATGACCTGCCGAGGTTGATATGCCATAAAAACAATCAACCAACAAACCTTCCTCCATCATCTTGTCCTTCATAATTGTCCACATGAAGAAGCTGCTTCATCTGGTCTAGTAATCTCCTTACAAACATGCCAGCCTGTGGTTACTCATTCCACTGAACAATACTGCAAGTTTTCATTGACTAGTGAATTACTCATACAGCATCAACCTATCCATTACAATGCAGATTTTATTCTATTAATGACTACTTTTTCTTCTTCCATTTGTTGGTCAACAGCAAATGCTCCACCTGACAACTGTAAGGGGAATTATGTGTCCCCCAAGATGTTTTACACTGCACTTCTTTCATACAAGTTTTTCCTTTTTGACCCATTCAACCACAGATGGTCTGAAAGCTGAGCCATCAAATTCAGAGATGAGTTTGATATTAAATTTCCTCTTTGACATTATACCTATTTGGTGGCTAAAATAGCTTGTGTTCTTGCAGCCTAGTAATTAGTAGAATTAGGCCCTCAAGTGGCTTGAGCTCTTCTTCAGGGTATGGAAGTAGCCAACCAATATCTATCCAGGTTTGCAACTCATGAGTGTACACTTCCATGAGCTACATAGGTATAGGATATTCCATTATGTAGTTTTTCAGCATGGGTGGTGTCTGGTCACCAGACCACTTTCATGATATAATCTAGATCTTCCTGTTAAGGTCATATTCTGCATGAATGTTGGGCTTGGTGATGGTTGCACCCAGAGGTCGGTCAAGTTGAAGAAAACTCCTGGTGACACTGCTGGTCACACACACTTTGCCCAGCCTCTTGATGATGTCAACTCCAAGTAACAGGTCATAATTCAGTAGCTTCCCATCTCAACATCAATAGTGGACAAGTTATTCACACTAAGTTGAACAAGTCCTACCCCACAGCATCAAAGGGTCTTATTAACAGTAAGCACAACCATTTCTTTCCTCTTCCAGGAGTGACTGTGAGCAATCTGTGTCCACTAAAGCAACCCCTTGGTCCCATTGATACATACAGTAATCACAGGTAATGTCTTATTCATATGTAGTTTGTGAAGCAGACTAGCACAGAATTCTCATTCTCAGGCTCGTTTTTTGACCAATTTTGGGAGATGTTGCCAACTTTATTGTACCTGTTCTTCTATGGATGCAGTACACACTGGTTCTGTTTCTTTCCAAAGTGCATTTAGCCATCATGGAGGCAACTCCAGTGAGTTGATTGGCTTGGTTTGTGTGAAATCTGATGATTCTCACATCAATTGTTAGCCCATATTTCACACCCAGTTTACTGAGTGCTGAGCAGACAATTGAGTATGTGAGGCATTGGTGGGAGCTCACTCTTACATTTCCATTGAAGCTTACTCTGCTTCTTCCAGTTATGCAAACCCAACATGTGGGTGCCATTCTGTAGCTGTTCCAGATTCCTGCTAGTCAATCTGAACTGCTTTAGTTTTAATTTTTAACTTTTCACATGCTTTTTAAGTCGGGCATCATTCAGGTGGGACTCAGGAAGCAGACTGGTGCTGAAGTCTCTTCTGCTGACTTGTTTTCCCTGCCACTTATGTGATCATAAGGAGTGAGGAAAGGAAAACAGCTTACCTTCTGAAACAAAATGTACTTGTTCCTATCTTGCATACAAAGTAGGTAAAAGAAAATATAGTCAATCCAAAAGTTACAATTTAAAAACAACTTTATCTCAGAATTTGAAGATTTTGTGAGACGAACTTGTGGCTTATGTGAATTTCTGAGCCTCAGATACTCGATAAAATGACCATGAGTGAGAGAATGAGATGGGCAACAGTGGCTGACTAATTGAGGTTTGTGTGTGGAGTTTCACGGTAGTCTCACAGATTGTGATTGAAAAGATGGGGTACAACTGTTACTCTAAATGGTCTTAACATATAAATTTTTCTCACTTAAATGTGTTTGGCACTTTTGTAAGTCAACCATTTGTCTGTTCATAGAATGTTTTCTATATCTGGTTTGGTGTATGTTATGTCTTCATTCCACTGAATGAAGATAACACAATCATGAAATATAATGTTGCTTGGAGTCAACGTAGTCTTACTGAATTCTGTAGTAAAGATATAATGCTTGCACTCGGCTAGCTCTGCTGATAATTCTTGGCGTCAGCGTATATGCTATTTAGATGAGTCCAAGTTATATTCTGGAGAGGTGTGTTCATCTCCACAACAGTATATCTGATATGCATTGAGAGGTTCTTGCTAAAATCCAAAGATGAATCTGCAATGTTATTGAACCAGATCTGGCATCTTAAGAAAATTAGTAAAAATTTTAATATTTAAACAATTTTAGGAGCTCAGTGTCTTATACAATGTTATAGTAAATCAATCCTCCATTTTGGAACGAGTTGTTGCTCTTGTTTTTGTTTTTTTCAAGTTTCCTTCAGTTCTTATGATGGCATCTTCTTCAGAAACTCTAAGAATGGCTTTATTCAAAAATTTTGCAAAGGATTCAGTTGTTGAATATGTGCAAGCAAAAAAAGTTTATTGCACAGGATCGATTTACTATAAGGTTGTATGAAAAACTGAGCCCACACTAAAATTGTTTAAATGTTGAAATTTTTACAAAATTTTTTTGTCAGTCGGAAAGTTTTGGGTTTAATCAATAAGATTGCAGTGGAAAAAAAAGTACAAAAAAAAAATTGATAATCAACAAATTTACAGGTGGCGGTAATGTCGTACTGGCAAGTGGATCCAAAATGGAGGATCAATTTACGATAACGTTTTATGAAAAACTGATCCCCCTCTAAAATTGTTTAAATATTGAAATTTTTCCAAATTTTTTTTGTTAATCAGAAAGTTTAGGGTGAAAAAAGTAAAAAAAAAAAATGAAAAAACAAATTTAAAGATGGTGGTAGTCTCCTTCATGTCCGCCCTAACGTTTTCTTCTCTCACACTTTTTGCCTTTGGAACTCTTTTCCAACCTATTACTTTCTATCAACTATAATCTTCAAAAATTGAAATGTGTGTAATTTCAATATGTCTCCTTGAATCCTGTTCTTTTGTTCTTAGCAAATTTTTCTCAGTTTCCTTTATTCTGAGTAAAATCCTATGTTTGGGAGGATTAATTGTCTTGCTTGGGATGAAATGATTAAATTATTTAGTATTGTATTAATTATATATATATATATATATATATATATATATATATATAAGTTGTGCATGTTTTATATATATATAAACTTTATTTTGGTGTAACAGAAGGATGTGCATTGTGGTGCAGTTATCGATTCAGAATAAAAAAATTGGGGAGCCGAGTTCAAATTCTAGTTGAATTCCTTGCATTCACTTACGCACAAATACCTTTGGGAAAGGTATTAATCTTTCCCCCCAGTTATGGGTTAAACAACAGGACAGATTGGGCAACCAGTCTACTGCAGAAAGTAATAGCAACCTACTGCGAAATAACCTTGTGCCCAGTCAGTCATATCTCGAAAGTGACATGATCGCCCAAGCGTGTATCACATATGGCACTTAACTGACTGAACAGAAGGAAGTTCAATTCTTCTATGTATTATGTCCCTTCATGATGTGGCCAGTAATAGCCCTTCACAACTTCCTACCAATTTTAATATTTGATGATGTTTGTCTTTTCACCATGTCTCTAATCCTTTGTTCTTTCATCCAGTTGTACGAACTTGTTAGATAGGCTACCCAGCAAATATAGCTTCTAACTTTCATGCTCACAATATGATGGAGTGTCTTAAGGACCCCTCCTAACTTTCCAGAAAAATTTTTGTGATCAGGAAAAGTGCAAAAAATCTTAGGAAGACATTTGTTTTGTTTCAGTTAATTTGTGCAAAGATGTACACTTAAAAGAAATCACCATATATTACAAGAAGGTGCTGGAAAAGTTCTAGCTTAACTCATTTCCTAAAATCCAGTAAGACTTGAAAGGGACCTCCAATCTGTAGTGACCTGGGGTAGGAAATGGCTGGTAAATTTCAATGCCTCTAAAACGAAGCTGTTATCAACTAACCACCATAGACAATTGCATCTACCTCCCATTAGCATGGGACAGGCTAGCCTCCCAGAGAGTAAAATACTACGCCTTCTTGGCCTTACACTTTCGGCGGACCTCAAATGGAATGACTATATTGAATCCATTGCCAAATCTGCTGCTATGAAAGTCGGCTCCCTGTGCAGGGCCCGGAAGTTTTTCCCACCTGAATCTATTCTGCACATATACAAATCTACCATTTGCCCGTGTATTGAATATCGCTGCCATATCTGGTCAGGTGCCCCTGCTGCTCTCCTTGGGCTTCTTGACAAAATACAAAGGAGGATCTGTAACGTGGTTGATACTAACTTGGCAGATCGGCTGCAGCCGCTCTCTCACCGGCGTGATGTGGCTTCCCTGTGCCTCTTCTACAAGTACTTTCATGGCTACTGCTCCGATGAGCTTAGATCACTGGTGCCGCCTAAGCATGAATTTACACGAGATACTAGATTAGCAACTAGGTCCCACCCTTTTACAGTTAAACAAATAAGATGTAACCATAAATTCTACTCCAACAGCTTCTTTTCTTGCACTTCCCGCCTGTGGAACTCCCTTCCACAAGTCTGCTTTCCCGACAGCTACAATCTCCAGGTGTTTAAATGTCGGGTCAATAGACACCTCCTATCACACTAGCTTCCAATTATTCTCAGAACACTCTCATCTACCCAACCCTCATTCTCGGTATCCTTACCCGCCTATCACCCACCCTCTGCTGACATTTCCTATATTTAATCATCCTTTCTCCACTCTATGTAGCCCCCTGCACAGTAGTGGCAGTGACATGCCTTGCTCGAGGTGAAACGCTTATAAAAAAAAAAAAAAATGTCCAAATATTAAAATTTTAGTTGGAATTCTTTTTTAGTTGGGCTGAGAATATTTTGCCACCCACTTTGTATATTGCATTTCTTAATGACTATTCAAAATGGGTTTCACATATAACTGAAATAGAAAATAATGATATGATCAAGATATTAACTTTCCACACCACATTAAATGAAAGATTAGGAAGAAAACTTTCATCACTACTAGAAAGAGTAATAACAATGGACTTAAGAAATTTCCTGAAAAACTATTTTAATTTAAAGATTTTATAAATGCTTGGTCAAAGCTAATTTCAACATTACAATTCTATAAATACGTTGTCTCTTTGCTAATTCATAAAATAATCATAACATTTCTTAAGTTAATAGACACTGTTTCCTGAGATGTTTACAGATATAACAGTTACATTTGAAGAAATCAACAAATTGTTTATGTGCGAGCAAATATTAGCTTGGAGTAATAATTCTGGAGGCTATTGCATTCTAAAAATATAAAATTGTCATAAAAGTAAGAGACAAGAATCCATCAATGTCAGAAGGTCATGTTGTCAACATTGTAAATTATAAAATTTTGATTATGCAAGGTTATATAAATAAAGTAGAATAATAGACTGAGAAAAGTGATCTTATAGGAAAGTAAATAGTCTTATGTTTGAATAGAATTCAGTTTTTTTAATGAAAAGAAAAATGGTCTACTCAGAGCAATAGTACCCTAGTTTCCTTTAGTATTTTTTTTTAATTGTATCACCACGAGCAAGGCGGTAACACCACTGATGTGCAGGGGGCTACGTAATAGTGAAAAGATTGGAAAAAGAGAAAGCCGGAAACCACATCCTAAACAGGGAACAAGGGATGAGCCTCTTCACCTGTTCAATAGATGTGGGTGGAGTGTGAACCGGGCGATAGATAGATCTATCTACTCCAATTAGATCTATCTACTCCAATTGCATTCTCCTTGGAATCTGTTATGGGGAAAAGATGTATGACAAGGTGGAAAATATTTTGTGTGACATATTTTGTCCTTTAGGACCTCATTGGACTATGTTTCTGTTTACATGATGCAACTACATATGCACATGAGCAAGAGATGCTGGAAACTTTTAATTTTATAAATGATTTTTTTAAAATGTGTTTTGAATATATAATTTAGCTGATTTCATTTAGATTTTGTTTCATTGTAGCAGATGAGAAATTAATTAAAATCAACCTCCTTCTTCACTTCAATGAAAATTCACAATGAGGTGTGAAATCCTGGTTTTCCCAAATAGAAAAAGGATTGACCATGTGCTTAACAAAAAAAGTCAAAACCAGATTTCCCAAGTAGGTGTTAAAATGATTTTTGACCAATAGAAGCAACTTGTAAGACTTGAAATGACTTGGTGATCCAGTGTGAAATTCAAAAAGACATATAAATGTCTTCAGTGTCAGAGCCAAAGATGGGAACAGCTGGAAAGAGACACACATCTAAAATGTAACTTCAAGCACCCAACTTGGACATTGTCCTCTTTCTCCTCATCTATTTCAACAATTACTACTAGAACATTTTGTACAAATTCTACCCTTAGCCTCTTAATAATGTTTCTAATTGAATATTAACTTCTACAACTTATGTTATTCCTCCTTTTAATAAAATGTGTATTTTATTATTCCGCTCTTCTACACTAATCCACACATTCCAACTGACTACCAACCTTCTGATGATTATAACTCTGCATAAAACTTGTAAGCTGTAGGAAGTTTGGTTAAGTAAGACACAAGGCCGAATCAAAGAAAATTAACCATCTCCCTACGCTACACCATCGCTTTTGTTATCTATTATTTTTTGTCATTACAATGTAGGATATTTAATATTAAATGATAGAGGCAAAAATAAAAAATGAAATGAAATTGGTGCAATTTTTATACCCAAATTAAATTAAAAATTCCCAACATCTTTCATTTGTGTGCATGTGTAGTCAACGTAAAAAATGAACTTAGTTCGATGAAGTCTCAAAGTATAAAATGCATCACAGGAAAAAATTTTCCACTTTGTCTTTTGCTAAAAATTGTTCTTGACATATAAAACTTTATATATTGTCTTTCTACGACTTTTCAGAACAATCTGTAAAGTTCTCTTCAAGATTCTATCAGTTAACTTGTTGCATTCTACATAATATCATTTATGGTGATTTTTAACTTTGGGTGAAACCAGATGTTACAGGAAACCAAAATTAGACTACAAATCTGCAGAATGTACTAACAAATCTGGTTCATGCACTGTTTTGCTCACCTCACTCTGAAAAATCCCATGAATTATGAAGAATTTATTATTGCTATTTGGAATGCAATGGTTAAATGTATTCACATCTTATTACCAAATGAGTAATTCAATGCATCTGTAGCAAATTCTGATTGAATTTATGGCAATCAACTACATCCTGCAGCATGATCTTTGATTTGAAGATTGGAGGAGTGTGGTAGCACCTGTTAGGGTCCCAGCTATAAGCAAATAGTGAACTCCCCAAAACAAAAAAAATAAAAATGTTAGGACAGCATAAAAATACATTTTCATAATAAAATTACCAGCAATACATTTTTATAAAGAAAATTATCAATAGTGTATTTTTCATCTACAAACTACATCCTTAAAAAAAAAAAATTTTACCCTAGAGGTATAAAATATGATAAAAACAGTCATTTTATGGAAGAGTCAAACAAAGAAAAATTTTGTGAGGTGGAGACAGTGAACCATCCACAAAAACACTTGATTAATGTCTGGATGAGATTTTCATCATAAAAATTTTACAGATCTTTCTTCACTTTCTTCATTACAGGTGAAAACTGTTAGTATGTTGAACTACTGCTTTTCTCCACATCTCTCCAGAAAGTCTTTGAAAATTATTAACTTTTGACTGAATGGTGAATCTGTACATTATTCAAATGTCAAAAATATTTTTGGGATAGAAAATTATTCATATAATTGCTTAGATGAATGGGATCACTGAGTTAAGCAACAAGGAACCTCATTTTGAGAGTGAGATCTCTGATTTGGGCACCAAGTACCCTTATTTTGAAAGTGGGAGTATTGATTTGGGCAGCAAGATCATCTGATATTACAAACGCAGTTTATAATAGAAAATTTCTAAACTGTTCAGAATTTAAATAATTTGTTGAAGAGGCAGGCTCAATAACACCTAAAATGAGTCATGATGTTATTTGAAATGAGATTTTCAATTTTGCTTTCATAATAGTTTTTTTTTTTTTTTAGAAATATAAGCTTTATTTTCTGATTTACTCTGATTTGTCAATATAAAATTTTTTTTCCTTTCCTTCTAATTTTGTTTTATTCTATTTGGGATTTCAAATGTGGTAGTTACTTTATTTACCTATATATATATATATATATATATATATACTGATGATAATATTGGCTCATGAAACTGACAGTCAATATTGATTTCAATGTCCGCACAATCTATATCTATAAATGCTATATCTCCAATAATGAGCATTTTTTTGCCTATAAAATACGTTTGCAAACGTATTTTTATAACATTTTATAAACAAAGAACAATTTTAACCAAAAGAAGTATGAAAGTGGAATAAGTTTATCAATGAAGTGTTAAATGACAAAATATCATACAAAAACTTTTTCCACTTTGTCATATATTTGGGAAAGAAGTATGACAATTTAGTAAATGCTTTCATAAATTATTTGTTTACCATTTCATTTGTCATCTAAATTTAAATCCTGTCTATCCCAGTCTTCGGTAATCTTTCTAGATGCTCTTATCTATCTAGTTTCTTTGGAGCCTCAAGGAGGTTAGTATTTACAGTATCCTATTATTATGCATTTTTAATTTTTACAAATTTATACAAACAAGAAATTTACAGCATCATTAATGTGTAGGATAGTTCATATAATAGATTGCAGTTGATGACCTGTCATTCTTAGAATGTGGTTACAATTTTCTTTGTTTTACATTAATAACCAGCTTTTTGAGACTCTAATAAAAATTGTTTGGTTGCCGGGAAAGTTCATGCCAATTTTTAGTCATTCATGTTTCAATGCATTAGAAAATTTCAAATTTATTGATAGATTTAATATGCTTACATTTCCAGTTAGAGAACACTTCAAACTATCTCTTCAGAAAGACAGTTGAAAAATACTTAGTGTCAATTTTACATCCCTATGAAAATAGATTATAAGGTGCAGTTTTGACGCTTGATGTGTTTTTATTACCATGAAGGCAAAAATGCCTCACAATCAACAAAAAAGGTACATACAGTGAAGGTGATTTAGCTAACAGAACTGTATGGAAGTGACTTGCAAAGTTTACAGTTGGTGATTGTAAACTTATTGCTTGAAGTACACTCAGGTAGACCCCCACCACAGATGATCAAATCAAGACATTGATTGAGAATAACCCACATTACACAACATAGGAATTGGCAGTAACACTAAATTTATCAAAATCTGCCATACATGAGTACTTATTTGAGTTTGGATACTCAAATCATGATGTTTGGGCACCATGTGATCTGAGTGAAAAGAATCTTTTGGATTACATCTCTATCTGTGATTTTATATATAAAAACAATGAAAATGCACCTTCCTTTATTAATATTTTTTTTTTCTTAAGCAAATTGTGATGGGTGATGAGAAATGGATCATTTACAACAAGTGAAAAAGATCCTGGTGAAAAATGACATGAACCAACTTCAGCCACCCAAAAATCAGTTCTTCACTCTAAGAAAGTCATGCTTTGCATCTGATAGGATTAGAAAGGAATCTTGTACTATCAGTTTCTGATAGTTGATTCTGAAAAGTACTGCTTGCAACTGGATGAATTAAAGGCAGCAATTCATGAAAAACACCCAGAATTAGCAAACAGTTGTTTTCTATCAGAATATTTCTTTGGTGATTTGGCAAAAATTGTTGCAGCTTGGCTTGGATCTGTTATCATGCCAGCCATATTCTCCAGACATTTCTACTTTGGATTTTCATTTATTAGGGTCCTTGCAAAATATTATTAATGATAAAAGTTTTAGTTGTTTAGATGACATAAAAATCACCTTACTCAGTTCTTTGCTGGGAAACCACCAAAATTCTGAGAAGATGGAATCTTTAAGTTGAAGAAAAAATGGAGAAATGTTGTGCAACAAGATGGTTCATATTTAGTTGAATAAATAGTTAATGGCATCATTTGGTTTTATGTTTTAATTTCCTTTAAAAATTAGCATGAACTTTTTAGACAATCCAATAAATTTCAAACAAATAAAACATTGAAAACAGTCACATTTTAATAACAAAGTTATTTAAAAATGCAATATGAAATGGATGCTTTATATTCTGAAATTATTTTTAGAAGTCATTCATCCATTGATTTCTTTTTTGAGCTGTTTTATTTCTTCATCTGAAACAGACTGTATAGCATTAGCATTCCAAAGTTGATCTTTGCTGGTAATTTTGCTTTCTGCCAATATAAACCTTTCTCTTTAGAATGCTCAACATGTTTTCAATTGGTTATGGTTGGGTAAATAAGCTAAGCACTTTGTACAAGTGTCCTTGAAACCAATTTTATTTAGGCATTCATTAGTTTTCTTTACTGAATGTAACAGAGTATTGTTATGCACAAAAATATTTTTTTTGTGTAACAATTTGCCTTCTTGAACCATGCTGCATATGTGCCTTCAAATTCAGTGTTTTTTTTGTTTTTTTTGAGCTATCATCTTAATACCACCTGCAAGTATTCATGTACTTACCACTTTACTGCTTATAAACCCACCCCAAATATCACACCATCTCTTTGGTTAAGTCACACTCTGTTGTAGTTTCTGTTAATAGCCATTCAACTTTTGCTTCATCTATCTAGTCCAGAAGTGTAAAATGACATTGGTGAATATGTATTTTGTTTAATGATTTCATTTGATTTTTATACTAAATCTCTTTTAATCTCTCACCTAGTAGTCTTATATATTTTGCCAATATATTTTGAACTTGACATCTTGTACTTTTTAACATTTGATTGCTGCCACATGATCTAAAATTTCATAGCTTGACAAAAAACAGCTTTTGTATGACTTCTCTTAATTGTGGATATATATTGGAAAGAAATTCTTCAAATTCTTCTAATCAGAATAATTCATAATCTTCAACAGCTCAGAAGTACCTGCTGATTATTTTTTAAATTTTCAACATTATTTTGCCTTTTGCAAGCTCTGAAGATATTAAGCATATTAAATGAAAACAGTTTTGGATAAATAACAATTTTAAAGACATTTTAAAGCTTCAGTCTTGCAATGTGGTCATTAATTTAAGACTTACATTCACCATATTTCTTACAAATAACTTTTGTTTACATCTACACAAAATTAACTGATTTTCATCCTAAACTCTACAGAAAGATGTTGCCATCATTTCAGCAAATAAACATTAAGATTCCAATAAGTTTTTATTTTATATACCAATAAAACATTAAGTGACTAATGTGAAATACAGTGCTTATTTTGTAAAATCATTGGTATAATTAAATAAATATGCACAACTGATCATTTACTCTAATGATGATATGTATTGAAAAATTACTAACACACAATCAAAATAAGCAGTTACCAAAATCTTGATAGTATATTGAGCATGTGAACAGATATAATAATGTGAAAAGTTATGTAAATTATTAAGTGGTATATTGCAAAAAATAAAGTTAAGTTTAGGTTCTATCTTGAAGAATTTGTAATAGTCTTGGTCTTAATGCTGGAAGGTGATGGTTAGATTATTTGTGAATGAAAGTCGCAATAGTGCCTAAATGAAGTACTGTTGTCATATTTGGGCAGGAGCTACTGAGTCCTCACTTTCTAATCTTGATAGTCCAAAAGCATCTCTACATCCTTGTGGGTGATAAATTATTTTCTATCCTACAACCCCTCTTTAACAAACAGGGTGTGGCAAGCCTCACACTGCTGTATTGCTGCTTATATGGAAAGTGCCTGGACAAACTGCATTCCTTGGTTCTGCCAATTCTTACCTTCATGACTAGGATCTGCCATGCCACCCACATTGTATCAATTCACTCATTCCTTTAATATTTCATTGGTGAGAATTGCCCTGTCAGTAGGGAGTAAGAGTCCCCAAAAGAAGGGGCATCTGTTTACCATAAGTGATAAGCCATAATGTTTGAGGATGGGATTCTGGTGGTTGAGAAATTTAAGTGTTGGGATATATATATATATAATACTTTTAATTTTCAACACACCACTTTAGTCCCCTACTTGAGCTAGACAGGTAGTTGGAGAGGACTGATCCCATCAACTGGTTAATCACATCAAGCCCTAAGTTAGACTAACAAAACAAACAAAATTCTCTCACATCTACTATATTAATAACTTAGTAAGCAGTGGCTGTAGGGTCAATACAACTGGGAACAAAGGAATCTGACATAGCTGTTTCAACCTCTGAGGAAAGCCCATACTTGGGTGAATGACCCCTGATATAACAGGTTCTCTGTTTGAGTATACCAGTCATATAGCCATGAATGAATGAGGTGAATGAGATTTCCCTCTCATCATCTTCCCCATATGGGGCTTTGAGGTGGTTGAAGAGTATCACTGATGAATAATAATAGTAATAAAGTATGAGCACAAAAAACCTCAATAGGCTATGCATTGATATGAACACAGAAAGTGATACAGAAAATCAAAGGAAAAAGTTTTGAAATTTGCAAGTAATAGAACCAATAGAAGATAAACAACTTATGAAGTTGTCATCTTTTGTAATAGAAAAAACTTAGCATCTTGGATAACTCCAAAAAAAAGTAAAAACAAAAAAACTACAAATATGTTACTGATAGAATTCAAGAAAAAACATGCTGCTGAAATTTTACTAAGGGTAGCCAAATTTCATGATATAAAGGTAAGGGTCTACCTACACCAATTTTTAAATTGCTCGAAAGGTGTGGTGAAAGAGCACTGAACTCTCACTGTGTACCCTGGAGAAAGTTAAGAACAATAATTCTACCAAAAAGCAAAACATTACCGACATGAAAAATATTCATAAAAAAAATGATACAATGATAGATATCAACACTTACTTACATCATTATTTTTGATGTACCAGAACCACCATAGGAAATGAAAATTGGCTATTTTCTAAAGTAGAAACACATATTCCAAATCCATTAAGATCCTTCAGCTGCCAAAGATAATGACATGGTAAGAATTAATGTATAAGGAAGTCGGTATGTGGGATGATGATCCTACTCACACAGAGGTCACATGCCCAAATAAAACCAAATACCCTAACTGTAAAAAAAAAAATCAAGAGCAATTTCCAGGGACTGTGGAACTTGAAAAGATGAAAGATATATTAAAGATTAAACACACCAAAAAAAATTCCCTACTCAGAAGCAAAGAAAACAACAAAATGAACTCCATAATATGCAAAAATTATTCAAGCAACATCAAGCTATACCAATGAAAATCTAATATTGATCAAATTACATGAAACACAAGAACTAACATTTTCAATTCAAGAATTAAAAACACACTGACAACATTAAAACCAATTGTAAACTTGGAAACAACTCATACCACTGAACCAAAACTATCCACAATGTAAATCTAACACAAAACGCACTGACTGCAACCTCTCATTGACAAAACACTCAAAACTTCTCAAATGGAAAATTCTACAAGCAAAACCTAGTGAAGAAAAATTCCCAAAACTGAAGAAACAGAATTAAAAGAAAATAAACAGGACAACTTACATATAAAAAAAAATATGAAAAGAACCCAAATCAAGAACATACAAATACTTGAAGAACAAGTTCATAAACAAGGAATGCAAACATTATAGAAAGCATAGAATATATGGAAATAGATAACTAAAAACCTAAAACAGTCGTCCTTAAGATCTACTCACTAAAATAATTATCACTCAACTAGACAAATGGAAGACAAGTATCGTACAATAAAACTGTAGAAGTGTTAAATTAGACTATAAGGAAATCAAATAAATAGCGATTACAATCCAAATATACTGTTTGAAGGAGATCATTCTCAAAGAAACTGGCATCTTATTTAAAGGATAGGAAACTTATTACAAAATGAATATGTCAGAAATAGAGAATAGGTTAAGTAGGGGTACTTCAATATTGTTAAAAATCAATACTCCATGAAAAAATACAATTAAATACAAATCTACAGACTATAGCAGTAAAAGCTTCATCAAACAATAACCATATGTTCAATTTATATTCCTCACTGACTAAGACTGAAATAGAGAAGCTAATTGGGCCAGCTTCCCACTCTCTTTCTACTAATAAGAGATTTTAGGATATACAGCAAAATATGTGGCTGTAAGAACCTTAATCAAACTGGTAAAATTATAGAATCTTTATTAGAATCATCTGATCTATGTATCCTTAATAACCAAATACACATATACCTACACCAATGTACTGTATCAACATCAGCTAACAACCTAACCATATGCTCCCCATCAATTTTTATAAACTATCAATAGAAAGTTCATGATGACTAAGGTTAGTGACCATTCATCTATTTACCTAAACATAAGCAAGTCTAAGCCAGAAGAAAGGAATTCAAAATGCCAACTACACAAAGCTAACTGTTTTAAATTCAATGAACTTTGCTTATCCCAAATTATCATAAAAATTCTCAATGAGCCAGAATCATGCGTGTCCTTTACAAATATACTAACACAAATAGCAAGACAAACAATACCCAAATCTTCCTTTAAACCACATACCAAATCAAAACCCTGGTTTACAGCAGAATGCAGAGAAGCAGTTAAAACCAGGAAAAAATGCTAAAGATATTCTTACGCAACTCAACCACAATCAACTTCAAAACTACAAGCAAGCTTGAGCAAAAGTCTGCTGTATAATTAAAACGTCCAAAAGAGTATCTTGGCAAAACCTACATTTCAAGACTAAGAAACAAAACCCCCCAAAAATAGAACCTGGGAAATAAGGAAAATTAATGGAAAAACATCACAAACTGTCCACTTAACCAAAACAAATAGAGATAAATACACTAGAAAAAAAGAAATAGCTAACCTATTAACAGAATTCAAAAGAAACTTCTCAATCACAAAAATATAAAAACATTATGGAATAAGAAAAACTAACATTCACTTCAAACAATAAAGAATACAATATTCTTTGTATTATGACAGAACTAAAAGACTCCATAAACAAAATTAAAAACTCTGCAACTGGTTCAGATGAAATTCATTAGCAATTTTTAAAACACTTGGTTGAAAATTCTCTATCTAATACTTCTTTAGATCTACAATGATATATGATGTCCAAACAAATTTCCAAAATTGTCTTTGTTCCAATTTCTAAATCTGTCAAAGACCATTCCAACCCAACAAATTACCAATCCATTGCATTAACAATTTGCATTTACAAGATGTTAGAGAGAATGATAAATGCTTGACTAATGTGGTACCTGGAGGGAAACAATCTCTTATTTAGCTACCAAAGCATATTTTGGAAACGCCAAGGAACCAATGGTTAACTTGTACAATTAGAATCCTTTGTGAGTGATGGGTTTTTCAAGGTCATCATGTGGTATCAATATTCTTTGATCTTGAAAAAGACTGACATGACATGGAAGTATGGTATCCTAAAAGACATGCAAAAGATGAAAATAAAAGAATGGCTATATTCATCCCAAGCTTCCCATCAAACCGAACATTTACAGTACAAAATGGGAAACACAACATCAGACACCCACAAGCAGGAGTACCTCAAGGTAGCCTTTTATCAGTTAGATTATTTATTCAAAATAAATAGTATTATTAAAACATTAATGCAGGAATTGAAAAATCCCTTTAGATGATCTCTCAAAATAATGCTCATCACCAAACATTCCATTCCTGAAAAGATTTGTACAAACATGTTTAAACAAAATAGAAAAATGGACAAATGAAAATGGATTTTGTTTCTCCAAAACAAACTGTTTGTATGAATTTCTGTGAAAACCAAGCCTACCACCTCGATCTAGAATTAAAATTAAATGGACATTTAATTCTAGGAATCATACTAGATAGCAAACTTAACTTCAAGACACTCATTGATTACCTTAAGCAAAAATACCAAAAGGTTTTGAAGCTTTTAAAAGTAATATCAAAACTGAATTGGGGTGCCAACCAAAAAGTAATGTTCAGAATATATAGGTCACAGGTCAGATCAAAATTAGACTATGGATCCATCATTTACAGTATCACATGTAAATCCGATCTTAAAAATTTACAAACCACACAAAATCAAGGACTGAGATTAAGTCTCAGAACCTTCCAGACCTCACCTATGCAAAGTCTCTATATAGAAGCCAACAAATGTTTTTTTTTTTTTTTTTTTTTTTTTTACATTTTCTCTAAAACTTTCTCATGCTCAGTAAAATGTCTGAACCACTTGTGTAGCTATAAATATGCAGTAATGATTATAAATAATCGGGCATTGTTAACAGAGGGACACTTGGATAAATATCAGAAATGAATCATAAATAGAAGCATTGGTTTTTATTTAGTAATGGGTGTTTGCCTGGATTAATGATCAAAAAAGTAATTTTTAGCAATGACTGATTGTGGTGCATTGGATATCGGCTTGGAACGAGAAA
The DNA here is from genome assembly GCA_037127315.1 of Ascarosepion bandense. Classification (NCBI taxonomy): domain Eukaryota; kingdom Metazoa; phylum Mollusca; class Cephalopoda; order Sepiida; family Sepiidae; genus Ascarosepion; species Ascarosepion bandense. Next base: position 6,579,125 of record JBBBDQ010001045.1, read on the forward strand.
TCGGGGAGCCGAGTTTGAATTCCAGCTGAATTCACAGCATTCATTTACGTGCAAATACCCTTGGGAAAGGTATTATGTCTATTCCTTCCAGTTATGGGTTAAATAACAGGACAGACTGGGTTCTATAGCTTTGGTCGGCAACCAGTCTACTACAGAAAGCAATGGTAACCTTCTGCGGGATAATCTTCTGCCCAGTCAGTCATGTCTCTTTCGAGACATGATCGCCCAAGCGTGTATCACTTATGGCATTTAACTGACTGACTGACTGCTGCATATGTAAGAATGACAATAAGGAACTTGTCCTCTTTTGTACATGAATTGCCCCTTATATTTTTTTTTTTATTGAGAATTAATGAATTCTTTTCTTTCCTCTATTTTTTTTTATATGAGCAGTAGATTTTATTTTGTAGGTGATAAGAATGATTAAAAATTCCTTGTGCATTATGTCTACAGGTAAGCCAGCATATGCAAACTATTCTCTTAGTTTTTAGATTCTTGTTTTGTTCTCATTTTTAATATCGGTTTCTGCTCTTCAATATTTGCTAATGTAATGATGAGTTTTGTCAAAAGAACTTTTGTTTTACTCCTTAAAATTTCAAAGACCAATAACAAATATGTCTTGTGGCAGAGTTTGTACATGCAAAATATCATTTTTTTTCTTGCAATGCTTTACAACTGTCATATTTGCATGTCAGAGGAAAACAGATTGCTTGACAATATGTCATTATTACTGCCAGAAATCTGTTTTTGTCACTCTGAAGTCTGGCTGCTAGTGACATGTGTGTGTTATCTACACATTATTCATTCAGCAATGAATTAGAACACTCAGCTATTGGATGTGTATAATGATAATATACATGCTAAAAAGTCTTCAAATTATTTTTAGTTAAAAGTAGGGTGTTTTGGAGAATGTAAATCATCAATTTTTTTTTTTTTCAAAACTAATTTTTTCCTGAAAATCTGCACCAAATTGTAAAATAAAAATACAATAAAACTAATTATCATTTATTAAGGACACTATTGGCTTAAATTTTTTTTTTTTGTGAATAAATTAGTGGAGATATCTACTTATATATATGCACACGCGCAAACACACACACAACAGCATCAACAGTTCCATAACATAATAAAGTCAGCTGATTTTTATCTGAAATGTTTGATCTGTGTGATTACTGTAGAAGCATTGTGCTAAGTGCATTAACAAAATAGATGTATTTAGAGAGCAATAATTAATCCAAAGTTTGTCTATTTATTATATTTTTTAATTTATGAACATATATTGGGATTAAAATTATGAAGAAACTGCCGAAAGATTTTTTTTTCTTGTTTTGTCCAAGTTCCCTTTTGATCATCAAGAACTGGGTGTTATCATTATGCAAGACAATATTTTCTGACTAAATCCTGGAAGTTTTAGATTTCTAAAATTGGAATCCATTCATATGTCATGGTTAAATGGAAAAGTGTGCATCAAATATTCATGTTTTGTTTGTGCATGTATAGTATCTGTGTATGTATGTATATATATATATATATATATAATGGGCACATGGATGAGTGGTTAGAATAGCAGCTTTCTGATCAAAAAATCTGGGTTTGAATCTCAACATAGTTTTGTCAGGAAGGTGATTCCAACGTGTGGCACCTTTTGGAAAGTGCCTGAAAACCATACCATGGGTTGACCCAAGCCTTGTGAGTGAGATTGGGTAGATGGCTCTCCTTGAGGAGCCATCAATCTTGGCTAGCTTGAAGTCACGAGTCATTGTGACCAAGGGTTTGAGTTTCCTGGCTTTGTTCAGACTGTTGTTCAAGCTAGATAACGCTCTCTCCCAGAAACTGTAACTTAGGTTCACTCAGCATAGTTGCAGTATAAACTACAGGTGGGTTCTGTGTGTGTTGAATTAACACAAGTGTGCCTGAGCAGACGTCTACAATGGGAATTAGCTAGACACTCTGGTAGATGGGTATCCTTGAATACGAGTGGCCAGCCATTATATATAATGTGGAGAGGTTTGTCACTTAAACGAGCAGTTATACTGGTTTTGAAATTTCGTGAAAACATTATTGTGATGTATTTACTCCTCAGTATGATTCTATTAACGCTCTATTTTTATCTTGATATCGAGCACTTTATGACAAAATACCTGCTGGTTAAAATGCTTTTCTATCAGTAAACCACTTAAAAACTGCAATCTTGGTACAAAGCATCATCACAACTCCACACATACACATATATAAGTGGACATTGAAGTCAACACCCAGAGTCAAGTTTTTTTTTAATGCTAAACAAAATTGTTAAGCTACAACATATTTAGCATGAAACAGTCACCCCTGAGTATGGACTTCAATTTATATATGCTTTATCTCTTTAACCTATAAATATGGCATAACTCAAAAATATATTTTATTGCATGTGAAAAGTGTTGAAACAGTAGCCAGTCTATAAATGAAGCATTTTGCCCAGAGTGTCTGCTCTCTGTCTGGCTTCCTCAGATTAAAATGAAAAGAATATGAAACTTTGTGAGGGATGAGGGCGGGTCCATAATGTGTATATGTGTGTACAGATACATCTTGGTGCACCTGTATGTATGCACAATTTAAAAAAAAAAAAATAGGCTCTAACATATGTCCTTATGGATGTGTACACATGTATACACACACACACACACACACACACACACACACACATATATATATATATATATATATATATATATATATATATAAATATAAATATAAAAAAACAAACAGCTCCTCTCTCTGTGTGTGTATGTACACATACACATTCGTATAACAAACAGGTGGACACTCTCTTGAGTCTGGATATTGGGTGTGATTAGGTAATTAATCACTTGTCCCCACTTATCCTCAGATCCCAATTCATTTTTTCTCAAATACAGTTTTGTCTGTCTTACATTTTAACCTGAGGAAGCCAGAGAGAACAGACGCTCTTGGTTAAATGTGTTGTTTAGTGATTTTCCACTTTCTCTTCATCTGCTTCACATTTTTTCAAAATACTATTATATATCCCCTACAGATGTCCTTGAAATGAGAAATTGGAGAATCAAGTTTGAATTCCAGTTTAATTCACTGCATTCACTTACACAAAATACCCTTAGGAAAGGTATTAATCTGCCTCTTTTCCCTCCAGCTATGGATTAAATGGTAGGATAGATTTGGTTCTCTAGCCTTGGTTGGCAACCAGTCTACTGCCGAAAGTAATGGCAACCTACTGCGGGAAAATATTCTGCTTTGTCAGTTGTCTTGATAGAGACCTGGTTGTCTTAGTGTGTATCACGTTTGGCACTTAATTGACTGGTATATTCTATGCACACACACACATTGAAGTGAGTGTGAATCAGTGCATTATTATGGTGGTGTAATGATTAATGGTTCATAATGAGAAACTGGATAGCTGAGTTCTAATTTCAGTGTAGTTATATTAATTTACCTGAAAATATCCTTGAGAAATGCATGAATCCATTTCTTCTCACTCAGCTATGAATTAAACAGTAGAATTTGCATAACTACTGCTTCAAAGAGAATTTCATATTGGTGTTAAGTTTAGCTTGTTGTGAGACACTCAAATGAAGATTGAACTCCTAATTACTACTGAAATTTTATGCTCAAAATGTCGTGGCTAAGTACAGCACTTATGGGAAAGTTCTGAACAATTCTCAATCTCCATGTTTAATCATCAGAATTTTATTTTTAAAGTTCTTTTTTCATGGTGGTAATTTTTCTTTCTTAAGAACTATTTTTCTATAGAATCTATAGTAATAGTTAAGTAGTTTTAGAAGAAGCCTATGTTTCTGATAGAAAATTTTACACTTTTCACTGTGGGATTTGGTTGAAGACATCAAAGTCCAAACCAGACAGGGACTTCCTGATTTGTGCTATCTTTCTCCGCCCTCTTTTAGAACTAGAATTTCTATTGTTCAACATTTGCATGGATCCCTTGTAATAGATTTTTACCATTCTGATTGCTTTATTACAATGTCATTTGATTGCATCACTGATGCAGAAGAAAAATATATATATCTTTCCAGGTCAAGGAACATTTTGTTTTGGATTTTGTTTCAAAGTGGATCTGATGTTATGAGGCAATAACTTGTTTCTTGCTGACACAAAAACATGGAAAACTGTTTTTATTGATGTTTAACAATTTTTTTAGTCTTCTTATTAGATAACTATGCAGAAAATGGAATTAGCAAACCAAGTTCAAATTCAAGACAAGGCAATTTTTATTTCCTTTGCACTAATGTTCTTAGAAAAAGTATGAATTCAGAAATTCTCCTCCTCACTAAGTTAAATGACAAGGTAGACTCTCAAGACTTGTTAGGGTAATCAATGTTGTGGAGATATGTTATGTCATTGAACAAAGATAACAAAATCAGTAGTATATGAAGTTCACTTATGGCTATCAGTCTTGTAGCTTTTTTGTAACTGTCTGCTATGATGATTCTTGGTATCAGTATTATAATATTTGGATGAGTCCATGTCACACTCTGGAAAGGTTTGTACATCTCCCCAATACACCTCCTCCTTTTTAGATATGCACTTTTAGTTGATACTTTCTGACATGGGTCCACTTCTAATGTTTTAGTCAAATGACACTTTCGCTTACCATTGCATTGTAGTATTCATATTAGGAATAGGTATTTCAAATACAAATAATAGGTATTTCAAAGTACCTGGATATTGGCTCAGAACAAGAAATCAGAAAGAGTTTGAATTCCAGTTGAATTCGTTATATTCACTTATGTACAAATACCCTCGGGAAAGGTATTAACCCATCTGTTTCTCAAATCTACAGGTTAAATAGCAGGACAGATTGGGTTCTATATCCTTGGGTGGCAACCAGACCATCGCAGAAAGTAATGGCAACTTACTGTGGGGGAAAAACTTCTGCCCACTCAGTCATGTCTCTTTTGAGACATGATTGCCCAAACATGTATCATGTATGGCATTTAACTGACTTCAAAAGTATCATAAAATTTGTCCATTGGTAATTTGTACTGATTACTTATTCTGTGCATATCGAGAGCTCGATTTATATATCTTCTATAACAGAATCATGTATCTTCAATAATGTGCATCATACTACCAATGCATTGAATTATTTTTTTTTCCTGCCAACCTTTTTTCCTACCTTAGTTATAAAAGAAAACTTTCTCACTGATCATAAATGATCTGACAGTTTGAAATTTTTGAATTTTCTTTTTATTTCCAGGCAATAATTTGTTGAAAATAGATCTCATTTTCCTTCATTTTTCATTGATTATCTAATCTAAGTATTTAATTTTGTCTACTGACATTTCTATTCACTGATTTTTAACCTGTAATCATGTAGTCTCTGAAATACTTGTTGAATTAGTTTTACATGCTGTATTTTTGTAGCACTCTTAATGTCATCTATGTAAGTGAAAGCACTGTCTAGTCCAGCCAACATAGTATACATTATTTGCTGGAAAATATCTGTTGCTACTTTTACACCAGAGGGTAATCTAAGCTTGTGGATTCCTTTATGTATATTAATAGTCAAATACGTCTGACATTCATTATTCATTTCAGTTTGAAGATATGCCTTAGACAGGTCAATATTTGAAAAAACAAAAAAAAATACCACCATTTAATTTGACAAATATGTCCTCTGGAATTGATAGGGGATATACATGTGGGAAGAGACAATCATTCAACACAGTCAAAAAATCTGTCCATAAATCAATCTGGTAGTGTGGCCCATTCAGAGCAATTATATTTTTGAATAACACCACAGTTTTCTAGCCTATCAAGTTCAGGGTTAATAGACTCCAACACAAGAAAAGGTATCTTTCTTTGAGGTATAAAAACTGGTTTCACATTTTCTTTTACTTGAAAAATGCCTTTGACTTTGTACATTTTCCCAATTCCTCCGAGAAAATATTTGGGAATTTATCTTTTAGCTTAGTGTTTGAGTGATGAACACGGTTCAAATAATTCTAGCCAATAAATGCCTAGTAAATTTGAGTTTGAAATTTTTAATATGTAAACCTCTGTCCTTTTAGCTTTATCAGCAAGAGTGATGTTACATTTAATTTTCTGAAGAAAAATTAATTTCTTGTCTGATATTCCTCTTGCAACTTTGTTGGTTTTTTGCATGTTAGGCTTTGCCGGTTCTGTTCAGTTTTTTCATCCATAATTGTAATATTGTTACCTAGTGAACAATTGAAATCTCACTCAGTGTTACTCATTTTTATTGTTGCAAATATTTTATTTAAATATTCCTCTTTTTTTTTTTTTTTTTTTTTTTTTTTGCTGGTAGCACTACTTTCAGCAGTTTAGTGCATTTCTTTTTTCGACTTGCAGAAGCTTTGTCCATGTTTTTTGGTTTTAAATGAACAGTCCTTTTCAAAATGAGGCCTACCACTGCTATAGTATGGGTTAACTTTGGTAGTATTTTTATTTTGGAGTTTTTTTTTTTTTTGGGAGTTTTTTTTTTCTTTTCATACTACTGTCTTTTTCAGACTTGCTGTACTTGTACTTCGATTTTCACTGTATCACAACTTCAGTCAGTTAAGTGCCATACGTGATGCATGCTTGGGCGATCTTGTCTAGAAAGGGCAGAAAATTATCTCACAGTAGGTTGCCATTGTTTTCTGTGGTCGACTGGTTGCCAGCCAAGGTTGTAGAACCCAATCTATCCTGTTAATTAATCCATAACTGCAAGGGGGAGATGGATTAATACCTTTCCCAAGGGTATTCGTGCATAAGTGAATGCAAGGAATTCAACTGGACTTCGAACTAGTCTCTCTGATTTCTCATTCCGAGCTGACATCCACTACACCACAACACACGTATCATGACTTAAATTGATAATTTTTTGGCACTTTTCCATCACATTTTTTGTTAACTTTGAATCCTGTTCAAGTTTAGTAAGAATTTGAAAGCGTATTTCTGCATCATTGCCTGATGTTAAACCTTTAACAAAGATAAGACATTTAAATTTGTCTGGGGAATAGTTCATCCAGTTTAAATTTCTCATACTCAAGGTTGAATTTAACTGTTATGTGACTAAATTTTCATCTTTGTCTTTAGTCAGGTTCATATACTGCCAACATGTACAAAAAAAAGTGAATTCTTTTCACCAAAAAAGTAAATGACATTTTTCTGGAGTATTTGGCAAAATGAAAATCATATTTTTCATGTTACAATTTTCGTAACAGAAAATGTACCTTGTTTTCATCCAACCATCCTTGACCTTTTTCTTTGAAAATAGCGTCATACCTTCTAAAGTACGATATGAATGTAATATTTTCTTTTGGGATGTACTTAAATCTGCTAATTGAATTAATGAGTCTGGTATAAATGAATTTGATGTATTCTTTGTTCGTTTAGGATTGCCTTTTATCTGTTTTGCATTTGTAATGTTTTCTGGAATTCTTGCTATTGCTGAATAATTAACTTCAATTCTTCCATAGTGTATTATGTTCACACAAATAGGAAAAAGTTTTTTTTTTTCTTTTTTGTGTGTGTGAGAATTTGAATATTCTGTCACTATTGTTATGCCTTCATTGAATGAAGATAACACAATCAAGAAAATCAATCAAGAAATATAATATTGTTTGAAGTCAATGTTGTCTTACTGGAATCTGTAGTAGTCGTAGTATATGACATTTGCTTATGGCTAGCTGTCTCATTAAAATTCTGTGTCAGTATTATGCCATTTGGATGAGTCCACGTCGCACTCTGGAAAGGTGTGTATATCTCCACAAGAGACAGCCCTTAATTCAACACAATAGAAAAAAAGCAACAGTAAACCACTTTCCCAAGAATAATCATGGCAAATATACAGTTTACAGATATTAAACGAAATGTAAGCTATAGTGAGCCATGGTTGTCTAGATCCTAAAGTAACATGGTACTGAAAGACGAATGTTTAAATTTATTTTGTTTTTTTAAATTGACAGCTGCTTATTTTGTTAAAGACCAAGTTTATTTGGAATGAGTCTTTTTGTTTTCTAGAAAGAAAAGAATTTTCAATATTTCTATTTTAGAAACAGTTATTTTGCACATTGTGTATTTTTTGTAATCTTTATTTTTTTAAATTAATTTTTTAAAATCGTTTCACCCCAAGCAAGATAATACCATCAGAATTCATGGAGTAACAGAGAGTGAAAGAAATTCAGAAGATTGAAAATTGGGAGGAAAGAAGAAAAAAAGAACAGGGTTCAATAAGACAGAAGTTGGCAGTTGACATTGCATTCAAATTTTCTCAATTCTAGTTATTGAGGAAGCAAGAAATTAGATGTGGGGATTGTGAGAAAAGAAATTATTAGAACTGATGTTTGCATCTAGCTAGTTCAGCTGTAAAGCAATGAGACTGACTTGCTAATCTGGTCAGTTGTGTCCCATATGTGATATGTGCTTGGGTGATCATGTCTCAAAAGACATGACTGACCGGGCAGAAGATTTTTTCACAGTAGTTTGCCATTACTTTTTGTGGTAGACTAGTTGTCAACCAAAGCTGTAGAACTCAATTTGTCCTGCTATTTAACCCATAGCTAGATGGAGAAGAGATGGATTAATACCTTTCCCAAGGGTATTTGCATGTAAGTGAATGTAACAAATTCAACTAGAATTTGAACTTGGCTCTCCAATTTCTCATTCTGAGCAGATAGTCACTGTATCACAATGTACATCCTAATCCTGGGAGCATGCTTAAATTCATTTAGTTGGAGAACCAAGAAAAAAGCTCATCCAAGCAGTTGCCATAAAAATCTTTGTAGACAAGACACAGGAAGGCCACATCATTTAGCAGTGAGAAAGTAACTAGATATAAAATGCCTGGTTAAGATTTATTATATTACAGACCCTTCTCTGAATTTTGTCAAGAATATCAAGAAACACAGAAGGAGCATCAGATTAGTTATGACAGCAGTATTCAATACAGAGAGGAATGGTAGACTTATAAATGTGCAAGATAGATTCCAACAAGAAAGATTTTTTTGGTATGATACAGGGAATCAACCTTTCTTACAGCAGAGATAACAACTGACTAGATATGGTTACTCCACTTCATGTTAGTTAAAAATATTTATACTTAAAAAACATTTTTACCAGTAAGTAACAAAATAATAGAATTATTTTGATATGTAATTTTATATTGCATGACAGACAACAGTAAGTTGAATTCCCAGTAAGATGCATGGGTGGTGTAGGAATCATGAACATGATTTCTCTTTTGATCAGATTGGCGTGTATCATCGAGTTGTTTATTCAGAGATTATGGGTAATGATCCTTGCATGTCCCCTGGCACTGGAGATTGAAAAGCAATAGCAAATTATATGCTTATTCTCTATTCCATACACTGAATATTTTTTTTGCAGTTTGAGAAATTGTATGTCCATTGAGCAAAAATAAAACTGCACCATCTTAAGTATGTTTCAGTTTACTCTTTCTTTAACAATTGTACACTGAATTCAAGGCTCAAGTGCAACTCAAGGTAGCGGGTTACTGAATGAGGGTTTTTTTTTTATTAGAGAAGTAAGAAATATGAGGATACATAGAATTGATAACGATTAACTATAAACATAGAGGTTGAAACCTTCATGATTGGGAAAGCATCCTCTTGGGAGTACATTCCACAAAGTAACAGTTCTTGGGAAAATGCTGTCTGAGTGGAATGGAATATGAAAGAAAAGAGTATGAGTTGACTTTATGTGGCATCGTGAAAAGTCTGAACTGGTAGAACTAAGGAATGTAGTTTATTTGAATATTTGTGAATGAAGGCAAGTATTATGGCAGCATTCACCAACTTAAACAAAGAGGCTGTCCAGAAGAGTTACAGGAGATTCCAAAGTCATCTGGAGCTGTGGTTGAAGTCAACTGCAATTTTTATTGAATAAATTTACTCTTTAGTATTTCAAGATATTTTTGTGTAATTTTGATAAATATCTTAAAATGAGATGTCAGTATTATTTCTACTTTTGCTCAGTCTAGATGACAATTCATCCATCACACACTGTATTGTGTATTTGGGGAATCATCCCTCCTTTATACAAGTTTCATTAAAGACAACTGCCAAAGTACTTTGATGAATATTTAATTTAATTTTTCTTGTGTTCATATACTGTTTTCTTTTCTGGATATAAAGTGTGTAAAAATTGTCCAAATGTTCCATATGCTTGAGCACTTCTGGCTATTCTTTTAGCCATTATCAAGGACAATATTTTTTTTATTGATTGAATGTATAGATTTTTTTATATATCTAGAATTATAGGGATGCTTTCTTTATTTATATATATATATATATATATATATATATATATACAGGTAAAGAGAACCAACAGTTTCACAATTCTGAGTTATCTGGCATTTACTTTTCTTTAAAAAAAAGCGCTCAATACAATAGATATTGTAGAGCATAATATAATCTTATAATTAAATTTGTTTAGGGCAACTATGGTCTAACATTGCCTGATGACGACACAAATCTCGAAACATAGAAATTTTCGTGTTGCAATGTGTTTTTAATTAAAAACAAATTTAATTATATGAGATATATATATATATATATATATATAACAAAAATTTTGATATTTAAATTTGTTGGATAGCCATTTCTATGAGGAAATCCTTGCTTCTTTAGCAATGGCGAAACAAAAATTTTATTTACTCAAATTCAAATCTGCTAAAAGATTTTATACCGGTAGAAGTCCCAAAAAATCATCCCTACACAGGAAAATAAAATGGGGTGGGATTAACAATTTTTGAATGTAAGGAAGTAAGGAGAAAGCAGACAGATACTCGTCTCATATTAGAAGACATGGATGAATTTTTTTGGATTTCTACTGATATAAAATCTTTTAACACATTTGAATTTGAGTAAATAAAATTTTGTTTTGCCGTTGCTGAATAAGCAAGGATTTCCTCGTAGAAATGGCTATCCAACGGATTAAATATTGAAATTTTTGTTTTGTTTTTTAATATTTGACTGTGTAAATAAAAAGTAATATTTGCATTGAGCCCTCCACCTTGATCAATTTTAATGTTAAAAAAATTAATATTAATTAGGATTGGGTTTTTGGGATTTACTTATCTGATCATCCTTTTGGATATAAAATATAAAAGTGTGTGTGTATATGTATATATATATATATATATATATATATATATATATATATTATATTTAATTATTATGGATTCTCCAGTCGATTTCGACGTATGAGCGTCTAACTCAGACTACCACACAAAGAATTGTTTAAAGTGATGAAGGCTTGTGTAGCACCATCCACACTTTTTGGAACTGCTGATAACAAACAATTGGTCCAGAAGTCTGCCACAGATCGCATGAACAACAGACCTCAGTTATTTAACCCATAACTGGAGAGAAGGAATGGATTAATACCTTTCCCAAGGGTACCAGTGCTTAAGTGAATGCAAAGTGTTCGACTGGAATTGGAACTTGTCTCATCGATTTCCCCTTCTGAGCCGACAACCACTGCACCACGACGCACATCCATCAATAACGTTATTGACAGAGATATATATATATATATATATATATATATACATATATATATATATATAATTTGTTTTTTATTTAAAAATAATTTACATAGCGATATTGAAATTTCTATGTTTCAAGATTTAAAGCTTTTATCTCATCAGGCTAGTAAGTTTAGTGAAAATAATTTACTTTTGAAAATAGAAAATGTTTGCTTATTAAAGAGTTAGAGAAAGGAGAAGATAGAAAATTTAGATCATATGGGTGTGTTTAATTTAACTAATCTGAATGAAGGTCAACTTTGAAAATTCAAAATGTAGGTTAGATGTTAGGGGATGTAGGGTATTCATATATGTCTAAGGAAAACTGTCATATTTATAGCTAAACTGCTTGCTTCTGGCAAGATGTATACATTTTAGTTATGAAAAAATGCTCTTAGATTTATATTTATCCCTGCTCTTTGTTTTAAACAAAAATAAAAAAATAAAAATATTTTAGTCAGTCAGTTAAGTGCCATACATCCATACATGATACACACTTCAGCGATCATGTCTTGAAAGAGACATGACTGACTGGGCAGAAGATTATCCCGCAGTAGGTTGCCATTGTTTTCTGCAGTAGACTAGTTGCCGACCAAGGCTATAGAACCTAATCTGTCCTGTTATTTAACCCATAACTGGAAGGAAGAGACGGATTAATACCTTTCCCAAGGGTATTTGCGTGTAAGTGAATGCAATGAATTCAGCTGGAATTTGAACTCGGCTCCCCGATTTCTCATTCCGAGCCGATATCCAACTGTCTTAAAGGGACTTTTGGTATCATTATTATTAGAATTTTTTTTTTTTTGGTTCAGAGTAAATTTCTTTATCGATTTATCATATATTCTTAACACATGTCAATCCTAAAATTTATTTAATCAATATTATTTATATCATAATACAAAATAAAGTAAAAAAATATATGTAAGTTAATCAATATGCTTATATGAAGAATTATTAACCATATTCTAAGGCAAGCATTTTGCAATGTCTACATATGACAGTAATTTCATTATGTTTATTTAATAGATCTTTATTTTAAGAAATTTAATAATGTATAGTTTTTTATATAGACACAAAGAACATGGGTCATTTAAAGACTTACATATTCCTGCTTTTTTAAAAAATTTTCATTTTATTGTGGGAGCTTTGATTTCCTTTAAGCTCCAAAAATATTTGGATAGGGATGTTCGATCATGGAACTTATTGTAGAAATATGCTGATAAAATCTTCGTTTAAACGAGGTTTTAGTGCTCCCAACATAATTTTTTTTTTTTTTTTTTTTATCAGGGTTTTCAGTAAAAGAAATAGTAAACAAGAGGTTTTGTAAGTCATTTATTTTGTAATGGACACTCTGTAGGGTTTCTACAATTACATATTTCATTGTATAAATTATTGATTTCACTTTTGGAACTATTCTTATTTTCATTTAGGTTTAAATTTTTATTGAAAATTTAAAAAAAAATTTTTTTTCTAAATTATCAGTATAACTATAACTTAATTTCAGTGTATTTTTTATTGAAAATCTTGCTTAATGGATTATTGTTCAGAAAATGTTTCTCAATCAAAGTAAGAAATTTTTGGTCTAATTTACTGCTAATCATTTGGTTGAAAGTGGGTGTGTACCAAATAAGTTTTCTATTTCTTTGGTGGGGGATATTCTCTTTTACATATTTAATATTAAGGCATTTATATCCACTATCTTTTAAAAGCATTAAAAACTGTGTTTATTAAATACATCTTTATTTGTGGAATTTCTATGAATTCTATATTCTATGGATGAGGGTACATGCTTTATAATGGATGGAGGATGGTTAGATTTTGGGTGGGTGGGTATGTAAAGGATTTGTTTTTTTATATGGTTGGTATATATTAATAAATCTAAAGTCACATTAAGGAAATTTATTTTTTTCTATATTCAAAAGAATTTAATTTCAGTTTTTAAACTCTCCATATATTAACTTACCAATTGTATCAACTTTAAAATTTGTGGAATTCTGCACCATCATAAGGCCATCATCCAATATCTTCTGTATTTATATCATTATGGGTTGTAAAATTATATCGAATAAATAATTCAGATGGATGTGCATTGGGGTGCAGTGGATATCAACTTAGAACAACAAATTGGGGAGCAGAGTTCAAATTCCAGTTGAATTCCTTGCATTCACTTACACACAAATACCCTTGGGAAAGGTATTAATCCATCTCTTTCCTCCAGTTATGGGTTAAATAATAGGACAGATTGGGTTCTATAGCCTTGGCTGGCAACCAGTCTATCACAGAAAGCAATGGCAAGCTACTGTGGGATAAACTTCTGCCCAGTCCGTCATGTCTCTTTTGAGTCCTGATCGCCCGAAGCGTGTATCACTTAACTGACTGAATCTAACAATCCTGTTGGATTCATGAACCCTGTTCCTTTATTGACCTTTCACGTCACTGAAGTCTTCTCATTCCCTTTCAGTCCCTGTAATCTCCAGCATTTTAGTTGCATTATCTCCTTGCTTGAAGTGAGATGATTGAAAAATATTTAAAGATAAATGCATATCGACATTGAATGAAAATGAATATTGGTCTGGGGATTGTCCTACATTAAAATAAGCAATCAATATGACTCAGAAGACATTAATGAACTAATTTTTTGGGATAGTATTGTCGGCAGTAAAATTTTAGTTTTCTTCAAAGTTCATGTTTCAAGATGAATGCACATATTTTTTTTTTTCCAAAGCATTTATTTTTTTAGTCATACAAGTAAAAGAAGCCAAGGAACTTTAAACCAAAGAGTATATTTTTGCAAAATAATGCTCCTTCACATTATGTACAGCTGGTTATTAACAAAATAAGTCTCAAACCTCGATTTAATGGAATGGCCCCCAGCCTCTCAATATATTAATCCAGTAGAAAACTTGTGAATTATGATTAAAAGAGATAAGAATGGTAAATAGTATTTGAATAAACACGATGTCTGAGAAATAATAAAAACTGTTGTAAGTCATGTGAAAATCAAAACAGTAGAAAAATTAATAAAATCAGTGGTTGAAAGACAGATGAATGTTATAGAATGTCAAAGACACCATACTTATATAAATAGTAATTAATAATTTATGCAGTTATATGAAATATTCTGTTAAATACATTTTTGTGGGTGATATCTATTGTATTTATTTAGAAGTAAATATTTATATTGCCTTTAGTTTATTTGCATAATAAAATCTGATGAGAATCCCCCAAACGTTATTTACACATGGACTATTGTCCTCATCCTTGTTGTTATTTACCACAATGTTTTTGGGCCATTATGCCAGCCAGCCTTCACCAGGTGCTTTTTGATCCAACTAACCTACAGTGGATTTTAAACTGAACCCTTTATTTAATCGATAAGTGTAGATTGTCCTTGTTCTACTGCCCATGTCTGGCAAAAGAACAATCTATCCTTGTAGATTTTGCAACATAGAAATATAGCTCTCTGATTTTCTTTGTAATAAGCATTTCTTAAAAAAACAAATATTAGCTATGTATAGGTATAATATAGTTACTTCCACTCATTTTTCGCATCTACCTCCCATTAGCATGGGACCGGCTAGCCTCCCAGAGAGTAAAATACTACGCTTCCTTGGCCTTACACTCTCGGCGGACCTCAAATGGAATGACTATATTGAATCCATTGCCAAATCTGCTGCTATGAAAGTGGGCTCCCTGTGCAGGGCCCGGAAATTTTTCCCACCTGAAACTATTCTGCACATATACAAATCTACCATCCGCCCGTGTATTGAATATTGCTGCCATATCTGGTCGGGTGCCCCTGCTGCTCTCCTTGGGCTTCTTGACAAAATACAAAGGAGGATCTGTAACGTGGTTGATACTGACTTGGCAGACCGGCTGCAGCCGCTCTCACACCGGCATGATGTAGCTTCCCTGTGCCTCTTCTACAAGTACTTTCATGGCTTCTGCTCCGATGAGCTTAGATCACTGGTGCCGCCTAAGCACGAATTTACACGAGATACTAGATTAGCAACTAGGTCCCACCCTTTTACAGTTAAACAAATAAGATGTAACCGTAAATTCTACTCCAACAGCTTCTTTTTTCGCGCTTCCCGCCTGTGGAACTCCCTTCCACAAGTCTGCTTTCCCGACAGTTACAATCTCCAGGTGTTTAAATGTAGGGTCAATAGACACCTCCTATCACACTAACTCCCAACCATTCTCACAACACTCTCATCTACCCAACCCTCATTCTCGGTATCCTCACCCGCCTATCACCCACCCTCTGTTATTTCCTATATTTAATCAGCCTTTCTCCACTCTATGTAGCCCCCTGCACAGTAGTGGCAGTGACATGCCTTGCTCGGGGTGAAACGCTTATTAAAAAAAAAAAAAAAAAAACTAACTTTTAAATGGAATTTTTAAAGATAAAAAGTTTTCTTGAAATTTTTATTTTAGTTTTAATTGAAAGCTAAATGATTAATTTTACTATTTCCAGTAAGCAAAATACTGTGGTGTATTTCAAACAGATTATATTAATAGAAATGTTAAATTGTGATTTATTTTTAATCTTTGAATTTTTCGGCCATGTTCGAGCGATTGACACATTTGTAAAAAGTTAATTCTTGGTTTTAAAAATCTTGCAAAAATAAAATATACATCTTTGACACATTATTTCTGGAATATTAGCAAATTTAATGTTATATTAATTTGATTTGCATGAGTATTACTTCTTTTAGCATGAAATTTAGAATAAAACTATTAATCACAGAGTTGAACTTTTGGACCTGTCTGCCAAATTTGAAATATGTTGATAGCTTACCAGATGACAGATAAGTGTATGATGATCATGTGACATAATTGTACAAATTTTTTTCTGGTAAGGAGAAGAAACCCTGAAATACTTGATCTTTTAATGTACACAGAAATTACCATACAGAAAGAAAAACTTCAAATACACACAAAAAACAATTTGAAATTTATTTTAAAAATACGATAGATGATTTGTATTTAACTTTTAAATTTTTGATTGGTAAATATAGTCTTCACTTTATAACCCATCAGCCTAATGTCTACACGTCTTGGAAATATTTTAAAAATATTTCTGAAACTTAAATTATTATAATTAAAAAACAAAAATGAAAACAATTCTTTTAAAATTTTGTTATTACTTGAAAAAAATTTTCTTTATACTATAATGTCTGACATTATTTATTAAAGCAATTAAATAATGTCATAGTTATATTGCATTTTTTATTTTACTATTTGAAGCAGATTTTTGGTAAAAGAGGTTTAATGGTTTTAAAAAATAATACTTGATTTACATTCCCTTATGAGGTCTGTGTTTAATTAATAAAACCATTTTTGCCTACAGAATTTAATTTTTTGAAACTGAATGAATTTATGTGAAACAGTAACTGATGTAAAAAAAAATATATTTTTACCAATATTTTTTAAAAATAATGATTTAAAAATAATTTCATTCATTTGGAAATAAGTCCTGCAAGTTTCATTAAAATCCAACAATTATTTGATTTTTGCAAGAATTTCCAAACTGTTTGTGACCAGAAAAAAGTGAATTATGTAATATTACGTTTTCCATTGTAAACTCTCATAACCATTTGGCTCCCCACTAACGAAAACAAAAAAAAAATTATACCAAAATTTCGAACGTGTAAGGCTTAAAGAAATTTAAAAAATAATTAAAATACTTTGATCTTTCCTCTTACTACTACTACTAATAATAAAACATTTTGATGAAAAAAGTTTGTTTTTATTAAGTTTGGGACCTTTATTTTTTTTTTTTTTTTTTCATATATTGCTGTTTTATCAGTGGAGGCATTTTAATTTATTTTAGAAACTTATTCAAACAATTATTTAAATTGTTAAATTTTGCTCCAAACATTTGAATGTTTATAATTGTATATTCAAACCTTATATCAGTGAAATCTTTTGTATTCCTTTCACATTTGCCAATTCTTTCTTTCTTTGCCAATTCTTTCTTTCTTTGCCAATTCTTTCTTTCTTTGCCAATTCTTTCTTTCTTTACTTTTCAAAGTCAAATCTTACCAGAAAAATATAAGAAATAATAAACAAGTAGAGAAAAAAAAAGTACAGAATTTGGGAATGTAAGCTTGTTCACTAGAAAGAGAGTACTGGATTGCTATGTGATGTCGGTTCTACAATATGGCAGTCAATGCTGGGCAATATCATCAAAGATGAAGGAAAAACTTGAAGCAACTGAAATGTGGTTCTACAGAAGGATGCTGCGGATATCATGGAATGAGCATGGATCGATCGTTAGAAACAAAGAGTACTGGATTGATATGTGATGTCAGTTCTTCAATATGGCAGTGAATGCTGGACAATATCATCAAAGATGAAGAAAAAAATTGAAGCAACTGAAATGTGGTTCTACAGAAGGATGCTGCAGATATCATGGATCGAGCATGTGAGCAATGATGAGGTTTTGGAAATGATGGAAACAAAAAGGAAATTAATACTGATCATCAGGAAGAGACAGCTGAAGTTCCTGGTACCTGCAATGAGGAAAGAGGGGTTGGAGAACCTGATATTAACAGGCCAGATAGAGGGGAAAAAAGAGACAGGAAAGCAGCAGATAACATATTTGAAGGACCTAATCAATTGGATGATGGAATGAGGGTTGCATGGTGTAACAGGAGAAGGCGTGCTAAGAGCCACCAGGGATAGAGAGACTTGGGAAGTCATGATCACCTACATCCTGAAAGGACAGGGCACATAGAAGAAGCTTGTTACATGAGGGACTTACATGACTTACATGAGATGGATGGTGGAGTTGGGTTTGAGAAGGATAACAGGAGAAGGGGTGTTAAGAGCTGCAAGAAATAGGAAGATGTGGAGGGCCATGATATAAAAGTAGACTTTTTACTTAAAGGGGAGAAAATTATCCAGACTATAAATGCATCAAAATATTTTATTATATTCATTGTCACTTACCTAGCAATCTACTACCTCAAAATGGGTGAACAATTCGTGAAGGTAGTTTATCGTTACCTCCATAGTGGGTTTTTTGCATCAAAACACTTCCGGCCATTTTGTAAAACTATCTACTACAACTAGATAGTAAAAACCCTCTATTAAACAGAAAACAAATACAGGAGTGTTACACATAAGTCTGCCAAGTTTTAGACCAGGGTGATTCAACCCAACTCAACTCCACCCCTAGAGGCATGTTTTCCCAGTATTCATAATAGGAAGAGTTCATTATACTCCTAAAAGTGTAGGTCTCATAACAATAATAAACTTAGGCAATAGAAAATTTTTATAATTTGAACTCAACTTCAACTGGAGTTTTTACATTGTTTTAACATTAAAAATATCACTGTGAATAAGGTCATCATTGGTGTCCACAGATGAAAATTTATCAGAAAATGCCAAGCACAAGATAACTCAGTCAGCATTATAATAAAACTACTGACCACAAATTATCTTGTGGTTAGCAGCCAATGTGTTTAACTATTTTCTTGTAGTTAAAACCAAAATAAAAATTTTAAAGATGATATTCAAATTATGGTGCCCATCTCATTCAGATAAACAACATACAAATTATCATATTTACAAATCCATTTTGGTTGCTTTATATGCAAAATATGAATCTGATATAGCAGAGCATATTTTGCAAATTTATAATAAACACTGACTTTCATATACGTTTACTAATGAAGTAATTTTCAGTCAATCAGCTTGCTTTATATTAAATCTCATTGTCCAATAAGTATTTTCTATTTTTCTCATACTCAAAGTTGTATTGAAATAGTGCATTCAGATAAGTTTAATTTAAAGCACTAATAGCTGGGTGATTTGAGGCTGTCTTTTGAGTTTGAAGATTTTAGATAGGCATTTATATATTAGGATCTTGAATAAGTTCTCATTGATTTTTCATGAAAAATAAAACAAACAAAAATTGGCAAGAAACAAGTCACTGAAAGTATTGTCCATTGCTAGCCACTATCTTTTTCTCATCTTTCTAACAGCATTTGAAGTCTACATCAGAAAAATGTCTTTTGAGGTTAACCATGAGTTGATTTTTTTTTCTTTCTCTTCATAAGAATGAAATAGCGACTCAGCCAGGCTATGTGACATTGATTGGAACAAGTGGTAATTGGACAGGGCAATGTCTGTTGAATACAGCAGGAGGGGTAGGGCTTCCTATTTAAGTATTTCCAAGTAGATTTTTACCTGTTTTGTAACATGTGGCCTAGCATTGTCATGTTGCAAAATCACTTTGTTGTGTCTCTGCTCCTTTAGTGGACATTTTTTCTTCAATGTTCAGGTCAGATGCATTGATTGTAGTTGATAGTGATCTCCCATAATGGTTTTGGTTGGTTTGAGGTGCTCATAATAAACTACAGCCAGAGCAGAAGCTTCAAACCATGGATATTTGGCTTTGCTGCCAATGTTGATGCATAATTGGTCATACCCATGATCTTCTATGCTTAGGGTTATCATAGTGTATCCACTTTTCATCAAGATAGGATGCAAGAAATTTTCCCTTTCTGGTGTTGAAGCAGCACTTCACATGTGACAAGATGCTGTTTGACTTCTCTCAGCTTCAACTTGTATGGCTCCCAATGTCCTTGCTTTTGAATCATTGCTAATGCTTTTAAACATTTCAAAACTATTGTTTATTCAACTCTTAATGATTTTGCAAGTTCAGTTTGCACCAGATATGAGTTTTCCTAAAGTAATGCTTCCAATTCTTTGTCTTCAAACTTTTTTGTACCAGAGCGTTCTTTATCTTCAACATCAAAATCATTATTTTTGAAGCATCTAAACCAATCTTTGCATGTTGTTTCTGACAGAGCATGGTCGCCATAAGTCTCAACAAGAATTCTATGAACTTCAGCTGCTGATTTCTTTTGAATAAAATAATGCAGTAAAATTCTTCACAAAGACATGTTGTAAAGCAGCTGACACCCCTTTAGTGCTCTCAAAGATGGAATGGTCTGTGAACTAAAATAGGTTTATGAATAAAGATTAATAGCAATCAGGAATTGATGATTATTATTGAACTGTGCTCTCTGTGACTTTAACAATTTAACCTTTCTTCTCTTTCTAATTATTGTTGTTCTGTCTTATCTGTGTTTGTTTTGTTTGTACTTAATATCCATTAGCACAGATATTGTGCTGTAGATATTTCTGCACACATCATCTGGTATTGTACTACCACCTCGGTGGTACAACAGACTGGCAACAGATTTCAACAAACAAATTTATCTATAATGAATAGATTTGGCTCCATAGATTTCAAACATGCAAATCTGTAACAGATTTGGCATCAAAAACTCTGACAGCAGTTTTGCCCAAAAACATTTGTACAGATTTACTGATGAAACGAAAAGTTTGACGACAATCTCAAAATAATCAGGAAAAATAGCAAATTCAAAAATGAAGGACTTCCAGAAATGGTTCCTTGAATTTTTTTAACAAAAAATAAGCACAAAAACAATTTTTTAAACAACAAAAATTAGCACAAAAATGGCAAGAAAAGCAACTTGCAATACTCATGGAAGTTTTCTCAAAGAAAGAAATGAGCATAGATAAACCAGGTACATTTTTGCGGGATGCTGTGTTTAATTCAATTAAAAGTTTTACATATAAACCTGAAGAAGGTACATTTAATGCTTATTGTCGCAGGTTTGAGGAGATGTTTGTTAAAGACTACTTGAACTGGACAGACAATAAAATTTGTTTACTGTTAAGTAAGCTTGATTCTGGACACAAAAAATACAGACTATATTTTACGAAAACAACCTGTAGAAATTACATTTACAGAAACTATTCAGATATTGTCTAAAATTTTTAGAGAACATAATTCTTTATTCAACACGTGATGGCATTGTTTAAATTTATCAAAAACGATGATAAAGACTATACAATGTTCACAAGTATAGTGATTATGGAGTATGAAAAGTTCTGATTGAATGAATTAAGCATGGTTATGTTTAAGTCTTAACCTCACTAAGCAAAACGGATGTATGTGTGAGATTCTTAAAGTTGGATCAAAACCAGGAAATCTACAAAAATAGGCTGAGGAATGTCAGGGAATTATAAACTTATCACAAAATATTGAACGACAAGACATATCATATATCTGAAAAGTAAAACCACAAAATTAAAATCCATGCTACAGTTGTGGTCAGTTACATATATACAAGGATTGTCCATTCAAAGATAAAAATGCTTTGTGGTTAAAAGGGTCATAAAAGTTTTTTGGAAAAGAAAAGTCGAAAGAAAATAAAAATGTTTAGTTATATCATTAGTGAAAAAAGTCACAGGAAAAAGAAAATTCAGAAATGCCTGATTGAATGACACAAAAGTAAAAATGCAAATTAACACAGGGTCAGACCTGGCTATAATTAATGTGGAAACATGGAATAAAATTGGTAGACTAGCATTATGCAAATCTAAAAGAAATTGCCAAAGATATATCAAGTAAAAAACTTGAATATCTTGGTGAAATTTATTTAAACACTAGTTTTGCTGGAAAAGAGAGATAATTAATAGCCCATGTCAAGTAGCAAATGCAGAATCTCTTCAGTACTGATTGGATGGAAGAGTTTGATTTATTCAGTATTCCTATCAATACATTTTGTAACAATGTTGTCCTTCTCACTATAACTGAACATTAAAAAAATACCTTAAAACCCCACCTTTTTGGCATTGAATGACCCACAGAGGTTAATGTCGTAAAACAAAACTCAATGTTGTTGGATCATCAAATTACACAGAAAATTTGAAACTATATTTAAAGGCAAGATTCCCAGATATTTTTTCTGAAGGCCTTGGATTTTCTTCTAAGATTAAAACAAAGCTTGAGTTAAAAGAAAAGGTAACTTCAGTGTTTTGACCTAAGTGACTGGTACCATTTGCCATACTGGAATACATAGGCAAAGAGTTGGAACATCTAGAAAAATTAAGCATTATAGAAAAAACAAATTACAGTCAATAATAAAATCAGTTTGAGCCAACTACTCCACAGGATTAAATGAATGTCTGAAACAGCATAATTACCCTTTACTTTCAGCAAAAGATATATTTGCAAAGCTGAATGGAGGAAAAATATTCTTCAAATTAGACTTGTCAGAAGCATATTTACAAATTCCTATGGATGAGGAGTGTGCAAAAATATTAACCATAAAAGGTCTGTTGAAGTTTAACAGATTACCATTTGGAGTAAAATTAGTACCCACAATTTCTCAAAAAGTCATGGTGCTAAATAGTTTAGATTAAATGATGGCATATCTCAATGTGTTAATTAAAAGCAGAGACCATAATGAACATGTGAAGCACATGAATGAGGTGTTCAAAAGGATAAAGGATGACAGTTTTAAGGTCAGTATAGACGAGTGTGAGTTCTTTCTACCAAAAATTAAGTATTTAGGTCAAATCATTAACAAAAGTAGAAGGCTTGATCCTATCAGAACATGTGCTGTAAAAAACATGTCAGCCCTTAGAAATACTGTATCCTTTACAAGCATTCTAAGGATTAGTGAACTACTATAGTAACTACATTCCTAACATGAATGAGCTCAGCACACCTTAGAATAAATCATTGAAAAAGATGAAAAAGGGGTATGGTCTGAAGAATGCGAGAATGCATTTCAGAAATTGAAAGCAGCTCTAATTTCTGACCTATCATTAATGCGTTATGATCTGAGCAAGGAAATATATGTATCAAGTGATGCTAGCAACATTTGGTTAGCGGCCATACTGCTTCATAAATAAAATGACAGGAAACTAAAAGCTGTTTATCACATCTCAAGGATACTTCTGCCAGTGGAACAAAAATTCTGCCAAATCATAAAAGAGTTTAGCAATGGTTATTTCTGTGAAAAAGTTTCACAAGTATATTCAAGGCAGACAGTTTAATTTTCAAATGGTTCACCATCCGTTAGTGATAGTTTTTGGCTCGAAAAAAAAGGTATTCTAATGCACAACACACTGCAAAGATGGGTGACTATTTCACTTTATATTCCTTTAAAAGGGTGATAGCGAATGCACATGGGTTATCAAGATTAATTTTGAGAATGATCAAACTAATGAAAGAAAAAGTAATAGCTTTATTAGTTTGTGAGTCAAAAATTATAAAACAAATGTTATGTACAACACTGATGGAATTGCCTGTTACAATTGACAAGATTAGAACTAAAGCAAAGTTTAAGTTCATAGGTCACAAGAAAAGATATTAGAAAGAAAGGAAACTAAAAATATTTTTGTCAAGACATACTATTGTACAGTGAACGGATGGTCATTCTAGCAGTATTAACAAAAAGAATATGACAGTTTCCATACGGAACACCTGGACATTTCACGTATGAAAGCACCTATAAAAAGTTTCATTGTATTGGAACGGAATGGATAAAGACGTTGAAAACTTGGTTAAGAATTGCCAGTTAGTGGTAAAATCACCACCTATAAAGTTTAACCCATGGCCAAAAACCAACAGGCCTTGTTCTAGGCTGTACATAAATAAGAGCTATATACCACTTTGTTGTGATGAATAGCTTATCAAAATGGCCAGAAGTGTTCAGGTTCAAATTGCCAACACAGCAAGAATCACAATAGAATTTGTACACAAATTATTTGCAAGGTTCGGTGTACCAGATACAACCATATCAGACAATGGGACGCAAGTCTCATCAAGGGAATTTTCAAATTTTTGCAAAATGCATATGGTGACTCATTTGACAATTTTATACCCTACCATCCAAGATCTAACCAGTTGGTAGAATGATCTCTAGATATTTTTAAAAGGTCAATAAGGCGGAAGGAATGGAAACAAGAAATGAGGAGCTACAGATCTACTATATCACACTGAATGCTAAAGCAGGAATGTCTTTTGCAGAGTTAATGTTTGCATGGAAGATCAAATCAGTTTTCAATAACTTGAAACCAAATGAAGAAGAAAAAAGTGACAGAACTAAGTGTGATGACAAATGCTTCTATCTTGATAAGTTTTTAAAAATCACAAACTCAGTAAAGAGTCATGAGACGTAGGCATTATAGACAAGCAAATTGGCCACATGATGTACCTTATAAAACATCCAAGGTGGATTATAAGGAGGCAAGTAAACCTAATAAAAAGGTGGTACACTACTAAACTAAGAACCCATGGATGTAATATATGATATATGTTCAATGTGCTGATGCCTCCAGAGGTGCAACAGACGCTTAGGAAAGAAAAAAAAAGCTATGGGAATGATTGAGATTGATCCATAAAGAAAAAATATCTCGTCCTCTGGATGAGGCATTTCAGGAGGAAGGTATTGTAGAGCAGCTGACACCCCTCTATCACTCTCAAATATGGAATGGTCTGTGGACAGAAATAGCTACATAAAGATTAATAAGTTAAGAATTCAGTGTGTCATTGATGATGTTTATTGGACTCTCTCTCTCTCTCTCTCTCTCTATGACTGTTAGTACAAGGTCTAAGATATAAAAACTATTGCCAGAATTCAACACTGAATAGGGGCTAACAGTTTCAGGCCTTAGGCCTGTTGATTTTTATGGTTAAACTGTTTATATCTCTATTTCCCCTTCTATATATACATATTTTTTTTATTTATTTTTTTAATAATCATTTCGCTGGAAGCAAGGCAGTACTGCCACTGGTGTGCAGGGGCCTACATAAGAGGAGAGCAAAGAGAAAGAGGAACAGGTTACAGGGGATGTCGAAGAATGGGTAAGAGAAAGATAGGAATACCGGTGTGAAGAGTTAAGTGAGACTGAAAACAAGGAGTATCTGGGAAAGGATAAAATAAGGATGGGAGTCAAGGAGTTAAGAGATGGCAATTGACATTGCATTTAAACTCTCAGAAAGATGGTAGCTATCAGGGAAGCAAGTATACAAAAGGGAGTTCCACAGATTACTAGAGTAGAAGTGGTGGCTGCATTTGATTGTTTTGACTGTAAAAAGGTGGGACCTAGTTACCAGTCTAGTAGCTCCAATAAATTTGCGTAGAGGGGGCACCTGGGAAGAGACAGATGGGAGCCACATCTTGTCGGTGAGAAAATGACTGAAAATGAGCTGCCAGGTTGGGATTGATCACATTGTAGATTCACCTTTGAATTTTATTGAGAATCCCAAGATGAATAGCATGAGTACTTGACCAGACATGACAATGGTATTCAATGTACATATGGATGGTAGATTTCTGTATGTGCAAGATGGATTCAGACAAGAAAAACCTCTTGGCCTGACACAGTGACCTGACCTTCATAGCAGTAGATATAGCTATTGATTCAATGTTGTTGTTCCACTTGAGATCTGCTGAGAGAGTGAGGCTGAGGAGGAACAGTATTGCTTTCAGTGAAACTCATGTGATCCATGCTGATGGAGGGTGTAGGAGAAATTGTCTATGGTGGTTAAAGGATAGCAGCTTTGCTTTAGAAGTATTAAAATTTCCAATCCATTTCTTACCCCAGTCTACCAAAGATTAGAGATCCTTTTCAAGAGTAGCAGCAAGGTTAGCTCTGTCTGCTTTGGCAGATTTCTTATTGAGGTGGGAGTAAATGGTGGTGTCATTAGTGTAAATGCCTCCTTGAGATCTGATTACATTGCAGGGATCGTTGAAGTTCAGAAAAAGCGTAATACCTAGAATAGTGCTTTGAGTCACACCTGTGTTCATATGATAGGGTCTAGAAGCATGCTTGTTCAATACTACCTTCATTAAATGATTTGATAGGAATGATTGGATTAAATCAAACAAGCATCCCGTTATATAGCCCTGTAGCCTATGCAGAAGGTCAGTGTACCAGACTCTGTCAAATGCTTTGGAGATATCCAATGGAACAGCTTGAGCTTTGCCGTTCTAACTGAGAGCATGGTATATGTATTCGGTGATGGTTGTTAGCATATCAGCTTAGACTTAGCAAAGTAGAAGCCATACTGTTTGTTGGAGAAGAGGCTGTGAGATGTTGAACCACTTCAGCATTGATAATAACCTCAAAAATCTGCCAAAGATTGGTAGGAGATTGATAGGACAATAATTGGAGGGCTCTGAGGGTACTCCAGCATTTCTTAAAAACAAGAACCATAGAGGAAGACTTCCAGCAGGCTGGAAAGCAAGAAGCAAAGAGTCAGTAGTTGCAGAATTTGGAGAGGACAGAGGAGTGTTCAGGAGCGCATTTTGTCATGATGATGACTGGAGTTCTGTCACCTCTGCTCACCATATGGGGATCAAGCTTGGAAATTGTCAGAGATCAGTGAGGGGGTTATATATATATATATATATATATATATATATATATATATATATATATATATATATATGCATATGTGAGAGAGAGAGACAGTTGAGCCTCAGTTCTAGGTGAGAAGTCATGTGCAGATACTCTAGAGGAGTCAAATGTGAAGTTAGAGGAGAATCTACAAGCAACACACTTGGCCTTGTTCAGTGTGGCTGGAGGATCTCAAATTTATCGATTACAAGAGGGATGGTGGTTTTGCTGTGCAGAGCCACCAGTAGTCTTTGAAGCCAACCTTGCAGGCTCCTATATAGTGCTTCATTCTATCTACAAACAACAGCTTAGCATCATTTAGGATCCTCTTGCACTAAGTATGAGCAGAGGCAAAAAGGCATCTATTATGGTCAGATGTGGGTAGTGGCAGTTGAACAAGCAGAAGAGAATCTGGAGGATGAATGATGTTTAAGTCAGAATTTCCTGGCTGGAATGAAGGCATTGATACCAGCTTTCACCCAGGGTGAGACCTCAGAGGTGCAGTCTTCAATGGTGCAACTAAACACAAGGGATATCAGAAGGGAAATTACAGAACAACTTTGAGTTCGCTCTTTGATAGCAGTAAGAAATTCTGGTAGGAGGTTCTTGGGAGGAGAAGTAGTGATATTGAAAGAAATCACCGCATGATCAGAGTTGCCAAGAGGGCAAAGCTGCATTACATTGCAGGAGTCAGAGATAAAAGTGAAGCAGGGGCTTAGCAGAGAAGCTTGTTTTTCAAGGATACTTGAAAAGCATGTGGGGAAATCAACCACTTGCATGAGAGACTGAGTGATTACAAAGATCAGGGTATGGGTACCAGCAAGATCAGTGACAGTTTTTTTCAGCCACTTGGCATGGTGGCATTAAAGTTACTGAACACAAATATATTAGCAAACAAGTGAGATGACCGTAGCCATATTATTAGAGATACTGTCTAATAAGAAACAGTCAAGGGAGGGAAGGGAGTGGTATAGAAAGAAAAGATCAATAACTGCATTTTGTAGAGCAATATGAAGAGACATGTATGAATGGTCAGGAACTTCTACTCCAACAGTTTCTTTTCTTGCACTTCCTGACTGTGGAATTCCCTTCCACACTATTGCTTCCCCGACGGCTACAATCTCCAGGAGTTTAAATGTAAGGTCAATAGACACCTCCTAACACACTAACCTGCTCTCATTTTATCAAACACTCTTCCCATCTGCCCAACCCTCATCCTCGGTATCCTTACTCATCTGTCACCTTCCTCCTGACATTCCCTATGTCTAACCATTCCTTCTCTTTACCTTCCCCTATGTAGCCCCATGCGCAATAGTGGCAGTGGAATGCCTTGCTTGGGGTGAGATGACTTTAAAAAAAAAAAAAAGAGGAGATTCAAAAGAAACCACCATAGCCAGAGGAGATGTTAGCTGGCATAAACTCCCAGGTCCTGCATGTAGACACTGGAGTCCTTCCTAAAGAGGGGAAGGTAACCAGGAATCAAGAAATCAGAGGAGGAGATTGTGGGGTTCAGTTTAGTTTTGCAGAGAGCGAGGATGTCTGGGAAACTTTTGTGGAGGAAAGATTCCATACTGCAAAAGTTGGTATGCATACCATGGATGTTAGTGAAAGAAATGCTAAGAGATATAGGTGATATTTTGGCTGGTTTAGCATTGTAACTGTAGTTGTGAATATTCATTTTGTTTTTTTTTTTGATAAAGAGAGGCCTTAAATAGTAGTAGTAGATAGTAATCAACTGTGACATATGTAGGAAGAGAACTGGCACAAACTGCAGCATAGTGTGGCTTCAGGATTGCTCACTAGAGGTGCTTGCAGAGACCCCCATCCATGCACAAGATTGCACTGCAGGAACTTTGATCTTATAAAACTCTTGATCAGAGCAGCTGCTGAAGATGTTATGCAAAAGTTAAGGCTCTTAATTACCAGTTGAAAGCAGCAACCAGAAAACTGCCAACCTGGTATACTCAGTATAAAGAGACATTATCACTGTTCACCTACATGATAGAATCGTGAAAGCACTGCTACTGAGGCTCAATGAGAAGAAAAGAGCTGGAAACCCCTTTATAAACAGGAAACAAGGGGGTGAACATCTACTGCTGTTCAATAGAAAGGGGACGACTATGAACCAGGTGATAGTAGGGCATATATATATATATATATATATATATATATAAAGGAAAACTTGTCATTTAAATTGGTTATAAATTATAATTCATTTCAATGAGCTAAATTAGCTTATTTCATCAGACCACACAATATTTGTTCTGTTTGGTATAAAATTTTTTACCCGAATAAGCATTTCTTTTAACTGAAGAGAAAAATAAGTAAACAGATTAAGGACAGACATTGGCATCATCTCTGTTGAGTGGGGGGTATCCAGACCAGTTGCAAAGATGTTGACCACTAAGTCATTAAACGCCCACTCACAATTTCATGGATATGTATGTATTGTGTAACCCCACAAATTAACACACCCATGTACACTCACTTATATCCACATACACACATGAGCATGCATCCACATATGTACATACAAATGCAACTGTTTATACTTATAAACTTACATCCATTCATGTCCACATACGAATCTTGCATTCGTATACTCACATATATATTTTTATAAAGATAGGATTTCCACATGTATAAATAGTGCTACATACATTTAAGTATGCTAACAATTCTCACACATACTCACAAATTATGCATATATTTTCATACTTACACACATCCATACGTATATCTACTCATAGATGCACCTGCATCCATATATGCATGTATGTGCAAATGTATTATTCATATATACATTCATCTATTTATATCGACATATAATTATTGTGTTTACACACTCGTAAATTTATGAGCTGATCTACACGCGTGCACACACACACACACACACACACACACACACATATATATATAAAAACTTTTTACTGTATATCTATTAATTATTTATATCTGCTCTTTCCCGATTTTTTTTATAAAAACAATACCCATATCTTTAAAGACAATGTACACCTGTGTACACATATCCATCTACTCTTCACTCCCAAACCAGGTGGTATATTTCACATTTTATACATTTTAGCAAACATTATACATATATATATATATCCATATATACCAGCATAGTTCTCAAGTATAGTGATGAATATATGTGTTATATTTATTGTATGCATGTGGGTGCATCCTAATTATAAGTGTATTTCATGTATAAGAGTGGACCTAATTATGTATATGTTTTTCCTGTATATGAGAACACCTGATTATATGTAGGTTGTGTTAATCTTGGATGTAGTCGATTGTGCATTCTTGAAGCCTTTTAGCCTTTTGGACTCTGTGCTACAGAATCACAAAGAAATCACATCACTTGAGGCCTACTAAAAGCAAAAACAACTAAAATGGATAATATATCTAACTCAGAGAAAACAAAAAATGACATAATCAAGATGTTGACATTCCACACGAATAAAAGGTTGGGAAGGAAATGCCCATCAATACTGGAAAGAGTGATAACAGCTACTGGTCTTGAGAAACCTATTTTCTTGAAAAATTGTTTTAAGAAAGATTTTATACGTTTCAACTGAAAGTAGTACGAACTATTCAGTCAATAAATGCTAAATGTTTCCTTATAAAGAAATGATTAATATTATCATTAACTAAGGTGGAAATTTTCACCATTTGCAGTTCAGCCACAGAATTTCAATGGGACAAAATCACATAATTTCCAGTTAATTGGTTAAAAATAAAGTAATTTCAGATCTGGATCTATCATTTTGTAGTAATAATACCTTTGGAAATGTCATGACCCCCCCCCTTTTTGGTGTTGGTTCTCATTCTGGGATACCTAAACTCAAGCATAGTATGGTACAGTTAGTTGGAAAAAAAATCTATTTGACTCAGATCCAATTTTATGTACACCTAAGTGAATTGTGGTTGTATTGATGGATACGTTCAAATAATATCAGAAAGTCAAATAAAAAAATTCAGTAGCTTCATTTAAAGTTATCTTCTCTATTAAGCTATATACACTTGTTGGCTTATATGCTTACAGACCTGTACATATGTTACTGTGCATGCAAGTGATATGCACAGACAATCTTTAAAGACACTGATGCATCTAACTGACTGCCGTGCACGGTAGAGGGTCTTTTAATGTTAGTCATATATCCTAACAGTTTTATCTCTGACAGAATGTCGATACAACAATCTACAGTACATACGAGACCAGCACTTAGTTATATGCTTTCTCTGATCTGTTTTTAAGCTATTTATTTTTTTTTTCATTCCCCTCCTGGAAATTTCTGTTTTCTTTTCTTTCCCTTCAATTCTATACTTAGTTAATGAATTGGACTTGAACAAGAAAGAGAATTGGTTGACAGCTTAATTTTTATCTGCTGATTTATTTTAGAAAAACAACCCTCATTGGTTGCCAGAATGGTCAAGAAAAAAAAAAGCACCTCAGAAAGTGTTTGAATATGCAGACAACTTAGAGGATGGGTTTATTTATAAATAGATATCGTTTGTGTGATTAACTTAGGATAATGGATCTACAGAAACTTAGCTAAAAAAAATTTATAGATTAACTCCATAATTCTAAACTGTTAAAGGAAATTTGCCGTAAATCTAAAAAACAATTCCTACAGACTATTAACACTTAGCATAAAAATGACATGAAATGTTTGTAGAAAGTATTAAAAGTACCTTATGCTATTATCTCTTAATAAATTTCTCTGGAAATATATCCACTTTTTAGTGAGATTTTTAAAAAATTGTGGCTATGTTTAAATAGGTCAGATATGTATCTTTTAATTCAAGTCTAGATTGAATAGAAACAAAGCAGCAGGACCAGACAGTATTGTAATAGAGATGTTAAGTCTCAGATGAATCTGGTGTAGATAAAATTACAGAAAAAATAAATGAGATCTACAACAATGGCGATCTCTTGGAACACCTATGCAGATTGATTTTTATAGCACTGCCTAAGAAGCCAGTCACAGCAGAATGTGAACCTCTCCAAACAATCAGCTTAATAAGTTGAATAACAAAACTCATCATCCAGATTCTGATGAATAGAGTGCACAGTAGAATCAGGCCAGATTGGACAAGAACAGTATGGTTTAGCCAAGGACACTGGAACAAGAAACACAATATTTAGGATCAGAATGTTATAAGAAATACAATACAGAAAGACATATACTTGTTTCCTAGACTATACAAAGATGTTCGACAAAGTATGCCACAAAAACTTGAGTGAGATGCTTGGCGATCTAGATATCTAGGTAAGATATTAAAATAATCAAGAACCTGTACTGGCTGTAAACTGCCTGCATACAGACAGGAAATGAATTCAGCAGATATACAAAAATAAAAGGGGTGTAATACAAAGATGTATTATTTTGCCAAATTCATTCAATCTATGCAGCAAAACGGTTTTGAGAGAACTACAAGTCCTGCTAGAATTTGTTTTTGGCAACCACAATTTGAACATTATAAGAAATGCAGATAAGAGCTGATATCAGACAGGAAAGGAAACTACAAAACTTCCTACAGAAGGTAGCTAAAGAAAGTGAAAAGAAAGGACTAAATATAAACAAGAAAACAAAATGCATGGTCATCAGTAAAATGAGGAGCCCAAAATGCTACCTACAAGTTGACGCTGAGATTTGAAGGTGTATTGGCATCGCCAAGGATGCATTCCAAAGGCTGAGTATTAAGAGACAAGAAGGCTTAATTGGAAACAAAGAAGAGTACTAGACTGTTATGTGATATCTGTCCTCCTATATGGCAGCAAATGCTGGATAATCTCCTCAAAGATGAAGAGGAGACTTGAAGCAACAAAAATGTTCTGCAGAAGAATGCTGAGAATATCATGGAATGAACATATGAACGACAAGGTTTTGGAGAGGATCTAAATGAAAAAAGAAACTTATACTTGGCATCAGGAAGAGACAGCTGAGATTTCTGGGGCATCTAAAGAGGAAGGAAAGCTTGGATAATCTAATACTCACAGGGTGGATAAGGGGAAGAAGAGAGGTAGTGGAAAACATCATGAGACATACATGATGGGCTTGAACAAGTGGATGGTGGGTGGGGTTTGGGAGAGATACCAAGAGGAAAAATGTTAAGATTGACAAGGGATAGAGGCAAGAGGAGGTTCATGATCGTCTACAAACTGAATGAACATGGTACATAAAGTATAATAATACATGCTGAAAAGATTTTATCCATAATTAATTTTGATTCTTGTAGGTTGTTGGAGATTAAGAGTTTTAATGAAACTGGTTTTAATTAAAATGAGGCTGTATTAAAAGTATCTTCATTTTTAATCAGAATTTTTATACATTGTTAAAGCTGATTTAAAGTTCTATCTATAGTATCTTTATCTGAGATAGTATCTTTTGATGAGCTCATCAACAATTTTTTGGGATATTGGTAGTTATTTTCTAATGAACCTTGCATTTATAGTCAATGTATTATCTTTTACTGGGAATTATTTCAAGGGAGAAGTCACCAACTTGAAAAAGCTTAAACCAATCTTGCACAGTTTGGTAAGATAATGATTCATTTATTTCTAATTTTGAGCATCTCCAGTTTTGAGGTCAAGTTTGAAATCATACCACAATCTTTTTTCTAGCCATCATTGTAAAATCTAAGACAAAAAGTACACCTGAATTCTATTAATAACATGCTAATAATAGTATTAATAATATAGTAGTGTTATAGGTAAGATTTTAAGAATGTATGTAAAATAAGTTTTCAGCTAAATACATATAGAAAGATTCTTCTCATATATAATTTGTTAGATATGTACCTGAAATAATTTTTGGAGTTATGGTTTGTATAAAAAAAAAATGAAAGGGATTTTTATACATCCTTATATAAAATAATAAGTGTGTTGTCAAAGATGTTTTAGGTTTACATTAAAATAAAATTTAGTGTAAAGGTATGTAACATAAAAATATATTCTAAGGTATATAACATAAAAATAAGTGTTTGTCAAAGATGTTTGAGGTTTACATTAAAATAAAATTTAGTGTAAAGGGTATGTAACATAAAAATAATTTAGATGCATAGTAATAATAATATAGAGCATTTATATTTAATGTTGTACATGAAATAAGCATTGAAATAAAGTTCTGTCAAAAATTAAAATTCTTTTCATGTACTTGAATACATAATGACAAAAATAATAATAATAATAGTGCCTGTTAATGCATTACTGATATATCTTTCAATGAATAAACTATCCAATCTTAAAGATAAACAAGTATATTCGCTGGAAGGTGCATCAGTATAGCTATGCACCACATGCAAAAAATGGTATGAACATCACTTTCAAAGAGTCATAGAAAACCATTCTCTTCTTTGGGACATTACAATTCACTTTTAAGTTTGTAAAGTGATTTATCAGAAAATAAAACCATGTGGAAAATGCAATATGAATTATTTTATTTATAATAACTACTTTTGTGAAAAAGAATCAAGAGATAAATTTATTCTACATTGGTTTTCCAATGTTAGTCAATTGTCATTTCTTTATCTTTAGTCTTCAGATTTTAAATTGGCTTTTCATCAAGAAACCGAAGTTGTTCATGAATCCTTAAAAAAATCATCTTCTTTTTGAAGAAGGTAAGTAATTTTTAATTAAATTATTTTTATTCAGAATACAAGTATTTGTAAGTTTTACAAATTCTTATTGATTGCAGAACTTTGTATGTGAAGTAATGAATATGCATACACCTTGGTTTCCACGTACAGTAATGTGCTTGGCTGGTGTCAGCCATAAATATAGACAAAAGCAAGAATGTCCAGACGTCCATAGGTCTTTGACTAGAGGTCTACATCCATAGGTCTACAACTATTGGTCTACATCTAAGGATACTGCATACAATGAGTATCCAGTCCATTATGTCTACGTACTTGATTAACCTACCAGGTTGCATTTACTTATACCGCTTAACTACCTTGAATGATACATCATCGCTGATACCGCTTAACTACCTTGAATGATATATCATTCAAGGTAGTTAAGCGGTATAGGCAAATGCAACCAGGTAGGTCAATCTAGTTTGTAGATGTAATGGACTGGATACTCATTGCATGCAGTATCCTTAGACGGAGACCAATAATTGTAGACCTATGGACGTCTGGACATTCTTGCTTTTGTCTATATTTATGGCTGACACCAGCCAATCACATTACTGTATGGGGAAACCAAGGTGTATGCATATTCATTACATATTCATTACTTCACATACAAAGTTCTGCAATCAATAAGAATTTGTAAAATTATATATATAAAAAAAGTTCCCTTTCCGTGACATCAGTATGCTCAGAACATGAGGTTAGGTATGCTAATCTAAGAGAATTAATTCAATATCTGGCATGCAGAAATTATTTCAAGTGCTAAATGCAATGATACCCAATATTTTCTTTAACATGGCAAACTTATTTTTCTTGTATAGCGTAAAACAAAAAATTCAAGGCATACATTATGACTTTTAGAAAAAAAGACTTTCTTATGAGGGAATTTGGTCAACCAATTATAGAAACTTATTGGGATCCCAACAGCTGTTAATGTATAAAGTAATTTGAGAAAGTGGGAATAAGTTGTTTTCCATCAAAACAACAACAAAAAAAAAAAAAGGAAAAAAAAAGCTACTTTTGTTTTGAATAGTAAGGTTATATATATATATATATATATAACCTTACTATTCAAGGTTATATATATATATATATATATATCCTTTATTTTATTATATATATATATATATATATATATGAGAGAGAAAGAATCCAAACTAACCAGGTTATATCCCCCCCCCCCCCCCAAGTAAATTGGGTGCCACCATAAGATTCTGACTGAATGAGACAAAACTGATTCAGCCAATTTCTGGTAAGATGTTAACTTTCCTTCCTCTTCTCCAATTAGCATACACCACACATGACTGGTCATATGACCCATGGCAACCAATCTGCAGAGTCCCTGTTTATACAGTGACTTGTGAGTAAAGACTGATCTTTCCATCAGCCTCCAGTTTAGTGTCCGAGAAAAGGCATGTACCACATTTTTTACATTTTCTCAGCATATTTTTTTCTTTTAAAAAATAAAACTTGATTTTTTAGTCTACCAATTTTTCTCTTGCTCTCCTTATTTTTACTTCATTATAAATGATTGGATCAGTATCTGTTCGTGAGATATCATTCAGGCCAACCAGCATTCTTTTGGTGATCCAACAACATTATCAAAGTATTTCTGGCAGTTGCTCATATTTTACGACACTCATTATTGATACCACCAGTTCTTTCACTTACTTTTTTCTTATCTCTTGAAATATATTTCCATTTAATTTTCCTTTAGGAATAAACAAATGAAGAATTAATATCATCTCTCTCCCTCAATATATATATATATATATATATAAAAATAAATGGATATGTCTGTCTGTGTGTGTTTGTATGTCTCCATTCCAATGAGCCTTACCGCCTTTAAAATCCTTGGTTTGATTTCAACTAATATTGGGTCACTTGTCAATCATGACATGAAACTTTGATGTATGCAAAAGTTTTTTGAATCAATTTACAAGGTAAGGCAAAAATCACTGTAAAGCTTAGAAGTTACAAACTCTTCTCTTCTGATACACCTTATGTGAATTCAACCAAAATCAGGTAACTTGTAAATCAAGGTCTGAACTTTTGATGTACACAAAAATATTTCAAATCAATGTACAGGGTTCATTAAAAATTAACGACAAACATAATTTTGGGTGGTTTTTTTTTTTTTTTTTTTTTTTTTGTACACTTTTATGCATTTCTCGAAGATGGTTCACTCAAATTCAACCAAAATTGAGTCACAGGTAGATCAAGGTCTGATGCCTTGATATACAAGCAAACATTTCAATTAACACCCAGAGTGTGGCAAAAATTAATGGAAAATGTTGCAATCATTTATTTCTTTGAAACGCTTAGTTGCATTCCAACAAAAAATTGGGCTTTTCTTGTAACTTCTACCTTATATGCCATAACAATTTCATATTTTCTACAAGGTGCCAACCGTCCAATGCAGAGACAATGCATTCACTTCTTCATTGCATCGCATTACAGGCTCCCATAACACCTGCCTCCATTCTTCCAATTGTACATACACCATTCCTGTTTATTGGCAAAACTGATTAAGCATGAATCCTGTTTTACAAATACAACAAAGAATAATGATTACTTAGCATTTTATCTTAACTTATGCATCATGGCAACCTCATACTGAAGCTTTTTGAATAAGCACTTGACCATAACATTTCAACATGACCACTAAAGAAATTCAGCAATGCTGAGTTATAGAGCTAGTTTTTATATAGAAACATGCAAAGATAGAGATCAGGGTATATGCACACTCACACTTTCATACACCCTCTTTTTCTTTTCTATTTGCAAGTCCATTATCCCAGCCTATAACATTCAAAGTTAAGTATAAACATGTACTATATATATATATATATATATATATATATATATATATATATAGTGTGTATTTTGGCAGCATTTTTTCATTAATACAGGTTTCATTGAATAATATAGACAAGTTCTGTCTATTTATTTTGTGTAAGATCCATTCGTATGATCTGATTAGCTTGATAGTGTTGTCATGGAAAGACAAGAAATCGCAATAATTGTTGATTTTTTTTTTTATCAGGTCTGAGCTTTCGGCTTACATAAGCCATTATCAAAGGATGAACATTTAATGTTCAGTGAACATAGAACATTTAAATTATTATTAACAGAGTGGAGTTATACAGAGAAAATTAGACAGGTCCATTTTTTATGGACCTGTCTATATAATAAAAAAGTGTGAGAAGTCTTGAACGTTTTGTTTAAAGTGTGGATTTATTGTTATTATTAATATTACTTGCTTTTTTTGTATATATTAAATGTCCATAATGGTATTTGTGTCCTTGCACATGTTTTGAGTTAAAAGTTGACTCTTCAGGTGAATAAATTTATAACTTTACATATCAAGATCTGTTTGTCTTTTTAAAATACTGTGTATGTATAGATAAGTGGTCAGTAAGCAGGTCAGAAAGTTCTTATGTGTGCGTGTCTGTTTTTTTTTTTTCTTTCTTGCTCGTTAAATCTTCTGTTTTAGGAATCATTCACCTTTTGTTGACAAGAAAAATCTTTTACAGACTTGTGAAATTTGGTTTTGTTTTTATACTTCAAAATTGTTTTAAGTGATTTTTGATTTAATTCTGCAGGTTATCTAGTTCTTCCTTTTGTTTTTGGAATACTACTTTTTGCAACAGTTTGCAATTATTTTTTATTTCTTTAATTTTTTATTTCTTTAATTTTTTTTTAAGCATGTTTGAATTTAGTGTCTCTTAGGTTTTTCGTGCTGTTTTGTTGAGGGAAGGCTTGTATTTTTTATAAATATTTCTTCTTGCATCATGAGTGTGTCATAATCTGCATTTTGGTAGTGAGGCATTACTCTGAATTTACCTTTACTGCATTCATGTAAGTGTTGGGAAATGTACAGTTTCCTGTTATTGGCTAGTTTGATGTTATTTCTGTGCAGGGCTACTTTTTTTATTTAGGCCTTGTGTTGCCCCCCCCCCCCCACATATATTTTTGTGCATTCATCGCATTTTAGAGCATATGTTACGTTTTTAGAGTTGCAGCTCAAATTTGTTTTTATTTCAAATGTAGATGTGTTTTAAAACTTGAAGTTTTCCTTCTATTATTATATTGTATACCCCACATCTTTTTTTTTTTTTTTTTTTTTTTTTTTTTTTTTTTTGTTGCATTTTGTGACCCCGCTGTGTTGTCTTTGTTGAATTTGGATATGTAAGTCACAAATTTATTTGCCTGAAGAGTCAATTTTGGACTCAAAACATGTGTAGGGACACAAAACCCATTATGAACACTTAATATATCATACAATAAAAGCAAGTAATATTAATGACAATAAATCTATGCCTTAAACAAAACGTTCATGGCTTCTTGCACTTTTTTCTTCTATACTAATTTCTTTTATTGGAACAATCTCTTTTTTAATGTGTGTGTGTGTGTGTGTAATTCAAATTCAAAAGTTTAACAAGTCTTGTCTGTTATGATGCAATCCCACATGTTACAATATGCACATGCTGTTGTTAAATAAATTAAAAAACCAGTAGTTGGATTTTTAAAAATTATTATTCAGCTTGTGGTTTTTATTTTAATAAGGGTCTCAAGATTAAGAGTAGATTTTTGCAGTTAAAATATGTTAACATATAATCAGCATAAAATAGTGGGATGGATGTTAGTAATTAGTAGTTTCACCATTATAGACACACAGACACTTTGGTTGGACAAGTAGCAAGTTAGTCAATGAGATGAAGCAGTTATGATCAACATATAAATTAGCTGTATGTGTAACATAAGGAGAGATACAATTTTTCAGATGGCAAGAAAATTTATACATAATACTCATGTAGCTTAACACTGATTTTGGCAATGAGGAATGTTATAAATAAGATTACATGTTTTATTTTTTTTATACAGATACATGGTATTATGCTAGAATAGATATTGCACTCAAATTTCACTCCGGACTGTCAAAGAAGCCAAGTGCATGGTTGGCCTTGGGTTACTCCTGACCAGTGAATGCAGAAGTATGTGACTTCATGCCTACTTTAGGTATCAAAAGAATAATAATGTTAAAAAGATAGATATACAAACAATCACTCCAGCGATGATGGGATGTGTCTTTCTCAGACAACATAAATGAATGTAGGGTCTGTGTGTTGAAGGAAGGGGACAGCATGGCTTGCATCACAGACTGGCCAAGAGGAACTGATTAATATTGGAGTAAATATAATGTTAAGTAATGATGATTTATGTCTCATGTAATCAGCAGCCTTGCTCACCAAGAATAAGAGTGAATATACTCTGATCTTAATCTTTGCATCTTTCTATATAAATTCTTAAAAAAACAAATTTCAAATGTTTTCCTAAACAGAGCCTGAAATGTTACATGCTGAAGTTCTCCCTCATCTGTTTTTTCTGTTAATCATTGTGGTATGCTAGTAGTGAAACAATGAGATGCAGTACAAGGAAAAGAGATTTTTACTTTTTCCAAGGACATTAGTACAAAATAAACAGCCTTAATTAAAATTTGAACTTTTTCCATGCATATTTTTTATACTACTTTATACTTATACCATATATTCTACATGCAGTACCAGTAAAATATGTCAAGGGTGTGTTGAGGTTGGGGGAAATACTTAACTGATTGCTCTGCCAAGAACTATAGAGTAACAGGCAAAAGTGGGAAGAAACAAAAGCAACACTCTCAGAAATTGCAGCACGGCAGGCGACAACTTTAGGAACAAAATGTTCAAAGGACAAGTTCACATGATGCTGAGTTTTACCAACTGTTGACTGCTGGTTTTCTCATTGCTTTATTGACAGTTGACAGAAATCCAGATCTAGACAAACTGCAAAGAGGCTTGTATCTGGATATGCCAAGCTGATCTGTGGCTAACAGAGGGGGAAAACTTGGATGTAACTTGTTTTAACAGATATATCTGCATGTAATTTGGAGCCTCTTTTGCATCTGTACTTGTGTGCATTTGCCAAGCATACTAAGTGTTATAAGTATGGGTCTTAGATGTAAAATAATAATTCTTTTAAGAACAGCTTAGATGTGGCACATGGTCAAATGTATGGGCCACCCAGTGAGAATCTAACTCCTACTCAATTGTAATAGGTTCAAGAGAGACAAGCGTGCTCACCATTACACCATGTTATCCATACAAAAGTGGAAATAATGAGATAAAGTGGAAAAGCTTTTACAGACAATACATTTTACCTCTTTATGGCAGGTGTCTTCAGGTTAAAAAGAGACAAACACATTATGTCTGGAAATTGTGTGCAATACAAAAAACACTTTTTGGTCACAGTATCTGATAAGGTTATTTGTTACTCTTCAAAAATTCTTTACACACTGGGCTTAGTTCTCATTCAGGCTTGAAGTTCATACTAAATGGAAATTAAATGTGTTGTCAGCAAAAAGCTTTACCACTTTCTCATTAACTATAAGGTTGCCTCCCTGTGTCTTTTCTATAAATATTTTCATAGTAACTGTCCAGTTGTGATACTGTCTCTGTGGTACCTAGACTTTTTGAATTTAAACATAGTACTAGACTGGCATTGAGATCTCCTCAATTTATGGTTGACCTGGTTAGTTGTAACCATAAATTCTTTGCTAACAGTTTCTTTTCTGGCTTCTGGTTCTATACTTTCCAAGCAATCTGCAAAAATTTAAATGCAGCTTCAATCAATATCAACTGTTTTGCTGATTACTCTTTTCTCATCCTGCTCATTATTAAAGTTTCTATTCCTAATTTTTCCACTCCCTGTAACTTCTTGTGCCTTAGTGACTTTACTTTTTTGCATGGGGTGATACTGATTTGAAAAAAAAAAAATTATATAAATATACATAAGTCTATGATTTTGAGCACAAAGTGATTGATTTGAATTTGTATAATAACTTACAATGAGACAATCCCACCTTTTTTATTAATGGTCATTGCTTAAGGTAAGTTAGCTTGACATCATTGCAATCATAAATCATACTGGGTTTAATTGTGATACTTACAATCCTGCAATGTGAAGTACCTATATATATATATATACACACACACACACACCTAATTTAGACAAGACAAATTTAATACCAGAGCCAAGGAAGCTTGCCACAGGATAGGTTTTACTGGAAATAATTTTGACAAGCAATACAAGACTGCAAAGCCAAAATATTAACCAGAAAAACTTGAGCCATATTCTTAAATAGCATTTCCAGATTTAGATATTCATATAGATTTCATGCATGATGTACAACACATTCAGAGATGTCTAAATTATCCTCTGTGTACAACCATTTTCTTCAATCAATGGAGTGCAGGGGTGGTATAAGGGATGGTGGTTCAAAATGAGAACCAGAGAGCCAAGTTCAATTTCCAATTAGGTTCAATACATTTGTGTACAAATTGGAAAGGTATGAATCTATTTCCTCCCCCACTAGCTATAAGTTAACAAAACAAAAAAAAAAGTCAATTTAATCGATTGGCATTGCAATGAAAAGCTTTATCAAATAACAATATACATCACTTGCACACTTTCAGTATGTATAACGCAAAAAGAAAAATGACATGACCAAGGTGTTAACTTTTCACACTACCAAAAACAAAAAGTTTATAAGGAAACTCCCATCAATACCAGAAAGAGCAATAACACTTGTGAAGTCTAATTTCTTTGAAAAACTGTTTTAATAAAATTTCTTATAACGGATTGGTTAATGAATATCCACTGTTTCCTGCATGGAAATGGCTAATTTTACTATTGCCGTAATGGTAGAAAAATTTATTTTGCATTATATTTTTCCTTGTTTGTGTACTTGA
The DNA here is from genome assembly GCA_037127315.1 of Ascarosepion bandense. Classification (NCBI taxonomy): domain Eukaryota; kingdom Metazoa; phylum Mollusca; class Cephalopoda; order Sepiida; family Sepiidae; genus Ascarosepion; species Ascarosepion bandense. The sequence goes on from JBBBDQ010001045.1 coordinate 6,621,326, forward strand.
TACAGTAGTGAATATCCAATAAAAATTTCTTATAAAAATTGAGACATGCATCAGGCTACAGATTTATTGATTTACCTTCCTCAGCACATGAGTGAAATTCTACATTTGTTTCATTTTTTTTTTTTTTTTTCTAAGCAAAGCAGGACTACCACTAGTGCACAAGGGGTTACATTGAGAGAAAAATTGGGTTTAGGAAGTATTGAAGAAAGGATAAAAGATGAATGGGATTCAAGATGGCAATTGATGTTGCGTTAAAATTTTTGACAGTTGTAGTTATTAGGGAAGGGAGTTCCACAGATGGAGAGTGCGAGAAAAGAAACTGATGGAGTAGAAGTGAGGGTTACATTTAATTATTTAATTGGTAAAACTTAAGTTCAATTTTGTGTGTTTGTCTTTAGCAACTTACATATTTAGGAAGTCAATGATAGAAATATGCTTTTCTTTTCACATTTGGACATACACAATAATCAGTGGAAAGAAATACAAATGAACAGAGGTTGTATACATACACACTTACATAGAAACAAAGGAAAAAAAACTCCTCTTGACATGCTTAGCCAACAAGAAGCCATTTAGAAATATATACACATATCATTACTGAACATACAAATACTCAGACTGGAACGTGTGCACACATACACTTTTTTTTCTCTCTGTCTCTCATATATTAATTTTCTGTTTTTTTTTTTTTCTTCCAAAGCTCACATGTAAATATATACATTTTGTCTTTTTCACACATAAAAACATTCTATATGGCTCGATTTATTAATAGTGGGCATAAGCATTCAGCAATATTTATGAAAAAGCAAATAAATTTGGTTTTAATTAAATTGTTTAAAACAGATCAGTTAAAACAAATAAAAGAAAATGAGGTAATAAAAAATACTATTGTAAGGTGGTAATATTAAAATACATCATTGACAAAAAAGGCAGGTAGTTTTTGATATTACCAGCTTATGGTCATGTTACTTTTTGCCATTTTCATTTTTTGTGATTAATTTTATTTCATTTTAACACGGCCATTTTTATTTCTTCAACTTAATTTTATACTACCCCCCTCCCCCGCAAAAATATTTTAAACTGGATTTTTTTACTTCTGTGTAATCAGTGTATGCAGATAGTGTAATGGATACATATATGTTCATCCAAAACTAGGTAAAAAGTAGGTGGAATAGATTTGTTTATTGGTTGTATTTCCCAGCAAGATGGGACCACTCCACATCATTCAAGAGCAATCTGTGAGTATCTTGATGATCCAATTCCTGAGAATGGATTGGCTGAAGAGGTTCAATTGATTGGCCAGCACATTCACGAAACTTGACCCCAATGGATTTTTCTCAAGGATAAAGTTTATAGTCAAAAACCAAGAAGTATTGCATTTCAAGAAATTAATACACAAAATACTTCTGTAAAAATATTTGTCAAAGTCTGAGGGGTAGGCTTCAGAGCTGTGTAAATTGTAATGGACAACAATATGAGTACCTGCAGGGATAAAATTTAAGTGCATTTTTATTGTTGTACACAATATAATTTAATTGTCAATGTAATAATTGTTCTAGTAAATTTAATTGTATATGTAATCTCAAAATCGGAGACCCAAGTTTGAATTCCAGTTGAATTCCTTGCATTCACTTATGTGCAAATACCCTTGGGAAAGGTGTATTAATCTGTCTCTTCCCTATGCTATGAGTCAAATAACAGGAAAGATTCGGTTCTATAGCTTTGTTTGGCAACCATTCTACTGGAGAAATTAATGACAACCTATTGCAAGAAAATCTTCTGCCCAGTCAGTCATGTCTCGAAAGAGACATGATCACTCAAAGGTGTATAATTATGGCACTTCACATTTATTGAGATTCAGTCAGTTATCATTTACTGTCCACCTACTTTTGGGCCACCATATATATTTCACCCAAAGCAAGGCAATAAAAGCCATAAGAGAGAAAGCAATAAAAGAGAAGTAAAGAACAATAAAAGAACAAGATTAAAAAAAAAAAAATATGATTATTGACATTAAAAATTTGAAAGTCATGGTTGACAGGAAAGCAGTGCAGAAAGTGAAATCTCCAAGCAGAGTTTAAATTTCAGCCTAGTCTGTTGCATTTATATGTCCCCTCAGTTATAGGTTAAATAGCAGTATAGACTGGGCTTGTTGGTAAAGAGCACAAGAGAAGAAAATGCCAAACTGGTGAAACTACCTTTTTCTAAGAATGCATGTCAGTTCACAGATAATAAAAGGAATGTGTGGAGAGTCATGGTCACCTACTAGGTAATCATGACTTTATGCAAATTCCATGAGACATGCTATCTAATAAAAAAAAAATCAGTTTCTATTTTTCAAAAAAGAGGATTCTGGTTACTTTTGATCATGACTAGAAATACACTTGCAAGAGATGAAAATTTGCTTTCATACAAAGAAAGCATTAAAAATATATACGCTTAAATATTTCAAACAAATAAATAAATGTATTGAAATATATATAACAAACATTAAACAAATTTGTGTACATAAGTAATTGGTAAATATATTTTTTTTGTATTAGTATAAATTTTACTTTTTATGAGTACAAGTGTAGCTAGTTCTGATTTTTGTTTCCTAAAACTGAAATTTTAAAATTTTTTCATAATCATTTCACCTCAAGCAAAGTAGTACTGCCACTGGTGTGCTGTGGGTCACATGAGAGGAGAGCAGAAAAAAAAAGAACAAGGTACAGAGGGTGTCACAGAAAGGATAAGAGAAAGAGGGAAATCAAGGAGATAAAAGATGGCAATTGATATTGCACTTAAACTTTTGCAGATTGTAGCTATCAGGGATGCAAGTATATGGAAGGAAGTTTCATAGACAGGAAGAGCAAAAATAGAAACTTTGAGATTAGAAGTGGTGGTTACAGTTCACTGTTTTTAACTGTAAAAAAGTGGGACCTAGTTGCTAATCTAGTAGCTTGAGAAAATTTGTGTAGACAGGGCACCAGGGAGATAAAATTGTCAAAGCTGAATCTGGGAAAATATTTGTAGAAAAAACAGAGGGAAGCCACATCCTATTGGCGTGAAAGTGACTGAAGTCAAGCTGCCAAATCAAAATCACTTACATTGCAAATCCTTCTTTGGATTTTGTTGAGAACCCTAAGGTAAATAGTAGAAACACCTAACCAGATATGACAACAGTATTGTAACCTTTCTCTAACTTTTGCTGCATATTGGTTACAATTGCAACCTTTCTCTAACTTTTGCTGCATATTGGTTACAATTGCAACCTTTCTCTAACTTTTGCTGCATATTGGTTACAATTGCAACCTTTCTCTAACTTTTGCTGCATATTGGTTACAATTGCAACCTTTCTCTAACTTTTGCTGCATATTGGTTACAATTGCAACCTTTCTCTAACTTTTGCTGCATATTGGTTACAATTGCAACCTTTCTCTAACTTTTGCTGCATATTGGTTACAATTGCAACCTTTCTCTAACTTTTGCTGCATATTGGTTACAATTGCAACCTTTCTCTAACTTTTGCTGCATATTGGTTACAATTGCAACCTTTCTTTTCTAACTTTTGCTGCTTTTATATATTGGTTACAATTGCAACCTTTCTCTAACTTTTGCTGCATATTGGTTACAATTGCAACCTTTCTCTAACTTTTGCTGCATATTGGTTACAATTGCAACCTTTCTCTAACTTTTGCTGCATATTGGTTACAATTGCAACCTTTCTCTAACTTTTGCTGCATATTGGTTACAATTGCAACCTTTCTCTAACTTTTGCTGCATATTGGTTACAATTGCAACCTTTCTAACTTTTGCTGCATATTGGTTACAATTGCAACCTTTCTCTAACTTTTGCTGCATATTGGTTACAATTGCAACCTTTCTCTAATCTTTTGCTGCATATTGGTTACAATTGTAACCAATATGCAAAAAAAGGTTAAGAAAAATCATACCTCTCAACAGCTGTTGTATCAGCACATTTCAGCTATGGAGGTAGTTTCTCTGATGGAAAAAAGGATCAGGTTTGATTCCTATTAGAGGAGACGAAATGTTTGGGCCCGTCTTCTTGATTTTGGCTGGTGGTTATTAATTTCAGTTTTTAAGAAAATTAAAAAAAAAAAAGATATAGCAACTAAAACACATAAACCTAATAAAAATAAGAGATAGAGATAAATGCAAACATTTTCATATGGAATGTTTGGAAATTTCTTTCTGTTTGAAATGAAACAAATACGTTGAAGGAAATCAGAAATGAAAACATGATGCTGACAATTTTTGTTTTATTACATGACCAGCTCTATCATGAAAACCTGTTCACCAAAATTTTCAGATTTTATAAGATAACCCATTTCCTTCAATTTTAAATTTACAGGTTTGAATTATTGCTTACAAACTTACACATATATGTGCATGTTTTATATATTGTATGTTGAGTGTTTTGTAAAGATTGAATCATTTCTAATAAATCTATATTATAAATGAACTTTTCCCAATATTTTTCTCAATGAAATTAACTATTTAAAAGAAATCTTAAGAGGAATGTTTAAATACATGGTTGATTATTAGCCAAATATTTTGAATATGGTTGTGTTGGGGGGAAAAATAATTCCAAGTAATAGGAAGGACAATAATTAAAAGCTAGATTTGTTTTATTCTTACAAGATAATTTTCAGCTTGTAGACATTTTAAAAACCTGATTACATAAATGTTTGAAATTATATTTTTGTCACAAATTTTGAGATGAATCTGAATTGGTATCTCATAGATAACAAAAAAGTTTTGAAATAAAATTTTGTATTTGTCAAATATTTAAGCTTGTGATTATCTTGTGAAAATTTAATGGCAAAATGTTGTGATTTTCCATCACATGGCTTTGCTAGATTCATCAAAACATTGGTACTGGGTATGATGATAAACTGCATCTGGCAGCAAGGCCTCTGATTGTTTCACCGCCTTCCAAAACACTATGAATGTCTAAAAATTTACTTTTATAGTAAAAATTCCAGCAATACATTTTTGAAAAATAAGATATTAGCAGTAATACATTTTAGAAGGAAAAAAATATTACCTGTAATTTTTTTTCTTTTTTTGTTTTTGAAAAAAATATACCAGCAATACATCTGACTCTTGACAAAATCCTCTTTTAAAAAAAAAAAAATGTCAATGAAACAAACTACTTTTCAAAAATACAAAACCGGAAGACATCTTGTGCTTAAAAAAAAAAACCCCAAAAACACTTTTTCATCATAATCTAAATCAACCTTCTCACTGTAACCGAATATTTAGAAAAAAATACCCTAAAAATCCACCTTTTTGGCATTAAATAACCCACAGAGGTTGATTTGCTGTCAAACAAAATTCAAACTCACCAAAACATTGTTAGGTGGCGCTGTTTATAAAAATGGGACACTTCCTGTCTTCTTTCTCTTTTCCTTTTAGCATGCACTAGAAGTAAAACCAGTACAGGACTTGTTCATTTCCCCTGAGTGACAAAATACTCCTCTCTTACACACACAAGCAAGTATCACTCAGCCATAAGCACAATTACTAGATATGAAACTTTAATGTCTTTCTTCTCAACTATATTTACATGTACACTAGTGTATTTTCTCTTTTTTGTTAATCAACCAATTATCATATAAAAATACATGACTTTTAGTTCTACTCAGAGCAGTATTGCAACAATGTTTTCCTCGTTTAGAAAAATAGATTTGTATCTGATGGTTATTTGAGGAAACTAATTCCTTTCGACTTAGCATCACTCAATGAAGAAAGCAGTTTTTTCAGTTAATGTCCTCTATTAAAAGTTTCTGTTAAGCACTCAAGTTTTTTTTTTGTAGTCTGATTATTGCTGTTGAACATATCCACCCACTTTGATATTTTGGTGGCTTCTATCTTGAAGAAAAGGACAGATTTTCTGCACTTGAATGAGTTGAACCTTAGAGAAATAAAATGTGAAACTTATCTTAAATGTGTTCCCAGTATGGACATGGACACACTTTAGTAAACTAATTGTTTGTAATGGATGATTTCACCTTGCACTTCTGATTGGAATAATCTCTGCATAATAGCAACCTGATTTGTCTTATCTCCAGAAACAAATTACTGTTAAGACTGATCTCACCAATGCTGAAATTAACTGGAGTCATGCAAATCTGTAATATTATCATCTTTTCTCCATTTGTTCCTGTATATGAATTCTGACCAGAAAGATCCAAACATTTACTAGGGAAATACTTGTTCTATGAAAGGAGAAACTTGAAGTTTGAGAAAAAAAAAATTGAGAAGTGGCAGTTACATTTGACTCTTTTGACTGTAAAAGGGTAAGACCTAGTTGCCAATCTAGTAGCTCAAGTACATTCATCAGAAAGTGACTGGAGTTGAGCTGATAAATCAGGCATTTGAATAATTTTCTAATATCTAATAAAAATGAATTCATCATACTTACTATTTTTTCACTTGTTTTAATAATTTGGTACAATTTGGTACAATTTGAAAAAAAAAAAAAATGAACATTTTATATTGATTTTTTTTTTCTCTCTCCATTCAGAAAAATTGTAGTAATATGAAATAATACATGACAACAATTTTCATTATGGAAGAAGGTTTTCTAACTTGTAGCCAAATATAAATTATTTTTATACAAACACAATGAATTTAAAAATAAACCTTTATCAGAAGTATTTGTTGATATATGTAAATTTTTAAAATGAAAAATAAATAATGCAAAAGAAATAGGAATATATAGGTTTGCCTATCATCCAGTTCATACTTTTCACCAGTTATTTGAACAGGAGTAACAGTTTAGTTTATTCTTTGTTTTTGTTTTTTTAAGATTGGGTTTTCATTTTTTTTCTAAAGTTTTTTTTTTTTGTTCTCCCTTTTCACTTCTGGTGGCCTTGTAACACTGGAGAAAATGTCTTATCTTCGGAACAAAAACAGATTCAGATGGGTCTTGCATGTAAAATATTCACAAAAAGAAAATGATGGCTTTTATAAGTCATATATTTAAAAAGATCTCATTTGAATAGATTTTTGCAATAATCTCTTAAGATATGTAAATTTTAACTTTCACTCAATAAAAATGAGGCATCAGATATAAGTGTGACTGCTGTAGTGAACAGGAGATATGTTCTTGGATTGTTTGATTTATGCTACTATAAAGGTTGGGAGAAACAGATTAGGGAACCTTATTACAAGCCAGAAGAAATTGACTACAGGCCCGTGTGTCATGGAGGTATTATCTTCTTGCTTGGGGTGGTACCTCTTATTCTGTAATGTAACAACTCAAGTGGCTCTTGGGCCTTGTACAGAGTGAACTTAAAAAAATAGTTATTAAAATATGCTTTTAAAAACTGCTATGAAAATCAAATACGAATTCCATTTGTTAGGGTGACATATAGTATTGAGTTGTGATGATGATTAGTGCCAAGATTATTGATTTCTCAGTGGTTTACTGATAAAGATATTTTGGCAAGCAGATTTTTGTTGTAAAGTGCTCAATATAGGGATAGAGCCTTAATAGGGCTAATGTGGAGAATTTTATCACTTAACAGAGCAGTCATTCCAACTTTGAAATTTCATGACGGCACTATTATGATGTCCTCACTTCTTAGGGTTTTTTTTTTTTTTCATTCTTGAAGATAGAAAAAAAAACCCTTGAGGAATGAGATCATAATGGTGCCTCCATGAAACTTCAAAGTGAGCATAACTCTGCTCAGTTAAGTGACAAACCTCTCCATATTAATCCTACGGAGCTCAATTTGATCTCATTTAAACACATATGGAAACCTACCAAACCCTATCTGGAACATAATCCTTGAAAACACAAATATCATAGTATCATCTACATGCAAAAAAGAGACTAAAAATAATAGCATTTTTATGAATAAAGATGAAAAACCCAACACTTAATAACATCAACTACAAACACACTAACAATATGCTTACCAAGTTTGGTACATAACACATACCACTACTCCACATCATACATAACACTGCTTACATTTTGTTACAGATAAAATAACATTCATCCTCAGAAATGGCTAAAAGTATACCCAAAAGTGCTTGGATAAACAAAACATTTGGATGATTTTTTTAATAATTTATGTCTTCATAAGATCACATGAAAAATTACATAAAAAAAACTTAACTATCACACCTTGTCTGTCTTTTTTAACAAAACCTGCATAAAAGAGAAATTGCTGCCTTAATATACCATGTACATACAAACACACACACACACACACATATATATATATATATATATGTTTACCAGCCTATGTATATATATATATATATATATATATATAGGCTGGTAAACTGTTTTGTTTTGCTGATGTTGGGAACAGACAAAATTTAGCCTCATATAAATTTATAAGAGAAAAAAAAATCTCTAGGGCATGAATGCCTTAATTCCTTTAACATACACCGTTTGAAACCTCACACACCTATCTCAGCATCTATGGTACTTTATAAAATGATTTGCAAAGTCCTAGGGTCACTATTAGCTTCCTTGTTCTTAGTTTGTCCATGCTCTGAAGTCTCTTCACTTTTATCAACAGTTGGAGGAAGCCAAAACTGGACTCTGTTGGAGCTAACAGAATTGGATTTTGCAATGTTTTGCATGAGACATGGGTAACTTACTCAGACATTGTAAATGTTACAGTAATAGTACACCAACTAATTTAATAGCATCTTGTTGATGTCTATAACTCTACAGGTATAGGAATTAAACTGATATGTATTTGTTTCGACCAATAAAATCCCATCTGAAGGCTTGTTGGGTAAAAAATAATTATTAGGGCAAATACCATCAAAATACTTGGAGATATTTATAGGCCTATCATATGTTAATTTATTTATTTTTTTTTTGGACCGTTTAGGAAATAACAATAACAATACCTTTCATCACTGCTGAAAATTCAAGAAAAGTAAACCAGTGTGAAATTATTTTTCAATTAATGAAAAGCTTGTATTCTAAAAGTTCACACTTCTATGGAAAATTTGATTTTGGATATTCTCTATGGATATAAAAATAGAAGCATATTGTTTCTCAAAGCTCAAAACAATTTTTTATGCTAGTTTTTATATATATATATATATATACACACACACATACAATGAAAGGGATGAACCAGCAGCCACTGACTAAGGCATTGTCTAATCACTGTTCATAGAAAAAAAAACTTCACAGCAAGGAAATTTGAATACTTTTTAATTGTATATTCCTGAAAAGAATATATAAATGTTATTTTAATAGAAATTCTGGTACTACTTTTTCTTCATAGTGTAACTTTTTTTTTCTTCCTTTAAAAGATCTGTTAAATGTTTGGAATCCTGACATAAAAGCAAAAACCTGGGTAGACTAATCCTAACACCAGGAAGTCTCTGTAGATACACACAAAATAAAGTACCCTCTAATTGGTTACCAACTGATATCATGGCTGTACAACCAGTCCACAAGATATCAGAAATGGTTGACAGCCATTATACTTTCATTGTATTGTAACATGTGATTCATACCAGAAAATATCAGAGGTTTGAATTGAATTTAATGTCCATGAGGAACCATGATCTCAAAAGTGGTAGTCTTAGCATATATTCTGAGAATTACTAAAATAAGTTTTGTAATTAGTGTCACTTTAGAACTTCAAAAGATCTAGGTGCCCCTCAAGGGTTGATCTTGGTGTTTTCAAGACTACCAAGTGCTAAATTGGGCCTTAATGCCAGTAGGTGTGTACCAGTGTAAACAAGGAAGTGAACCCGGAGAACTTGGCTACAGATGCATAACAAGATGCCGGATAACAAGAAGTGATATAAAGGCCCACATTCATTATATGTTAACAATAAAAGAAGAATCCTCTCACTCTTGCAAGAAGATTGTATGTTCAAGAAAGACCTAAGACAAGATTCCTTTGATTTGGCTGACCTTAATTTGAGAGTGTTCAAAAGTAAATAATTATTTTGTATATTAAAAAGTTAATCTAATATTATCAGACTTTCATATTAAATGTTGCTCCTGTTTTCTTGAAAGCATTTGACAGGATTTGGCATGCTGGCCTTCTGTGCAAGTTCCAGAGTTATAGTATTTCTGGATGATTGTTTGGTTTATTCTAATTGTTCCTATCAAATTGTGAAATGAAAGTTATTTTGAATAGACAGGCTTTCAGATCCTTTCATACAAATGTGGTATTCCTTAAAACTCTATACTAGGTCCTACTCTTTTTCTGATCTTCATTAATGATCTTCCTGATGTAATCAATTCCCAACTTGGTATCTTTGCAGATGACACCACCATTTACAACCATCACTGTAAGAGGTCTGCCAAGGCTAACAAAGTAAATCTGGCTGCTGCACTGCAAAAAGACCTCCAATCTGTGACTGAATGAGGTATGAAATGGCTTGTGAATTTTGATGCCTCCAAAATGAAGCTGCTCTCCTTTAACCTCCAGAGAGAATAATTTCTGCCTACCATTAGAACGGATGATGCTAGTCTCCTAGAGAACAATGCATTCACCTTCTTTGCCTCACTTTCTCAAATGACCTCAAATAGAATGAATACATTGAATCCATAGCTGCATCTACAGCTAGGAAGGTTGGTTCATTGTGTCAGTTTTGCAAGTTTTTGTCAGAATTCATTTTGCACATTTATAAATCTACCATTTGTCTGTGCATGGAATACTGTTGCCATATCTAGTCAGGTGTTCCTACTATTCATATTATAGATCCTGATTTGGCAGCTCGTCTTCAGTCAAATTCTTATCAATGTGATTTGGCTTCTCCCTGTTTTTTCTACAAGTATTTTCATGGAAATTGCTCTGATGAGCTTTTTTTCTCCTGGTACCTTGACCATGTGTATTTACTCATGTTATTAGATTGGCATCAAGATCCCACTCTTTTACCATAGAAATAGTTAAATGTAGCTGCCTCTTCTACCTTAAGTCTCTTTTCTTGCATTTCCCACTTGTGGAACTCACTTCCATTCACTTGCTTCCATGATAGGTACAATCTCTAAAAGTTTAAATGTGACATCAATAGTCATCTTTTATCTACTTGATTCCCATCCATCTCTTTGCTTTTCTTTGATATCCCTGTACCTTTTTTTTTTTTCTCCCATTGTAATCCCCTGCACATCAGTACTATTTCTGCCTTGCTTGGGGTGAAATGATTATAAAAAAAACCAAAAAAAAAAACCAGTATTTTCAGGTACTAAATGCTAAATAAGAAATATTTAACTTTGTTGAAACAAAATTAAGTTACTGTGGCATGTAATTCTGAAAGTTATCTGGTTACCTTTTAGTTATATACAAGTAATATTTTATGTAATGTTCTAGGAAAGGTACTGTCTTGAGACACTACTGGGCCTCACACCTGATTTCACAATGCAGGTAAAATAATTGACTTTCTGTATTGCTTCAGTAAGTATCTGACTCTATGCGCTCTCCTTTACCAGAACCAGATCAGACCATATTTTGGTAGATGCTGGTCAGCAAGAGTGTCTCCGAGTCCTTGTATGTAACAAATTATTTTTTGCCCTCTAACCACTTTCACAGGTGATATATGGTAAGCCTCTTGCCACTCTATTGCTACTTTCACATAAAGTGCTTGGTGAAATTACATTTCTTTGTTTTTGGCAAAGACCCACCATGCTATTTGCATTGTAGCAAACAACCTACATTCTCTTTGTATTCCATCAGTGAGAAGTTAGTCCCACTTAAACAGCTTCTTCCCATGAGCCATTGCTCTATGTCACCAACAGACAAGAGGATGATCAGTACAATCTTAACTTATTCAAGTCTAGGATTAACCATTATCTTCTATCTGTATAAACCTCCTCTCAATGTAACCCCTTACCTCAAGTCCAAGAGTGCTCTATATAACCAACTCCCAAGATGTTGTTTCCTTGATCAGTACAATCTTAACCTATTCAAGTCTAGGATTAACCATTATCTTCTATCAGTATAAACCTCCTCTCAATGTAACCCCCTGCCTAAAGTCCAAGAGTGTCTCCGAGTCCTTGTATGTAACAAATTATTTTTTACTCTCTAATCACTTTCACAGGTGGGATATGGCAAGCCTCTTGCCACTCTATTGCTACTTTCAGATAAAGTGATCGGCAGAACTACATTCCTTGGTTCTACCAGTTCTAACCTTCATGGCAAAGACCCACCTTGCTATTTATATTGTAGCAAACCACCCACAATCCTTCCATATCCCATCAGTGAGAAGTAAGTTCCACTTAGACTGCTTTTTCCCATGAACCACTGCTCTATGTAACCAACTCCAAAGAAGTTTCCTTGATCAGTACAATCTTAACCTGTTCAAGTCTAGGATTAACCATTATCTTTCTCTTCTATCTGTACAAACTTTCTCTCAATGTAATTCTCTACCTTGAGTGGCCCATGGGTCTTGTACAGGATAAACCTTACTGAAAAAAATGTAAATAATTAAAAAATGTGTAATTCAAAATAAAATCTCAAATTTAAAATGACATTGTTTTAAGATGTGTGTTGTGGTGCAGTGGATATCAGCTCGGAACAAGAAATCAGAGCCGAGTTCAAATTCCAGTTGAATTCTCTGCATTTATTTACGCGCAAGTACCCTTAGGAAAAGTATTAATTCATCTATTCCCTCCAGTTATGGGTTAAATAACAGGACAGATTGGGTTCTATAGTCTTGGCTGGCAACTTGTCTACAACAGAAAGTAATGGTAACCTACTGCGGGATAATCTTCTGCCCAGTCAGTCATGTCTCTTTCGAGACTTGATCACCTAAGCATGTATCACGTATGGCACTTAAATGACTGTTTTAGTCTACTAATTATCAAAAGTATTATAATCATAAATGTTGATATTTGTAATGGAAAATAATTTCAAAATGTTATGAAGCTAAAAATATTTAAATATTCTTTGGATGTCAGTATATTCTACATTACACATATATTTGTGAGAATTATTACAATTTTACAAATATATAAATTTTATATTTGGTATTAATGGGAGTTTTTATTAATTCTGTTCATACTTCACTATACTAACTTACCAGTTGTCAAGTTTTAAAGTTTGTATTTGTAATGAAAATAAATAAAATGAAAATTTTCAGTGATTTCCCTGTGAGAAATTTTATGTCATCAATAAAGTAAAAGCTTATAAATGGGAGAAAAAGTAGTTTAATTTATAGAGAATGCTAATGCTTTAATATTTTCTTCAGGTGTCTGATGATAATTTTACAAACTGTCCTTTTGTTTTGTCAAATTGGCATTGATTAAAATTAATAAAAAGCTCAGTAATTAGGTATTTATAAATTATAGTGTATGTCATAGATGTTGCCGGAATTCTAGTATGTTTTGGTAAACATTTAGTCACCATTATGTTGTGGGAATAATTTATGACCTCTTGTAAAATTTATACCATAAAGAATATTGGCAAACTCAATGTGAGTCAAAGTAAAAAAAAAACAAGTGACAAGGAATTACAAGTGATGAAAGAAAAAATATAACCTTAAATTAGCTGCAAAAAGAATGTGCTTGTTTATTTGTGTGAATGTGTATATGTATAACAAGCATGTGTAAGATAGTATAAAAGTTAAGAGAAAAACAAAAACCCATGAAAATAAACATGCCTTAATGGAGGACATTTTATCTGTGTGTAGCTACATCTGAAATCCAGAGTGAAAGTCTGTAGAAGAGATTATTGAGAGAAATTCTTTAAAAAAAGGCATAAGAAGCACCCTATAGAAAAATTTTATTTAGCAAAGTGAAGTGGGATAACCCTGATATGAATTGTTTTTAGACTGCAGTGTACTAAATAAATAATAACTAAGTATTTGTGCCATTCTAAATGTTATCCAGTCTTTAAAATCATTTTATGGGCCATGGTGATCTTTGGTCAGTCATTTATTTGACTGTATGATTGGCATTTAAGCATATATTCCATTTCATGAGCTGTAAATCGCCTTTCATACTGACAGAAAGATTGCAGGAATACCATTTGATTTTCATACATTTGTCAGGCATTTCAAGACTATTTCTAAAGAGTGCTTTGAATATTTGTGACAAGTCATTTACTATGAAAACTGAATCAGCCATCTCTTTTGAAAGGTTGACTTATATATAAGCTTTGATTGATACTTCTTTTACAAATCTTGATTTTAGTGAGGTGACTTCAAGAATTTTAATCATGACAACAAATTCAGAATTATATATTCTATGAGAACATTTTGATCTGTCTTTGACTTGTCTATGAATTGGTAATTAACAATCTATAATTTGTGTTTACAGTTTTTCCAGTTTTTATTCATCTTTATATGATTCTGTGGAGAAAAATTAATTTTATATGCAGTTCAATAGTTCATGAATTATCTCCCTTTTAATTTTTTCTGTTTTCTACTACTTTTTCCTAATTTATTACCAATTTTCATTGATTTGTTGCATGTTTTTTCTCCTACCTGTCATGATAATTACTTGTTTACATTGCCTTTTTTCAATTTGTCACAAACTAAATTTTTAAAAATATTGAATTAGAAATGAGTAAATGCTGAAAAAGCAGATGAAGTCTAATCTATATAGATAAAAGGGAATCTGTGAGTCTGTGTGACTGTTCCCTATGCACGCCTACATTTTCAAGCTACACTATTCAAACTTTCTAGGGACACATATCTACAGGGAAGCCAGGTCAACACATACTTTTTGAGTTTAAGTTCAGCAATTTTCCCTTTCGCACTTTTTGGCCAATGGTACAGATTGTTTACATTTGCTTCATAAAACATCTAAGATGGTTGCTAGATTACGTCACAGAAATCAAATCACACGTGTCAAACGCGACTAAAATATTTTTTTATTAAAAAAAAAAAAATGAGCCTTTATATTCAATTCTTATTTCGATGTTTTATTTCCATAAAACATCTAAGATGGTTGCTGAATTACGTCACAGAAATCAAACCACACATATCAAACACAACTAAAATATTTTTTATTAAAAAAAATAAAAATGAGCCTTTATATTTAATTCTTATTCCAAAATTTTAAGTCAACAAAAAATGAAAATTTTTCCCTGTAATTTTGAAACAAAAGAAATATTACAAAATGTAGGTGTGCATAGGGAACAGTCGCACACAGACTCACAGATTACCTTATATATATATATATATATATATATATATATATATATAGATTATATTTTAAATGTCTGCAGTGAATTTAAATGCATTTGTTTCATCCGCTGAAGAAATTAAAATGTTCTGAGTTGCACGGGCATTGCTGGGCTATGATGATAGTAAAAGTATAAATCCAAGATTTCATCTTCTAGAGATGGGTTTTATAAAAACTACTTTTTTCCCCTCTATTGGATTGTTACTCTGGCTGCTACTAGGACTGACCAAGTAATATGTCATCTTTTTATTTATACCTGGTGTGCAGGCATAATAACAGATGGATAAAAATGTGCAAAATATTTAACAAAATACTCAGCTTTATTTGAATGTGTTGCTTGAATTATATAAAATTTCTAATAACAAAATAACTATACATGCTTAAAAAAAGATAAAACTTTGTAGATTAATAATTTCATGTATTATTTGAAATTTTTTTTGTCTTTCACTTTATATTATAAATTAAAGTTGGTATCCATTCAGTAGGTATATCATATCTTAATACTTTTTAATAAAAATAGGATTTTTTGTCTGAAACTGATTAATCAATAAATATTTTCTAATAATGTCTACTATAATATGAATCTATCTAATTTGTTTACTTTACCAAATCTTAAAGGTATATCCTGGGTTATGTCATTTCAAGTTAAGTCATTTTTGATTATGTCATTTGTCAAAAAATATATGGAAAAAAATCAAGTTGAAGTCATTTTATTTGACTTTACATTTGTCTGGCATAAATATTGAACTTTTGATATTGCTAGAAAAGCATTAAAAGCACATGTTACTGTAAATAGCATAAATAAGTACATTTTCTATTGTAAAATAATTTTAATAACTGTATTTGTGATTCAACCTTACAAAATCATTTTATTTGATTGTCTTAGAGCAAACCCCATTCATAAAGTTTGTGATGTACTGTAAAGATCATCAAATTGTTAACATCTACATTTACAAGTATGTACATACATGTATTTGTAAAGCGAGATTACTTATTTTACTGTACTACATTAAAAAGTAAAATTTATTTGTAAGCTAAAAATAGATTCTTACTGACCAGGCATTATTAAAAATGCATTTACAGGGTGGGGCAGAGTTACTTGCTTATTTGAATTTGGCGCCCTGAAGAAAGAGTATGATTAACCCAGTATATTGAGCTAAATGGCCACCATCTGACTGATGTCATCTTGAAAGCTTGTAAAACATAAAATTTAAATGTTGTAATAGGTGTTGTTTAAAGAATTATATGTATATCTGCATTACTTTTGTTTTATTTATTTCAAATAAGCAAGTCGTTCTGCTTCACCTGATATGAATAAAATACAGAACTGGAATTAGTTATTTGTAGTTTAGCCTAGTCACAAGTAAATTTGGAGGCAGTTTTTTGACTTAAGTTACCTCACTTGGAACAAATTAGCAATGTAAGGTGAGGTATACTTGTATATAGACTTTTAAAAAGATTTTCTTCCTAAACATGACAATAGCTTTATGGAGCTATGTATCAATAATAATAATTATTACGTCTTTCTTCCATATGACTTTAATCCCTGTTGAGGACTTTTGTTGTTTTGTATGAACAGTACTAGAATCATTTTGTTATATTTTCATGTCAACTTTTTTCTATGTGTATTTGGGTGTGCTGTTTTATCTTGTGCAGAAAATTTGATGGTTGTTTTGTCTGTACAAATCTTTTTTTTTTTTTTTTTTTAATAATAATTATTTCATCCCAAACAAAGCAGTACTGCTGCTGGTGTGCAGGGGGTTACATAGGAGAGTGATGAGAAAGAGGAACAAGTTACAGGGGGTGTAAGAGAATGGATAAGAGAAGGATAAAAACACTGGTGTGAAGAGAGCTGCATAAGAATAGAGTGGAAAGAGAGAACATGATCCAAGGGTTGTCAGGGAAAGGATGCAAGTCAAGGAGATAAGACATGGCAATTGACATTGCATTTAAATTATTGGATATTGTAGCTGTCAGGGAAGCAAGTATATAGAAAGGAATTCCACAGGTGGGAAGTGCAAGAAAAGAAGCTGCTATATGAAAAAAACTTTGATGATAGAACTATAAGGACCTGAGAATAGTGCTTGTAAAGGCTTTTCTCACATAATCAATTCTGATCTCTACATGTTCACAATTTCCAACAAAGATAAGTTCTATTAATAGAATATTAAATCCCATAAAAAAATTTAATCCGTATAATGTTGGAATGTTACAATTGATGGAATTGTACCTCTGATGAAGAACCAACCATTTACTGACATTGTCTTAAAGTCACTTTTCATATTTGAATTGCTGTTTGTGTTAAATTCTCATGTTATGATCACTATTTTGTAAAACGTTGACACAGGTGGAAATTTGGTCTTGTAAAAATATTAAACATATTTGAAAAGAAGAAAGTAGTGTACATTCAAAAACTTACTTAAAAAATTGTTGTTTTTGCTTATAAACACAATTTTTATAGTACAGAACACAGGAAGATTTCTTAAATGCCTCCTCCTACTATTTGACTAGGACTGTTACTCCAACTGCTACTCAGTCTAACTACTTGATACATTGTCATTTTGTTTATATCTGATGTGTGGATATAGTAGCAGACACATGAATACACGTGAATATTTAACAGAACATGCTCAAATCTATTTGAATATATGGTACTTAAAGAATATAAAATTTCTTTTTTATTATCCATATATGTTTAAAAGCTAAAACTTTGCAGACTTATATGACACATATTTTAAAATAATTTTTACCTTTCTCCACAAATTAAAATTAAATGTTAGTTTTTACTGGTGTCCGCTCAGTAGGGATATCATAATTTATTAATAATTTAAGAAAAAAATTATTTTGTCTGGGATTGATTAATTAATAGAATATATTTTTAATAACGTGTCTGATATAATTTGAATTTGTCTAATTTGTTCTTTTTACCAAATCTAGAATATTAATGTTTTCTCAGAAATACTGCAAGAGGAATAATGAATCCTTTTGTATTATGTCTAAAAATTGTTGAGAAATAAAAAGAACTTGATTTTATAATATGAAATCAGATATAAATCTTTTTCAATGGGCTTCCTGGACCTGTGATATTAATTATTGCTTCAAAGAAGTTGATTTTATTTGACTGGTTAACTATTCAGCATAAAGAGAATGAAAATTCACGGTTTCTGCTCTGATGAACTTAGCTCTCTGGTGCCCCCTATGTATGAATTTACTTGAGCCACAAGATTAGCAGCTAGGCCCTACCCTTTTACTGTGAAAGCAATAAAATGTAAATGCAAATTCTACTCCAGCAGCAGCTTTTCTCACACTTTTTGCCTGTGGAATTCCCTTCCATTTACTTGCTTCCCCAACAGCTACAATCTCCAGGAGTTTAAATGTAAAGTCAATAGTCATCTCCTATCTCAATAACTTGTATCCTCTCTCTCATGCTCCTTTTTCTGTCCACTTAACTCTCATCAGTATTTTCATCCTTCTCTTACCCACTTCCTGACACTCCCTGTAACCTGTCACCCTTTCTCATAACTTTCCTCTTATGTGCACCAGTGGCAGTAGACTGCCTTGCTTGAGGCGATATGATTAAAAAAATATTTACATTGTTTCTTGTTTAAAAGCATCTTACTGCAAAGTAATATCTATTTGTAGTGATATTGAAGTGCATATGAATGCATAGACTTGTACATATAATACTTCTATTGTTGAAGAAAGTATGTAGGAATTAAATTATACATATATTTTCAACAAAATCTTATATATATATATATATATATATATATATATTTTTTTTTTTTTTTTTTTTTTTTTTTTCAACAAATAAAATCTGATCGGATGGTTTGTTGAATAAACAATCATTACCAGGTTAAATACCGCCAAAATACTTGCGGATGGAGTTGAAAACCTACCACATTATTTTTTAACCATTTAGAAATTAACAATAATAATGCTGTTATTTACATTATTCAGACCATTATCCTCATTATGTTTCGGCAGTTGTATGCTCTGGCCTTCTTCAGGTGCTCGGAATTTCAAACTAAACCCTTTATTATGATCACTGAGGTATCTTATTCTCATTCTTTGTGTGAAGCCACTTCTGGTAGTCATTAGTTATCTCTATTTAACCTATCTCTCTATTTGATCACTACTACTGTAGCCTGGTATTGAACTCATGACTCTTTGAGTAAAATCACTGGAACTAACCAAAGTCTATATACACTGGGCCGTGTGTCATTGAAGACATCGGCAATTTCTTGTTTTGAGCCAACAGCCATCACCTGACAACACACATCCAACGTGAATGCACTTGGTGGTGCAGTGGATATCAGCTTGAAATGAGAAATAGTTGAGTTTGAATTTCAGTTGAATTTGTTGCATTTACTTACGCGCAAATACCCTTGGGAAAAGCTATTAATCCACTGCTTTTCCCTCCAGCTATGGGTTAAATAGGACAGATTAAATTTTATTACTTTGGTTGGCAGCCAGTCTACTGCAGAAAGTAATAGCAACCTACTGCGGGAAAGTCTGCCCAGTCAGTCATGTCTTTTTTTGAGACATGATCGTCCAAGTGTGTATCATATACAACACTTGACTGACTGACTGGCTGACTATTATGACTGTAGTGAGTTTGATCTTCATGAGTACCTCTCACTTGTTGCCCTCTGCTAGACTAAGTTTAAAGGGTGTTTTTAATGAAAACTAATCTAATTGTTCATTATATTATAGAAATATGAGATATATATATATATATATCTATATAAAAGGAATTCAACTAGGAAGATAATTGTATTTATGATAATTACTTCCTATAAGGACATACAATGAATAAAATCTAATAAGTAAGTTAAACTGTTAATAATCATGGAAAATGATTTTTCATGATTATTAATAAAATATAAATACATACAAAATATAATTTCTAAACTCATAAGAAGGGAGATACAGGTGCACTTTGATGCAAACATTATATACTCTCATATATTTACTTAAAATACAGTACACAATTAATTTTAGATGTTATGTAGAACTTTGATTGTTATAGGAAAAAATATTAAAGATTTATTTGAAGAATATACTTCAGTTGTATATTACCAACAGTTGTAATGGTAAGGAGGATATGTGTTGGCATGCAGTGGAGATTGGCTTGGAACGAGAAATCAAACAGTCAATTTCGAATTACAGTTAAATTCATTGCATTCACATATATGCAAATACCTTTGTGAAAGGTATGAATCATATTTCTCCTCCAGCTATGAATTAAATAGCAGGACAGATTGGGTTTCTATAGCCTTGGTTGGCAACCAGTCTACTGCAGAAAGTAATGGCAACCTACTGCGGGAAAATCTTCTGCCCAGTCAGTCATGTCTGTTTCAAAACATTATCCCCCAACCATGTGTCACATATGGTAAGTAATTGACTGGTAATGGTAAAATTAGCTGTTTCC
Organism: Ascarosepion bandense; assembly: GCA_037127315.1. Taxonomy (NCBI): domain Eukaryota; kingdom Metazoa; phylum Mollusca; class Cephalopoda; order Sepiida; family Sepiidae; genus Ascarosepion; species Ascarosepion bandense. The sequence continues at coordinate 6,641,893 of JBBBDQ010001045.1, forward strand.
ATACAGGAAACATGAAGCATTCATTGATTAAAAAATGTTGCTGTTGACTGAAATTTAAAAGAACTTTTAATTTTCAATAAATCAAATTTTGCAAACCCACTATTTTCAATTTTTTAATATTGATAGTATTTCTCTTTTGGTGCAAAGACAAATGGTCAAAAATATTATGTAGCTCCAATTTACTTGATTAGGAGAACATGTGAAATATTGACTTTTACTTGGTTTCATGTTCTAATTACTAGAGGTGGGGGGATTACATTTTCATTAAACTGGGCTTGGAGTGAACATATATAAAAAAAAAATGTAACTGTATGGTAGGTATGTATGAAATGGTATTGCATACGTGAAATGTATAACATGAAGAAAAATGGAATGGTGACACTTGGAGTTTTTCTTCAATTAACTTTCTATCACTTTTCCTGGAATTTTTACATCGTCATCTAAACTTATTTATAAATGGAACTTTGTGTGTTCGTTACTTATAGACTCTGAAACAGCTGAACCGATTTTCTTGAAAATTTACACAGTTGTACTATAAGTGTCTGCGAGTGTTCTTAACTAGGTTTTGTGTTGAGGTACCCCTGATAAATATTGATAATCAAAAAATTGGGTTATAGAATGAGTGGTTCGATTTTAATCAAATTTGATACACTCATAGACAAAGATCTAAGAAACGATATTCAGAAGTTTCAAGGTTGCAGTTCTTACAATAGTGCAGAAAATCGATAATATATAAGGCAAGATGTTTGTGTGTGTGTCTGTTAATCTATCTGTATGTCCTTTATACAAATCCACAATTTTTATCCAATTCTCACCAAACTTAACACAAATATTCTTTAAGCTGAGTCTGAGCTCCAGGACCATGGATTAGTTTTAAAGCTTTCATTACACTTGAGCAACGCTGGGCTATACTGCTAGTATTTCTATAAATTCAAGAAGTGACATTTATTAAGAGTCTGAAATGATTTCTTGGCTTTTAGGTAAATAAGCCATTATTTTGTTGCAAATTCTAAATTTTATAATTTGATATTATTATGGAAACTGAAAAAAAAAATAATACAAATGGTAATATTTGCCATGTGCTTATGAAACATTGGGCCTTCATTGACCAAGCCACCAGTGCTACTTGAGTTAGGCTTTTCTTCACTCCATGTAATTGTAATATTATCCATTCTTTTATAAGCAAACAATAGGCTTTCTTCAGGACAATAGGGTTTTCAAGTTCAGAGGTGTTATCACTCTTTTTAGTATTGATGGAAGCTTCCTTCCTGACTTTTTGTTTTAAGTAGTGTAGAACGTCTTGGTTATATCATTTTCTCTTTGAGTAACATGTGTTATCCATTTTAATTGCTAATGTAGTTTCTGTTATTTGGTACAGTTCTTGGTTTGTGATTCTGTCGCACCAGACCACAAGGTTCAAAGAAGGCTGGTCCTCCTTAACAGCTACAGGCTTCCTTCACTTGAAGCCATTTTTAACCATTAATCTGAGAAAGCAATTATATACAGCTGACAGTAGAGCCATTTGTGGTGTTGCGTGAAACTAACACAAGCACATCCTATTCTATGCACAAGTTTCTTATTTCTTTTACTAAATTTTTTATAATTGATTTATATACTGGAGTATTTGAAATATTTAGTATTTACTAATTCCACATAGTTTTACAATGGATTCAGGGTAGGTACTCTTACTGCTTTCATTCTAATTTCAGATCATAATTCTGTTGTGAAAAGTTTTCCTTAGTCTTATTTTTTGGAAAACCTTTTTTGTTCAAGATCATTAGAATTCTGGTCATCGTGGAAACTAAGCACAGTGCCCATTAGTCTTTGAATTTTCTTGTTTACTGTTTAAAATAACATATCTTGAAATACTAAAAAGTAAATTTATTCAATAAAATTGCTATTGGCTTCAACTACTGTTTCCAGACAACTTCAAAATCTCCTGAAACTCTTCAAGACAATCCCCTTGTTCAAGTTGGAGAATGCTGCCATAATCTTTGCCTTCAGTTCCTCTTTGGTGTTACAAGGAGTTTTGTTAATCTCTAGCTCAACTGCGCCTTATGCATAATAATCAAGGAGGTTGCAGTCTGAGGAGTTCAGTGGCCAGATGTAGGGGGTGATGTGGCTGCAGAAATTTTCTGACAGCCATGACTGGGTTCTCCTGCTTGTGTGGCATAGTGCAGAGTCCTGTTACCAGACATAGGATCTCCCAGCAGTCATCCTTTTGACCCAGGGGAAAACTGTTTCCCCAAGGCATTTAATATAGGCCTTCATGTTAAGTCTGTGGGAAGATAAATGGAAGCATAACATTGCCATCACCAGTGATCACTCCAAACACCAAAATGTTGACTGGATATATATCATCCAATACATTCCAAATCCACTTTACTGTCCTCAGATTGGCACCTAAACACTCTGAAATATTTGTATTGGAGCTACTGGGGCAAATTCCAGCAGTACAGCACGCCATTTCTAAATTTCTGGCAGAGTGAATTGTCATTGGTGTTCTTTTTCTTACAGATAGTTCCCAACTGACCTTACTATACTTTGCAGTCAACAAAATGAAAATCAAACAATGTACGTGTGTAAAATTAAGAATATAAAATATTCACAATTTACATATCGCCCTTACTTCTTGTTGGATATTAAAGTAACAAGTTCAAAAACTATCTTTGTCCTTATTGAAATAAAGAAAAATTAAGTGCTACATGCTGACAGAAAAACAAATAAAATTAGTAGAAAACATGCATTTTGTATAAATAACTTCAGTAATGTCATTATTACAAAATTGCAAGCTTTATCATAAATATCTTCAATATCCTGTCTATTTAATGTACTTTTATATTTGTTTGATCATGAATTTGCTTTTTATTTTTTTTTTATTGAACTGATTCAATAAACTTATTAGCAAATAACTATATAAACATTTTTTGTTTTCACCACTTGGATATTCGAAAATGATAATCTGTGATTGTATTCTTTGCACCAAAGAAACAATTGGAAAAATTAAACGTTTTTCTTTCTTTTTTTTTTTTTCCATCTATTCTATCACATCATCTAATGGATGTTTTCCTTTCATTTGATTGCAAATAAAAGGTTGTGCTTAAGTTACTGGTTCCAGGCAGAAAAGTTTCAGTTTTGGATATGGTTTGCCATTGGAAAATTTTGTAAAGTCTGTCTACTGATAATCTATTTGAGCAATACCTTTATTCTGGTCATCTTTGCACGAAAGATTGTGAAGTCAATTTAAATTAGATCTTTACTAATAACTTGAGTTGTATAAAAATATTTTTATCTGTATCATGTGGGGGGGGGGAACATTCAAGAAAGGGGAGCAAAGCTGTTGGAAAATTGAAATTTTCCTTTGGTACCTAAATAATTGAAATCTTTAGAATTTATAAATTGGCCCAAATATGTTTCTTTAGATTTTCTGTCTAAAGGTTAACTTCACTGCAAGTGACTAATCATATCCATGACAGTGACCGACTTCATTTATCCAATAAAAGGATTAAAAGATTTATTCATAAAACAAGAGTAAAAATAAAGAAATTTCACTGCAGAAAAGAAATGGATAAAAATAAAGTTTCATTATAGAATATCTTTTTTATTTTTACTCAATTATTTCAGAAAATATTACATCAGCAAAAAAAAATACATATACACACACGATCTCAAATCTGTGAATGGCAAGGATAATCCAAAAAGATCTACTTAATATAAAATATTAAATGTTAGATCTGTATAGAGAGCTCAGTGGATGTTATACAGAGCATTATGATATCTATAATTGGGCAGAATGATTTGTACTTGAGATAAGGCCAATGTTTCTATTCTGGGTCATGTTTTTTTGTTTTAGAAAAATGTTTATTCTGGGAAAATATTTGCACCGAATGAAACGATTATAGTGTGGTCTGAAGAAATGAACTAATTAGTTCATAGAAATTAATTATAATTTATAACCACTTTAAATGATGTGCTGAGTTTTCCTCTTTTTATATATATATATATATCTAAACTTAGTTATAAATGGAACTTTGTTTTTGAGCGTGTGTGTGTCTATTACCTATAGACTCAAAATGTGTCTATTACCTATAGGCTCTTAAAAATTTACACAGTTGTACTATAAGCATCTGTGAGTGTTCTTAGCTAGGTTTTGTGTCGAGGTACCCCTGCTAAATATCGATAATCGAAAAAATCGGGTTATAGAAGGAGTGGTCTGATTTTAATCAAATTTGATATACTCCTAGACAAAGACATAAGAAACAATTTCGCCTTACCTGGAAACAACTATTGCTATTTAGTCTTACGTGCCAACGTCCAAAGAGTCTGAGCTCAAGGACCCTGGATTAGTTTTAAAGCTTTCATTACACCCAAGCAACACCAGGCTATACTGCTAGTATATATATATATATATAATTAGTTTTTGGTCATAATTAAATTAGACCAGTATACAGTTGTGTTCAATACATTTATCTTATAGAACTTTTGAATATTTTTCATTTAGAAATGTTATTTCTGCAACCTAGATTTCAACCATTCATTAACTTCAGGTGAAATTTGATAACCAATTTTTAATAGGAAAGGGTGGGGTAACAGATATATATATATATATATATATATATATATATGTGTGTGTGTGTATTTTTACCAGTATTTTCTAAAAATAATAATTGCATAAATAACTTCATTCATTTGTGAATGTCTTAAAAAGTTTCATTAAAATCAGATAATTTGTTGAATTTTGCAAGAATTTACAAATAAATTTATCTTTCAACGCCAAAATAATGACTTGTGTAATATTATGTTTACCATGATAGTAACTTCTGGTAAACATGAGGTGAATTACTGATGAAAGAAAAAAAAATTTTAACTGCAATTTTGAACATGTTAGAAAAGACTAAAAAATTTATAGAAAATGACAACAAACTTTGATCTTTCCTCTTAATAATAACAAACATTTTGATGATAAAAGCTTTGTTCTTAAGTTTGAGCCCTTTTAACATCATGCCATACTGTGTTTTTTTTTTTTTTTTGTGTTTTTTTTTGCAAATGAGTGGAGGTACTTACGATCTCCCCTTTTTTCATTATTGTTACTCCCTATCAGTTAAAGAAGGAAATGCATTAGGGTGGGTTATTTAGGGAACTAACTGTATATTATTTATTAAATTTTCAATTAGTCTAAGTTGAAATATGCCCTGTAAGAGATTCCATTGCTCAACATGTGTAAGATTGACACTACAGCTAGAGAATATTGTCATTGGACCATGGCAGACAGGCATCAGAAGAGTCACCTATCCATCTCTTTTGACCAGACATTGAAGCTGATGTGTACAGGAGACAGGGAGACATAATGTATGGTTGTTAGCAAAAGGCAGAACCCAACATGCAAATTAGAAATGCCGAAATCAAACATGCACAACAATTTAAATATTTGGCAAGTATTTAAACAAAGGACAGAATGTATGATGCTCAGTGGCGATTCTACGGGAGTGGGACAGAAGTGGCCAAAGCTACCCCAGAATTTTGGCCAGCCCCTCCACTTTTATAAGCTTCAAAAAATTATGAAATTGATCAGTCTCTAATTTTGATGAGATTTGATCTTCAGCATTTTTCTCTCTGCATATTCTTTTTAATTTAGCTTTTTAAGGACACACACAGTTTTGCAGAGGAACAAAATCAGAACAGACAGGTCCCACTGTTCTGCTTCTATTAACATTCGTATTAACCCTTTGATTTTATTTTGAAATTAAACTCGCTTGTGTTTCAACAGCTTGAGTGAAAAAGAGGGAAAGAATAAATTAGAATTTCACTATGAATGAAAAGTTATTCTGTATAATATAGTGAAGTAACGTACTTGCACTCAAGCTCATTTCTAAGTTGTGTGTATGATAGTGGTGTAGTAAGATAATAAAGACACTGCTTGAGTTTACCCCTCTTCCATCTCAGTCTTTAAGTGCCTCCCCACCACTTTGAGTTCCACAATCACCACTGGTGATACTGAAATCTGAAGGTGAATTGGGATGGTGAAAGATGGCTTCCAAAATCTAAACAATGTATTAAGAAATAATTTAGGTACCTCCAAGAATTCACTTAATGACTTTTGTCTGTCATGGCAATTATTCCTTCTGATAACACGATGATAACCCCTGATAACAAGGCTACCGTAATTAAGAAATATTTTTATAGTACATTTCAGGTAGTAAGCAAGTAACATCTGTTTCAAATCAGATTACGGTAAATTTAAAATTGCTAATTTGAATAAAATAATGTCAGCGAGCTGCACTTTATTTTTGCAAGATTTTTTAAAATGGAGAATTGACTTCTGTTTACAAAATATGTTGATTGATGAAAAATGGCTGAAAAATTGAAAATTTTTAATATCTGAAAAATTTTAGATTCCAATCAATATAATTTTGGTTTGAAATACCCCAGAGTATTTTGCTTACTGGAATTAGGAAATTTAATCTCTTGGCTAGCTAATATTAAAGCTTCAAGAAAACTTTATTTTTAAAAATTCAATTTAAATTTAGATATCGAAAATGAGTGGCGGTACCTATATAAATTTTGTTACAAAGAAAAGTGTACTGAACTGTTACATAATATCCGTCCTTTGATATGGCAGTGAATACTGGACAATCCTCTCAAATGAAGAAAAGACTTGAAGCAATAGAAATGTGCTTCTACAGAAAAATGCTGAGAATACCACAGACTGATTATGAGAGCAACAATGAAGTTTGAGAGAAAATTGAAGCAAATAGGGCTTGGAAAATTTTGATATTCATAGGACAGATTGAAGGCAAGAGGTACAGAGGAGAAAAATGCATAACCTACTTAGTAAGCTTGAATAAATGACAGAACAGGGCTTAGGGAGAGATGTCAAAAAGACAAAATTAACTAAGAGCTACAAAGGACAGGAAATTGTGGAGAGCCATGATTGTTAACATCCTGAAGAGATATGGCATATAGAAGGAAATTGGGAACCTGATTGGTAGTGTTATTTTGTTATGTCCACTTGGAATAAAAACAAGTTGTAAGAGACAAATAAGACTGAAAAAGCCTTTTTAGTTACATCTGGGTTTAATTTAAATTTGGGTCGAATCAGTGTATACAAGAAAATTTAAAGACAAGATTGCTTGGCTCCAGTCAGTCTAAAATGTGGTGTGTCATTGAAAATAAGATATCTTTTTTCAAGGAACAAGTAACAAAGTGGAATGTTCTAAATGTCAAAGGAGAAAAAAAATATCAAAGAACTCCTTCTTTGAAGTTTTGGTGAAAGGAAGGAAGCATATGAAAAGAGAGAGGGTGAGATTTGAAGGAAGATTGATCAAAGGAGAGAAAAAGTGGTTGGACATGTTTCTCAATTGAAAAAAAAAAAAAAGAAATCAGAAGATAGAAAAAGAAATTGTTAGAGTTGCTTCATTAATTTAGAATAACTAAGTTCATGTTGTTATGGTTGTTTTGTTCCTTTTATTTATGGATTACATATCTGCTGGAAAAATATATATCCGAGGAACACTAGGATACATAAAAGTATAATACTCATTTATTGATTGTAATAACAAAACAATATGACAGTTGTTAGTAATAAAACTAATATGACACTAATGAAAAGTTAACAAGGCATTTTGTATGTATGTATGTATGCATGCACAGACACACACGTGTGAATGTAAGTTTCATTAAAAATGAGACGTGTTGTGTTTACGTTTTATTTGATTTTTTTTATGTGATCTTTTTTTTATTTTTTCAGTAAATGTTATATAAAAATTGTACAAGTGTTTTATAAAAAACTTGTACAAAATGTTTATATATCCATATGCTTTTGGCTATTTAGCTATTATCAGCGATGAATTTTATTTTTAACTCAAAATATGGATTTTTATTTATGCAGCTAGATTTATAGGAATGTTTTATTTTGCAAACATGGTCAGCACATTATAGCCATGTTCTAAGATGATATTATTGAGTGTCAGCTTTTTTTTTTTATTAATAATGCTCCTATTTTATTTTAGATTTTTCTTTTTTTAAAAATGTGGATGATGCTATCAGTAGCGAGTATGTTAGGGATAGTGTTTGGTAGGGTTGTCAAGTGTATTTAAATATACATATGTATTAAATTTAATAATTGTTATCTTTAATTTTACTTTTGTTTAATATTCAGAAAACTATGGAAATAGGAAAAGTTTTTTACATTTTTTTAAAAAATGATTTCATTGAAAAATTAGTCAAATCTGTCATTTATTTATATATGAAATAGTGCTGAACAGTTTTCATGTTAACTCATTTTCCAAAAGGCAACCAAATGACTAAACTTTCAAATTTGTTTTAGAATGCTTTCTTGGTTAAGCTGAGAGCTTTTCAGCATTCTCTCATATGCTTTATGGACACATGGTCTGATGATCCCTTAAGGCTTGAATGTGGCAGTTATTATATAGCATTGATTTCTATATCCACACTGTTTATATGTGCATTCAATGACCATACATATATATATTTTGGATCTGAAGAGCCACGGTGAAATATGTATCATCCAAGCTAATAATCAAAAATCCGTTATAAAATATTACTCTGTTAAATAAATGAATTTAACGTTGAGTTCTCTCGAGTTCGTCTCATTTGGAATTTACCCGGATTACATAACAAGTGTACTACATTATATATATATATATATATATATATATATATGTGTGTGTGTGTGTGCGTGCATGATAAAAAAATAGTTTTAAGGTAGGCTACGTCTATTTTATTTACACTTTTTGGACCGTTGTCCTCATCTTGATTGCCAAATTCATATTTCAGCTGTTGTACATTCTGACCTTCTTCAGGTGATGTATTTTGGAATTTCAGATCGAGCCCTTTATTTAGTCTATGGGAGTAGATTGTTCTAATTCCACATGCCATGCCTTTGGATATTTCAGTTTTAGTGAATTCCCCTTGAGGAATTGTGCGAGTTAGAGAAAACTAAAGATTATATTTTTTAACAGAATGTATAGATTAAAAGTAAATATTAAGTTTAATGATGAGTGACGTTTAGCATATTTCCTTTTATGAACATTTTTAATATTTTATAAGAGTGATTTTTTTTTTTTCTCCATTGGAGATGCACGAGGCTTAATGGTTAAGAGCACAGAGAATGTGTTGGAGCTTTGACTGGGGCAATTTGCATTTACTTTGCATTAATTGCTCTTTTTAAAGAAATTACTTGCTACAGCAGCCACACCTATTTTCCATGAAGATAAGATGTGGATCCATTTCTTCCCTGACTGGGAAAATAGTAGGGGAGTTATCAACCTTTTGTCTTGTAAAGTCAACAACAAATAAGTTCAGGCATTTTTCTTTGGTGTTAGTCTCATGTAATAAAGTATAAAATAAAATAAAACGGTTATGGAAAAATGATACACTTGATAAATATTGGAAATAAACAGGGAATTTATTATTGTAGAAACATGGGTACAGCAAACAGTTGTGAATGTTGAATAAGGATGTGGTTATGGAGAGCTAAGCAAAGTCCTGCATGCCATGTTACTGGGCTCCTGCTTGAAGTCCTTTCCTGTCTCCCAGCATGTGCCTATTAGCTGGGGATCGGACTCCCTTGAATGGTCAAGGGGAGATAACTTTTGACCCTTTTTTTATGGTGGTCATAAATAACCTGTTGTATGTTGCTTAAAGAAGAAATGAGTGATATAAGGCAAAGCATCTCGGTAATCAAATAGGCCTTGAAAAATAAACAAACCAATTTACCATCACTAATGCTTATTATATAATAAAATATTGTTCATTTAAGATAGGGTGCTGAAAAATTATTGGCCTGACCAAGAAAAAATTTTAGAAAGAAAAACCTTAATTTTTGTCATATGATCATATATGTGATAAGTTGAAAGTTTTCAGTAATCTCTGATATCCAGCTGTATCACACGTATAGTATACAAATCCTATATCATCCAACAATTAACTGAAATGCAAAAAGTAAAATTGCACACCCACAGAAATGGATCAGAATGACTAAAAACATTTTGAAAAAGCCAAACTAAAGCGATAAATTCACAATCAAGTGTGAAATTTAATTTTGACAAATAGGTAAAGGATGAATTCTGTACTGAAAGAAAAAGATGAAGCTGGATTTTGCGATCAGTTGTTAAATTAATTTTCTAACCAATGAAAGGAAGTGATTTGCAAAACCTGAGAAAAGTTAACAATCCAGTGTGAAAAGGTGAATCAGTATAAAGGAAGAGGGAAAGAAAGTGGAATCAGTCAGTCAGATGAGAGCACAGAGATGACATGCTAAAATGTAACAAAAACTTCAAGCATGTCCCAGACATATAAATGTCCCGTCACACATTTGTTGTTCTTCTTCACTCATGTCAATTTCCTTTACCTCTTCTTTTCCATCCTCAACATTCTCGCAGTCAACAAAGAAGATGGTGACAACAACAAGATGCTTCAACTGACTCCTAAACGTCTGACAAGTACAATTTCCTTTCTTGCTTCATCTTCCTTTTACTTTCTTGCTGTCCATAAAAAAGTAAAGGAACACAGACTTTATTAGTAACCTTTTAATCTTTCCACATACACACATTCTGCTACTATCAACTATAAACTCTGGATTCATTTGACTCCTTACTACTATTTCTTTGGAACTTTTAACTTCGTACATTTTTCTCTTTGAACATTTAACTTTTACAAATTAACTATCTATATTTTCTATTCGAACATTTTTATTTCTTACAAATTTGTTCTTCAATACAATACAATTTTACTTTAACATACAAAACCATATTTTATTCTTCCATATTCCAACGTCCAACCTTCTGATACTTAAAATTGTGGGGACTATGGTTGTGTTTGGTACAAGGCCAATTTGATAAACATCACTGAGGCCCTTATACACGAGAGAAAATGGCTTACCACCTGGCCGCAAATAGACTCAGACATGTCTTGCATGTAAAAGTATCCAAAAAAGAAAATGGTGGCTTTATGAGTCATATATTTAAAAGATAGATCTCAAGAATTAGATATTTTATTGAGACTTTTTTTCCACCTGCCACTCAATCTATAAAAAGAATTTAATGAGGTGACATGGTAGTGTGACTGTGGTAGTGAACAGGAGACATATTTTGTTGGACTTAGGATATGCTGTTTAGTGACAGAAATGAATTAGAGAATTATATTACCATCAAGAAAAAACTGTCTACAAGCTTTCAACACTCATGGAATATTTCAAAGTTTTTGCCACTGGCCTATCTATTGTTGAGTGGGTGAAGAAAGTAGAAATGAAAGAGCCAGCAACAGTCATTCCTTTGAAGCTATCAGGGGCACTTATGTTGTGTACCAGCAGTTTAAAGAGGAAGAAAGTAAAGATTTTACTTGGCACATTTGTGGAATATAAACAATTTATTGGGCACCAACCACTCTCTAGTGAAATATTTGATGTCTGCCTGGCTGATTTGTGGCAACTTTGTGTTGTTTGGAGGCATAAATGACTGGATGCTGGGGTGTGTTTCTGTAGCAGAATTGCTGGAGGATGTCAGTCTGCTGTTGTGAGCAACATCCAGAATGAATAAACTATCTACTGACTAACTATTTGCTTGAGCCTGAGCCATTTGCAAGGATGTCAAACCAGTGCTAGCAGCAGCAGTAAGAACACATGGTGGAGCAGTATCCCAACCAGAGAAATATATACCAAGTGATTCTTTGGTTATTGGCAATTGTGATAACCCCATATGTTACAAACGTGGTGATCCAAACCACCTTGCAAGTGAGTGCCTTGAGTTGTCTAGTAGAGAACGAGTTTGGCAGCATAGAAACAGCTGAGGTGCTATTACTGCAATAAACTGGGTCACATGGCACAGAATTGTTTCAGGAAATGAATCTGGAGACAAGGTATCATTGGCAAATTTGTTCCCTGTAAGACAGTAAACATACCATTACCTGTAGTCTGCATCCAGAGTGTTCAGCTCTTGTTGACAACGAATGTTCTTAATGAATAATTAGTGTGCATTGCTGTTGTTCATGAAGGAGGCAATGCACAGACATTATAACAATTGGCGGTGTGTCCCAAGTATGTTGTGGGACTGGATTTGTTACAGTTCAAGAAGAGCAAGGTAACTGTGCTGAAGTTGGCATTCGGGTTGTGCAGGTAAAACCTCTTGGCTATGGTCTGCTGATTGGGATTGATGCCATACATGCATACCTGTGATTTATATTCATATACATGGCACACATTTCTTAACACTCACAGATTGTGGTCTAATGTGTTTCACCATTTTGTATCTGATGGCATGCATTGACTGTCACATGACAGCTACAGGCAGAATTCTGTGAAAGTAATCCATCAGTTGAGATACTGATGGATAATACCCCAACCTTTTGTGGCCGAAACTTGTGGCCTTTGTAGATGAATGGGGAGTATGGGTGCCATACTGATGTGCCTACATTCCAGAGGGTAATGGTGTAGCAGAGCAATGTCAACATGCCATTAAAATAATTGCAGCCAAGACACAGTGCTCCATTTATGAAACTGTATTGATACGACGTGACCTCGAAAGATGACTCCACATCATCAATTGCAACAGTCAGCAAGATTTACCAGTACAAACAGTGCGTAAAATCACTACTGCCTTCTATCAGTGTAAATAATCAATATCAAGTGGGAGACAGTGTCTGGCTCAAGGCCACACACAGCTGATGTACCAACAGATTTGATAAAGGACAAGTCAATGGGATAGTTAGCCTCCAAAAAGGACCTGTTGACAAAACGTTGTGCCATGTGAAAGACATGCAATTACAAGACAAATCTTCTGCTTCAGAAGATGGCGGAAATAGTGCTTCATCCGAGAGTGACTCAGAGACTCTGTTAAGAACATGGTTGGAAAGTCTGCCTGCAGACTCAGAGGATGATGACAATATAAGAAATGAGGGAGACTGGGAGAATGGAGGCGAGGGCATGACACTGATATATTCTCCTCTACATCTTTGAAGAAGCACTCACTGAAGATCTCTATCTCACGGCCATATATGTGATCAGAAGGTTAGCTACATGAGAAAAAATGGCTTACCTTCTGACCACAAACAGATTTGAACATGTTGTGGACTGGATGACGTGGTAGTAATTTGAAAGTGGAGTCACCATTATAAAGTCGACTGGTTGTCCAATCCACCACATTAATAATAAAAATAACTCAGAGAACAATATAACATGAATAATAACAATGTATTGAACATAGTTACAGGATTGATTATTTTGTGCATGCAAGATTTAGTGGAGAAAGTTCTCTCTTGGATGTTGAAGAAAATATATCAATGTTCATACTGGAAGAGTTCCTGAAAAAAGGAAATATGATGTTCGTACTAATCAGTAGTTGAATATAACTATATATGTAGTGAAGTATACTTGTAAGAGTGGAATATTTTTGGTGTAACTAATTACTAAATACAATTAGCGCAGTATGTGAGTTGGAAAGAAACTAATGGCATTCAGACTGTTAGCTCTGAAAGACAGATTCCAACTGGTCTACACACGTGTGAACATCAGTTTATATATTTCTGAATGAAGTGAGGGGGTAAAAAGAGGTTTCACTTGCGGTACTAATGTACAAGTATGTGCGTATATATGTGTGTACGTGCATAGATGGCGATATGTATATAAGTATGTGCATGCATGTAGAAGTGATTCTACAGTGTCTTGCATGGCATGTAAAGTATCCCAAAAAGATAATGGCAGCTTTCTTAGTTGTATATCTAAGAAAAGATAGATCATGGAGTCAGATATTTTCACAAGACTTTTTTTTTTTTTACCACCTATGTAAATTACTCAATCTATAAAAAGTGCTTAACAAAACAACATAGCAATGCAACTGTGGTAGTGAACAGGAGACTTAGGACTGAACTTAGGCTATGCTGTTTGGTGAAAGAAATGAATTAGGAAATGAATTATTACCAGCAAGAAGAAACTGACTACCAGATGGTTGTATCAAAAATTATGAATAATTTTATAGTAGTAGAGAAAGAACTGGAAGGGATTTCTAAGGCTATTTTTATTTCAAAAAAATTTTTTAATGTTATTCTTAGTTCTAAGATATTCTGCTAAAAACATACATCAGATAGCATATATTAAACTGAACCACCTCTTATTGCTGAGTTATTTTTATGATATTTATAGTCAGAACACAGAACTGTAACACAGGCCCAAGAAAAAATAAAACTATAGCTTGTTCAAACTCATAAAAAGTTCCTGAAAATTTCCTGTTTATTTTAAAGCTGTCTCAGCACTGATTTATCATATGATCTTTGTAAGAAGCAAAATGTCTTACATAAAAAATGAAATTTATACTTGATATGACAACAGCTGGGAAAAGATTGAAAAAAATTAATTCAAAATATGCAAGGAATTTGAAATCTGTTTGTGTGAATATAAGCTAAGCAATACAAGTGAACACATATTGCTGAAATATATTTGTGATGTTTTTGCAGCTATAATGTATAAAAATCCCAAAATTCTTTTTCTTGATTGATCAAAAAGTATTTTAAAGAGATTGTTTGCAATTTAAAAGACAAAGTTGCTGATTAGATAATGATTTAATTTTTCATGTAAAACTTTGGAGGTATCTTGAATGTCAAATATTTTATCAGTATTCATTGACTGAGCAACTAGTGCCACTGTTGACTAAAATTTCCAAAATATTTTTAAAACAGTTTTTCAGGAAAACCAGTTCCTCAAGTTTGTTATTAGTGCTCTTTCAGGTACTGATAGGGGCTTCCCTCTTAACCTTTTCATTGAAGTAGTTTGAAATGGTAACATCTTGATTCTTATTATTTTCTCTTCAAGTTACATGTTATATCCATTTTAGTTGCTGAAAGTCTTCAAGTGATGAGATATCCGTTATCTTGTACAGTTCTTTGTGATTTTGTAATGTCAGTTCACAATGTTCAAAGAATGGTTCACACCCAGTGCTATTGACTTTAAAATCATTTTTCATTATTGATCTAAGAAAGCCGTTGTATACAACAGTTTAGATATTTCTGAATGAATTTGATGCAATGCAGGGAATTTATATAAAAGATATTAATATATTTAGAAACATGATCCAAATTCTTATGACAATGTTTTAATTTTGTAGCAATTTGTAGTCTTGGAAAAACATTTCTCCTAGCTATGTTACAGAGGTATATGAAATATCTTTGTGATTTGAACACAATATCTTGAACAGATTTGTCCTCTCAGGGAGAAATCTGAAGCATTCTTTTGCAGGTTTTTTTAAAAATATAAGTTTGAAAGAAACATAATGGGAAGGTAGGAAGAATATATAAATGTCTGAAAGACATAAAAAGAATATTAGAATTATATGAAAGATACAAAGAATAGTGAAATGCATTTGACACATAAAAAGAGTATAGTGAGAATCTATGAAGGATATTATATATAATATGAAAATTTGAAAGATATAAAGTAAATAGTAGATAAGAAAAATGCTAAGAGAATATTGGGGTGCTTTGAAAAATATGAGCAAAATATTGGGAAAACTTAAGAGTTTTAAAGATAATTGTGAAAAGCTGTGAAACCTCAAAAAAAAAAAATTGGGTAGCTATGAAACATAAGGAAAAGTGTTGAAAGATACAAGTAGAATATGAAGTAAAATTAAAATATAAAGAGAATTGGGAAGAAATGATGAAACATTTGAAGAGAATTGTGAGGAAGTGTTGAGATGCACAAAGGAAATTTGAGGAAGCCATGGAAAAACAAAGAATTCAGAAAAAGCTATCATACACGTAATGAAAATGTTAAGATTTGAAAAATGAAAAATAGAACGTTCAGAAAGAATGACAAATGAAATATACAATGTAACATGATTTAAATGAATATTTGTAATGTCCAAGATATTTTTTTTTCGTCAAAATTATGTAAATTTATCACTGCAGACTGAAATTTGATTTATACCAAGTTTTATATGCTAAGAACTAGAACATTATTATGACTGTTCAATTAATTGCAAAAATGAATTTAGAAGTTAGTAATGAGAGGCAAAATAAAAGAAATCATTAAATAAATCATTAATGAGAGATCTATGAAAGAAATCACTAATTAATACTTGGTTGCTTAACCTTTTGATAATCAAAACTGCCTCTAAACATCTCTTGAAGAATGATACAAGCTTTATAAGTGAGTGGTATTTTTGACCATTCTTCATGGCAGATTTCCTTCAACTCAGCAAAGTTAAATGATTGATATTTTCCAATTTCATTTTTCAGTTTTTCATAAATGTTTGAGTTTAAACCTGGTGATAAGCTGAGCCAAATAAGAACACTAATATGCTTCTCTTCAATCAAGTTTTCATCTCCCATGTTATGTGTTTGGAACCATTGTTGTGTTGAAACACTCAGCCTCACTTCATGTTCATTTCTCTGGTGGTGGTGCTGCCATACTGCTATTTCATGCTATGAAGTTGTCGAGCCCATGAGTCATGCTGTCCCTCCAGCTCTTACGGGGCTTATGGCCACATTGCATTAAAATACCAGTTCCTGTATGGTCACCTAAGAAGTAATTTAAAACCTGGATAGTACCTAGATTGGTAACCACTTGGAAATATTGGGTGTTTTAATTGACAATAACTCAGTATTGTTAATCAGAGAGCTGAGTTCCAATTCCAGTTGATTTCATTGTATTCATTTACTTGCAAATAACTTTGAAAAGGTATACATTCACCTCTTCTCTCCCCAGCTGTGGGTTTATTAGTAAGACTTGTATAACTGAATCATTATTGCCAAAAACATTCTTACAATCTAAAAATATTTTCTGGTTTTAAATAACCCACAAATGATTGATACATTTTCTATGGGTTATTAATCAATGAAATCCAGCTTTCACAGTTTTGACAGATAATCAGAATATCCTCCAGAACCAAATTAATTGGCTGACGATCTTGTTGAACAATATCTTATTGGTGTCTGCTGTGAGGTCATCACCAATTTTTAGATGATTCTGGTAGGGTTGTCATCGCAGGATGTGATCGAGCCAGTGAACATGATACTGAGTGATGGGGCAGAGGATGTTCGGCTGGCTGGTCCTATGGTGGAGCTTCTCATTAGAAACAAGATTCAACCAGTGCACCATGTTGATGGCCCTGAGGGTGTGGGACCATGGATGCAGGAAGCGAGGGTCTTGCTGAGAGGCTATGTCTTGGCACCATATTGTAGCACAGAGGATGGTGGCATTGTAAAATGTTAGCTTGGTACATCAGGAATGTTGCAGTGCCGGCATAGT
This sequence comes from Ascarosepion bandense, assembly GCA_037127315.1. Taxonomy (NCBI): domain Eukaryota; kingdom Metazoa; phylum Mollusca; class Cephalopoda; order Sepiida; family Sepiidae; genus Ascarosepion; species Ascarosepion bandense. The sequence goes on from JBBBDQ010001045.1 coordinate 6,659,147, forward strand.
GGTCTCCAGAGGTCTCATGTTACACCTGCAGCCAGCCCATCTCTTCTATTGAAAACTTCTGAGCCTAACTGTACAAAAGATGTAGCAAATTCTATGGAATCACTGCCAATAATGATGGCCATTTCCCAAGTGCATCAAGGTGAAATGTTTTTCCAGAATTGCATGATAGTTGACCAAGTGTGATTATCACCTATACCCACAGCATGAAGCTTCTGTCATCATACTTTTAAGTGGAGTACAGCATTTTTTAGATTGTAAGCACTGTTCAGTTCCCTCCTGACAGTTATGGTATAGTTATTAACAAATAAATGAACTTTGGTTTCCTCTTATCAAAACCTCTCTAATATACTTGTATGTACTGTTTGTGTTTATGGCAATAACGAAAAATAATGTTATCCGTACAGTGTATATTTTTACATATATAGGCTTTAAAAAAATTCAGAACAAAATCAGGTCATTATAATATAGATTTGCATATATTTCTTCCTCGTGGACTAAAAGAAAGAAATTAAAAATCTGTCTTGTGAAGATATTATTTAGTAAGAATAAATTCTGTACTCAAAATATAATAGATGACTTTATCTTGTTTTCATTTTCTTAAAAGTACTTTTTACTCTTTAGAAAAGTCAAATTTTGTATGTTCTCTTGTTTGTGTTTTTTTTTTCTTTTGTTAATAAAAGAAGTTTTCCTTGACAAACAACTGATGATCAACAATAAAATTCAATCAATAAAATGTTTAAATTTTAGCTTTATTATTTTCTCCAAAAGTTGTTTTTTCATGGGGAAATTAATTCATAGAAAAGGTGTTCCTCAGGGCAAAAGTCTGGATATAAGGTTGAGGTCAGCAAAGCACAGATTTAATTAGAATAATGTTAATTGTATATTTTATTATTTTTTACTTTTAGCATCTAATAAAAATTTATTTTGTAAATAAAATGCAAATTTCTTCAATTCTGAAACTCTTTCCTTGTTTTTATTAACCTCTTAAAAATAGATTGTTTGTAAATTTCTTCATGTGAAAATAGTTACTTTTTTTACCATAGAATAATAAAAAATTGAGAGAATTGAACAAGACTATACTTATTGTAGTAGTTGAATTTATTATTAGAAAATTTTTTGCTACATTGATTAATTAAAAGGAAGTGAGTAGAATAAGAGAAGGTAACATTTTGTTGGAATAATTTTTTGAAAAAGAAAACTTGAAATAAAAGAAAACTATTTAAAAGTTACAAAAGTGTGCATTTACATAAAAACTAAGTTTAATCAAAAGACGAGGGAATTTAAGGCTGAGCAAGAATTTTGGAAACAAGAAAACCAAATGTGATGGAGAATTCTAGAGAATGAATGTATTTATAAAGAGGAGGAAGAGAACCTGTTGAATGAATGAAGGAAAGAAAGACAATAAAGAAGAGAAAGAAATGAGATGAGAATTAAGAAAAAAGATGGCAGTAAAACTAGAAGGAAAAAGAAAAAAAAAATCAATTTTATCTCCCCCTCCAAAAAAAAGTGGGTGGGAAATAATGAAAAATAAAGGCAAAATTTGTAAAAAAAAAAAAAAAAAAAGTGTTATGGCGGGTATATCTAGCAGTTTCAGGACATGATATATGAAACAGTTATGCGTGACATAAATTTATCGGCTTAGCACTTAAATACAACTCAGCTGATCTGCATAGGATATCACACCCTCCCTGAACTGGAGTGGTTAAATCTCCTTGTTTTTCTTTTCGCTACATCTAATTACTCTTGATTTATATAGTTCTTGCTTTTGCTCCTCTCTCCTCTTTTTTATTGGCAACCTCAATCTTTCTTTATCTTCTTTGTCAGTTTTTTCTTCTCCACTTATGTCCATTTCTTGTTCATCCTCATCACTGTAGCTTTCTCTTGCTCCTGTGTGTCTTCTGTTCTCTGCTCTTTTCCTCATTATAGTTACATTTCTCCTCCTGACTTTGGTCATCCATCTCCACATCATCTAACACAATCCTTTTTTTAAATTTATCCACATGAGCCAAAACATACTGCTCCTTCTTGATCAAAGCCATATTATCAACTCTATCCAAAAAGAAGTTTGCTTTTGTTTTTCTTGTACCATACTTTCTCCCTTGTGATGAAAGATATGGTAATGGGGGTTTTAATCTGTCTACCCATGAGGGCTGATGGGCTCAACTTCCTCTCCGTGTGTGGTATCAACCTATAACTGAAGTGCATTTTATCTAGAAATGCCTCAATGTTTTTGATAAAGGGTGGAAATGCTTTCAATGTCATTTTAACCATTTGTACCATTCGCTCTGTGATTCCATTGGACTGAGGATGGTACGAAAAAGTTTTATATGGCATGCAGCTTATTTGCCTCAACCATGTACACAAATTTCCATCCAAAAATTCATGAGCATTATTTGACACTAATGTTTGTAGTACTCTGTTCCTTGCAAATACATCTCTCAAAACCTGTTCGATTGTGAATGCTCTCTGGTCTTTAACCTTGATTATTTCTAGTCAACCAGAGTATGCATCCACCATTATGAGAAATGATCCTATGTTACTCACGTGTGTGTGGTCCATATGTACCCTAAGCCATGGTTGTACCTTTTTTGCCTGAATCTTCTAATTTCATTGCATTTAAGACATTTACTAATAAATTCTTCAATATCCTTTGCATAATTTGACCACCATGTTTGTAATTTTAATCTTCTGCATGTCATCATGTATTATGTCTGTCTTTAATGTCCATAGCGCTATCTTTTCACCAATGCATATAATTCCATTTTCAATTGTTAACTTATGCCACATCTTAAATGGCCACTCCACTATTGAAAAATTGTTTCACTTATTATTCCTTATTCTTTCAGTTATTTTGCTCAATACTGGATCTTGCTTGGTCTCATTTTTTAACCTGTTGACTGGAAGTACATCAATCTCTGTCCATTAAATTATTCTGTCTTTCTCAGTTTCATGGTTATTGTCTCTTCCTTTTACACACTGTAATCTCAACAAAGTATCTACATGAAGGATGGTATTTCCTTTAACATATGTAATGTCGGAATCAGATTTCTTGATTTTAATAGCCCTATGTAAAATTCTTGACAACACAAATTCTTTCTTGGGTTAAAAGTAAACTTCAACAGCTTGTGGTCTAACATTAGTAGTAAAAATTTTTGTCCCCTCTCCATACTCCAAACAATTGCTAAGGCAATGTTTGAAATCTCTGCCATCTCCTAGATAAAATATATTATTGGATGTTCTTTCTGTGATAGAATGGTAGCAATTGTTTTCTCACTTGTGTCTGTGATGAATGTTACCTCGTTCTTAGGATCGAACACCTTTGTTATAGATTTTTTTTCATAATTACTTTTAGTATCATAAAAGTTTTATTTCGTCTTTGTGTCCCTTCAAACTCTGTTATTTTTTATACAACTCTGACAATTTTTATTTGAAAATTAGCAAATTTAATTTTAAATTAATCAAATTTACACAAGTATTAGTAATTCATAGCATGAAATTTAGAATAAAACTGTTTCTTCATCACAGTTAGACATTTTGACTTGCTCACCATATATAAAGTGTGTTGACAAGTTGTCAGATTAGAGATAAGATAAGTGTATAGTGATCACAAGTGACATAATTATACAAATTTATTTTTTTTTTTGGTAAGGGGAGGAAACTCTGAATAACATGATCTTTTAATTTATACATAAAAATTACCTTACAAAAAAAAAACTTCAAATACACAAAAAAACTTAAAATTATTTTAAAAATAGGGAGGCAGAACGATTTGTATTAAATTTAATTTTTGATTTGTAAATATAATCTTTGCTTAATAAGTTTTTAGACTAACCACAACAAATCTTTGAAGTATTTGAAAAATATTTTTGAAACTTTAGAAATTATAAAAAAAAATAAAAAATTTCATTATTAATTGAAAAAATTTTTTTTCTTCAGAATATAATGTCCCTAATTTCTATTATTTATTCAAGCAATTAAAAGATTATCAAATTAAATAATGTGATAGATGTATTGCATTTTTTATTTTACTATTGGGAACAGATTTTTGGACGTAGAGCCAACATTTTTCAAAAAGATAATAGATGATTTACATTCATCAATAAGTCCTGCATTTAACTAATGAAACCATTTATCACTAAATTAATTTCTTAAATTTCATGAATTTATGTGGAGGGGGATAAGATGTAAAAATATTTTTAACAAGATTTTTAAAAAAATTAATAATTTCAAAAATAATTTCATTCATTTGTGAATAAGTCCTGAAAGTTGCATTAAGATCTGACAATTATTTGATTTTTGCAAGGATTTCCAAATTAATGTGTTTGTCACCAAAAAAAAAAAACAAAAAAAAAAACTGAGTTACATAATGTTACGTTTTTCATTATAAACTCTCGTAACAATTTGGTTATTCGCGAGCTAAAATCAAAACAAGATTTTTACCAAAATTTTGAATGTGTTAGAAGGGATTAAAATATTTTAAAAAAATAATTAAAAAATACTTTGATCTTTCCTCTTAATAATAATAATATAAACATTTGATGGAAAAAATTTGTTTTTATGAATTTTGGGGCTTTTTTTTTTTTTTTTTTTTTTTTTTTCATTCTATGCTGTTTTTTTAGCAATTTAGTGGAAGTACCTACTTAAAATGAATCATTTTTCCTCATTTAAGACACTGTTTCCCCAGTGCCAGACACTTGAATTTATTCTTTTCATGCGCCATTCTGCAATACCAGCACTTCCCTTTGGCTTTGGATACATTCAACCTGTATAACTGTAACACTTCTCTTGGCTGGTTGAAATCTCTGATTTACTCCAGTTGCTGCAAATAGTCCATGCTTAATTCTAAGTTCAAATGGCTGCCTTGCAGGTATTCCAGTACTATTTATAATGCTATTCATTCCAGTACCATTTATAATGCTATTCATTAAGTCCTACTGTTGTTTGTAATAGAATTAACTTGTCTTCAACTGACATGCCTTGAGTCCCTAGTTTTTCAAATTTGTATTGCTTTGCCCGTGAGTCTATGTATGTAGTGCATAATAGATTCCTCCAGCCTCTGCCTGGCTTCTAAAAATTTTGTCCTTTCAGTGATGACAAGTTTTTTGTGGATTAGTGTTTTTATTTATTAGGCTGACAACTTCGTCAAAAAACACCTACTTTAATTCCTGCAAGTATGCCATTGTGGAGATTTTCCTAATGCCTCCCACCCAATGAAGCCTTAAACAAATTCATTATTTGCTTCTGTCCGCCTTCCATTCTTAAGTCTTTGAGATTATGCACTCTTGCTGTACCCACAAAAGCTTTTATCCAAATCTCGACTTATTCAGGATCATCCATGGGATCCAAGCATTTTATCAGCGATATCATTTATGTCTGGTATATCTTGCAGTTTCAGTACTTGGTACATGGTTATGCGTGACGTAATGGAGTGCTGACAGTTTTCAGATTAGCATTTAAATACAACATAGCTAATTTGCATAGGATACCACAAAAAGAAAGCAGTTAGTAGTAAATGGCAGGGTAGAGATAAAAAAATGTCCTTTTTATAAGAAGTGAATTAGAAAGATTAGGTTATAACAGAGTAGGAAGGAGTCAGAAATTGAAGATAATTTTAAAAAAAAATGACTGGTACAGAACAAGAAAAGAGTAAAATTATATGTATTTACACACACACACACACACACACACACACACACACAGTAGTTGAAAAGTAACTCCCCTATTTTAAAATACTTAAAATTTAGTTTAAATATAATTTTTACAAGAAATAGATATGAGAAGAAAACCATTAGCATGAAGTTTTATTTAAAATTCAATATCGGCACCAGATTTCACTACCAGCTTCTGGAGTTGCCCAAGAATTACGTCAACTGATTTCGCCAGGAAATCTTGGGGTATGGAAGACATAACTTCTTGTGTTCGATCTTTAAGTTCTTCCAAAGTCTTGGTTTGGTATGGTAGACTTGTTTCTTTAATGAACTCCAAAGAAAAATGTTAAAGAGTCTTAAGTCAGGACTTCTGGCTGGTCACTTGTACATAAAATTAAAAAAAACTCTGTGTGTGTATGTATTTCGCTCTCGATATAATCTATCAAGAGAAAGAAAGGTTGAGCAAGAATTTTAGAAATGGTACGTTTCTGGGTGAGGGGAATATTTTCTCGAATTTTGTAGCAGTCAACAAACTTGATTGAAATTACAAAGTCTTTCAGTGCATTTCACATTTCAGCTGATGTCACTGATTGGTTAATAAATGTGAATGTGGAAATTCAAACTGGAGCCTCTTTACACAAAAATGAGTCAATTTCTGTGTGAGCCTAGAACTGAGATTTCTAGAGATATTATATCCATTAAATTTTTCTAATATTTTTAGTGGGGTTCTACATATATATTAATGATCTAAAACCATTCTCTCCCAGATCTCTCTATATATGTAGATTATACAATGCTTTATAGAACTACTGAAAATTTAGATGACCAGAACCTGGTAGTTGATATCAATGAGCAGTCCCTGTGTTTTTTCATTCATAATGAATGGTTGTATTCTCAAAGAGGGTCCTTAGAATGTCATACACCACCTTTTAGAACTTGTATATATGATCCATCATTGAGAATGCTGGAAAAATGCTTGGCTCTCCATACTGCTCCAGAAAGCCCCCCCCCCTCTCAATGGAATATTGCTGCCAGATCTGCCTGCCCTCAATTTCCAACTGTGACAAGCCTGTAAATTGCTTATACCACTTTGTGAATGATAAATTACCACTGTTCAGGCTTTACTTGCTAGTATGTGCTATACCATGTATAGTGAGCAGGCTCATTCTATTCATATTTTAATGAAAATGAGTATGTTGCGCTCTGCTTTTTCCTCAGAATTCTTGGAATGGACTCATGACAATTCTTAAAATCTAGTATCCTGGGTATGATGATAAACTACTTTTAGCAGCAAGATTCAGTTAAGTTCCATACGTGATACACGCTTGGACAATCATGTCTCAAAAGAGACATGACTGATTGGGTAGAAAATTATCCTGCAGTAGGTTGCCATTACTTTCTGTGGTAGACTGGTTGCTAGCCTAGGCTATAGAACCCAATCTGTCCTGTTATTTAACCCATAACTGGAGGGAAGAGATGAATTAATACCTTCCCCACGGGTATTTGTGTGTAAATGAATACAATGAATTTAACTGGAATTTGAACTTGGCTCCCTGATTTCTTGTACTGAGTCGATATTCATTGCACCACAACACACATCAGCAAAATTAATAAGCCATAAAAACTCAATCAAGTCAAGGGTTAGCTATTAGCTATCCTACATATCTTCATAATATGAAACTTTTGCTCTCTCCATCTACACTCTATAACATTCCTATTCAGGAACCGTTTACCTTGAGAGGCACTTAGGCCTTAATAAATAATCAGTAGATTTAAGTCAGTTTAAAATAATGCCTTAGAATTGTCAGAACTTGAATACTTGTATCTATTACTTTAACATCTGAAATAAATAAATTACAGCTAAAGGCTGTTGAAGATATGTAATACTAGCAGTATAGCCCGGCGTTGCTCGGGTGTAATGAAAGCTTTAAAACTAATCCATGGTTCTGGAGCTCAGACTCAGCCTAAAGAATATTTGTGTGAAGTTTGGTGAGAATCGGATAAAAATTGTGGATTTGTATAAAGGACATACAGACAGATAAACAGACACACACACAAACATCTTGCCTTTTTTTATATATAAATATATATATAATCGATTTTCTGCACTATTGTAAGAACTGCAACCTTGAAACTTCTGAATATCGTTTCTTATGTCTTTGTCTACGAGTGTATCAAATTTAATTAAAATCGGACCGCTCCTTCTATAACCCGATTTTTTTCGATTTTCGATATTTATTGGGGGTACCTGGACACAAAACCTAGCTAAGAACACTCGCAGACACTTATGTTACAACTGTTTAAATTTTCAAGAAAATCGGTTCAGCCATTTCGGAGTCTATAAGTAACGGATACACTCACACACAAAGTTCCATTCATAAATAAGTTTAGATTTAGATTAATAACAGTGGCAATGTAGTCTTTATATGTGTGCATCAAATAATCTTACAGGAGTAAGAGCCTGTAAAATTAAAAATACTTTTGATACACACCAGCAATGTGCAGAAACTATGGGAAGAGGGCGCAACAGCCCCAGGTATCTTTATTGGGAGAGTATCTAATTGAATAAGGAATGAAATAAAAAATTTAGCTTATATTTAATTTGAATAAAGTGTTTATTTCATGTTTCATCTGTTTTTACAGATTTAAAATGTCTTTCTTTCTCGCATTTCTCAGTACTAGGCCTAATAGACCCCCTCCCACTTGAGTCTTAGGGGCATACAATTAGAGAGTTGGCTCTGGGCATCACCAATGAATCCAAAATATCTGCCTGTCATAATACACATTTATATTATTGAAGCTTTAACACATGCAACATAATTATTAATTTTTTGACAGATGGCAAATATTTTTATTAATTTTATGAAACAAAAGATACTTAGAATGATTCCTGAATCAGTAAATTTATGAGAAGTTTGAGGAAATTGTCCTATAAAAAAAATTGCTTTTTGCATTCATTCATTTTCTGTCTGTTTCTGAATTATCTTTTTCTGTTTTTTCCTTCTTGCTATTTTTCATTATTTTGTTTACACATTCTCTTAAATCTTTCTTTTCATCTTTCGTTTGGTTTTGCTTTTCTATCTTTTTTATACAGATTTCTTAACAATGAGCAATGATGATGCAATTGCTAAGTTCTGCAGCCTAGAAATGATTCCAAGCAGCCTTTTTATAGTCTCTTCAGGATGAAACCAACTGCCACTCCACACATTTCTTGTATGTTGTTTACAATGTTACTAGAAGAAATGCAGCACTTAACGAGCCTTAATCCACCTGAAATGATTCCAACCAAAGGAATATGCCATTAATGCAGTACATTTTGATATACTTATTTGGTTTTTAATTTTCTGACCAAATCAATAAGCCGTGAATGCATAAGAATTTTGTTAGCAACAGGAGGCACCACAGTTTCTATTTACATATGTAAAAATATCTATCTATAATATATACATGTGCGATGGATAAATTGTCTAAATTGTGCAGACATGAAAATAACACAAACAACTAATACCAACATTAGACAAAAATATGTTGAAATACTAAATGGTAAATTTATTCAATAAAATTAACATTGGCTTCAACCATGGTCTTTAAATCTCCTTCAACTCTTCTTGATGGTCTCCTTGTTTAAGTTTGTGAATGATACAATAATTCAGGTCTTCAGTTCACCTTTGGTAGTACAAATAGTTTTATTGGTCCCTCACTCAGCTGTGCTCCACACATAATAATCAAGGGAGTTGCAGTCTGAGGAGTTAGGTGCCAGATGTAAAGGGTGATGTCGCTGCAGAAATTGTCTAACTGCTATGATTGTATCCTCTTGCTTGTGTGACATGTTGCCAGATATTTGATTCAGGGCAGCACTACCTTCCTGGCTATGGACCTGTTTGACTTTGGATCATTTTCAGTCATGGCTTGGGTCTCTCCAACAAATTTGTGAGTTCTTTTTTCATCAGAATGACCAGAGTGAGTTTTCCAATTTGCTGTATCTTTGTAATCACCATTAGACTCCAACTCTTTCCAAATCCTCTGCACTATCTTCAGGTTGACACCAAAGCACTCTGAAATGTTTGTATTGGAGCTTCTGGCATGAATGCCAAGCAGTAAAGCATGCTGTTTCAAAGATTTTGGCAGAGAGAATTGTCATGATGCTCTTTTTTCACAGATGCTGCCTAACTGGCTCAACTTTACTGTGCAGTTGACATAATCAAAAACAAACTATGTACGTAAACGAACACAAAAATATAAAATAGTGAAAATTTACCCATTGCACTATATATATATATATATATATAGTGATGCACTTTGTTCTTTAAAACTTCATTGAACTAAATTTATATTGGCATGACTACACATGCATATGAATGAGTGGTACTGAGAATTTTTGAATTTTTTTTTTTTTGTATCGAGCTGAATTCATTTAGTTTTTCTTTCAATCACTTTTGTTAGTAGATATCTCACACTAATAATAGATCTGTCAGGAATAGTGAAATGTTGTAAGAGCCAGTGTGTAAATTTGCTGTGGATGACCTTGTGATTAAGGCACTCTCTAGACATTTACATTGCAGTGAATTATGTTCTCTTTTGATCAGAGTAGCATTTATGTTAAAATTCTGGTCAGTCTCATCATGGTGAGCAACTAATGCATTTGACATTATTTTGTAAAATGTCTGTTTTTGTTCATATAATCTTTTATTTAGATTCCTTGAGGTTTCTCTGATGTATTCTTTGTGACAGTAATTACAGGAGATGGAGTAAACACCATTAGGTTTTAGCCTCTTGTTTTGTTTACTTTTGAAGTTTTTTTTATTGTTTTGGATGTAGTACTAACAAATTTTATGTTGAGTTAAGATAGTTATAGGTGTGATATTAGAACAATATATTTTTGGATTCATTGGGTTTTTCAGAAGGGGCTGTTTTTACATTTTGGAATATTTTATCGGCCTTTTGTTCCACAAATCATATGTGGATAGTCAGACAGTTCAGTTCAAGGAGCTGGATTGTTTGTTCTTATATGTTGATGACAGAAAAGTCCATCAAATACATAGGGATATCAGTTTCAATGGTTTTAATCACATTTAAGTAAACATAATTATGTTATTAGGGTTATCAATTTTGTCTTTTGTCATAATCATGTGGAACTTTATCTGGATTGTATACTTACAGGTCATGGAAAATGTGTGTAGGAATAGCAAAGTATGATCTTCAAAAACTGAGAACAGTATTCAAGGATCAAAATAAGCACAGGATGGCTATTTTTTTTTTTTTTTTTTTTTTTTTTTTTTAATCATCTCACCCCAAGCAAGGCATTCCACTGCCACTATTGCGCATGGGGCTACATAGGGGAAGGTAAAGAGAAGGAGTGGTTAGACATAGGGAATGTCAGGAGGAAGGTGACAGATGAGTAAGGATAGCGAGGATGAGGGTTGGGCAGATGGGAAGAGCGTTTGATAGAATGGGAGCAGGTTAGTGTGTTAGGAGGTGTCTATTGACCTTACATTTAAACTCCTGGAGATTGTAGCCATCGGGGAAGCAATCATTTGGAAGAGAATTCCACAGTCGAGAAGTGCGAGGAAAGAAACTGTTGGAGTAGAAGTTACGGCTGCATTTTATCGGTTTCACTGTAAAAGGGTGGGATCTAGTTGCTAATCTAGTATCTCGTTCAAATTCGTATTTAGGGGGCACTAGTGATCTAAGTTCATCGGAGCAGAAGCAGTGGAAGTATTTATAGAAGAGACACAGGGAAGCCACATCGCGCCAGTGGGAGAGAGGCTGCAGGTGGTCTGCCAAGCCGGTATCTATCACATTACAGACCCTCCTCTGAACCTTAAATGTCGAAAATTAAATGTCTATTTTCTGATATAGCAGAGAATGCTGGAAAACTTCCTCACAGAAGAAGAAATGATTTGAAGCTAGATGTGGTTTTGCTGAGAATACTGTTGGGTTTGTAGGAAACAAGGAAGTTATAGAGAATAGAAAATATAAAGAAATGAGTGCTAACAATGCAAAAGAAATAAATGATGTGTTTTGAACACAATATAGGGAAAGAATACTTTGAGAATTTAACACTTAATTGATCTTGGCCAAACATTTTTATTTCAGTCACTTTTCTACCTGAATAACAAAACAAATACCACAAAGAAAAGAAAAAAAGACGTCAAAAAGGAATGACTAAACAGCAAAATAGAGAAAGCAGTGAAGGAACAGGATGTGGTGCAGTGGATATTGGCTTGGAATGACAAATTGGGGAGCCGAGTTTGAATTCCAGTTGTATTCCTTGCATTCCTTTATGCACAAATACCCTTGGGAAAGGTAATAATCTGTTTCTACTATCTAGTTATGGGGTTAAATAACAGGACAGATTGGGTTTTATAGCCTTGGCTGGCAACCAGTCTACCACAGAAAGCAATGGCAACCTACTGCAAGATAATATTCTGCCAAGCCAGTCATGTCTCGAATGAGACATGATCACCCAAAGCATGTAACACATATGGCACTTAACTGACTGGTAGAGGAACATGATTACCCATGTCTCTTCAGAACATAGTACATAGTGAAAGATATTGGATAATGTATGAAAATATGCTAAATACCATTTGTTCTAATATTATTCTTGGTTACTTTGGAGTAAGATTGAACAAACTTTAAGGTGCGGGGCATAGACATAAAATCAATTGAACAGAGAACTTATGTATGCCTTTCCAAATCAGTCTTTCATGAAAATATTTGTAGGCATATAATATAAAATAAACAACTGAGATAAAATGTACTAGAATATAGAATACTGATAACCAGTAACATGTTCCAATTGATTTAAAAAGAACATGTCAGAAAGATGAGATTGTATCAATGGGAAGAGACTGCTATTCTAGAATGTTCTAGTCATCTAATGTAGGTAATTGAAGGACTGTAAGAACTGCTGTTAAAGTTAACCAATCTACCCCAAGGTAAAGAAGAGATGGGTTCATGTTTCACCAGGAACTATCCTCAGTTATTTTAGGTCCATGCTATAGACAGATGGTCAGTATATCAGAGTAAGGGTAATCCTTCTCATTTTCAGGAATGTAATCCTGAGTTTTCAAAGAGTTTTCAAAGAGTTTTGAAGCAGTCAAGGAATTAAGAGACAAATGATGAAAAGTTCTATTCTATTATGAGAAATGTAGAGAAAAAAAACTGAGTAAATTGCCTCAAAATTAAGACCAACAAAAAAACAAAATGAGCTGAACATAAAAAATTTATTATTAAATTTTTTGGATGGTAACAAATATGCATCTGAAACAGCAAAATATGGGTAATTTTGCATTTTGCTAATGTCCATAGATTTACTGCTAGGTTTGGTTTATTTTACAGCATATCAACCTCAGTGGGTTATTTAATGCTGACAAGATTTTTACAATAGATTTGCATGAATAGAATATATATTCTTTGTAAGTTTGTAGATCAGCTTTCTTTGATGTATTATTGTCAAGCGATTTTGTTGAGAGTCAGATGGATTGCTGGGATGTATTTTTTTTTTTTATAAAAATATATTACTAGTAATATTTTTTCCTTCAAAAACGTATTTCTGGAATTTCTACCACAAAAAACTTTTTTATACTTTCATAATGTTTTGACTCCAGTTTGGTGATAAACTATTTTTCCATAGCTGTGACCCTAACAGGTGCTACCACCCCGGGTTAAGGTGGACCTAGGATCAACAGCAATTAAGAGGTTGTTCCATGCTCCTCAGAATCTCCCAATCAGAGGCCTTGTCATACCCAGGACCATTGCTGGTAGAAAAGTTGGTCTCATTTTAGACAAATTTTCTTGCTAGAATTTATCTTGTATATTTATAAACCTATTATTGGTTTGTACATTGGATATTGCAGCCATATCTGGTCTGATGCTTTTGCTATGTAGTTACAGTTTTTTTTTTAAAGAAGAATCTGCAATGTCATTGGTCCTGACCTGACATCTCAGTTTCAGTCACTTGCTCACAATTTGAATATAGCTTTCCTGTGCCTTTGTTTTATAAATACTTTCATAGTAAGTGTCCTGATGAAACTTTGGTACCTTGGTTTCCCAAATTTAAGTGCAGTAATAGATTGACAGCTTGGTCTTATCATTTTACATTTTCTCAGTTTTCTTCACTATCAGTAATCTGCATTTTCCTTGTTTTATTGCCTTGCTTGGGGTAAAATGATTAAAAAAAATATCAACAAAATGTGTGTCTAATTTTAAAAAGGAGTTCATGTTAGATTGGGTTTGACACTCGTAGGCAATTCATAGTATGAAGCAATGTCAAATTGTAATCCTGCAGCTGCATGATCAAATTCTGAAGGAATACTGTTGCTCAGTATAACAGGGATACTTTTTGTTATGTTTAGTATACTATTTTTAGACTATAAGCTCTTTTAGGGATTTTAAATATGTAGTGTTTAAGTTTTACTAGCCATGTTTGTCATAATATAAGAATATGAAACTTATAATAAACACACATACACAATCCCTGTTAAGAAAATATTAATGAATTTGAGGGAAGCCTAATTCCCTGCTTTTTCTGTCATATCTGAAGACAAAGCATAATTAATAGGATTATTCTGTTGCTTGGTTCAAAATTCTGAGAGACTTTTCTTTTTCAGTGAACATACTTAATATGTGTTACTATAAGGTTAATATAAGGTGGGCTAAAAGTTGAAATATTGGATAATTGGGAAAATTTAATTTTCATTTAATAAATGAAATAAATGTTTTGGTATGTCGATATCTAACTTAGTCTCTAATTAGCCCAATATATCTTCTATGTTGTCATGCAAATGCTCCCCACACAATTTGTTGCTTTACAAATGTGCACTGTTTACCAATAGGAGTATGACTTTTGGGTCACCCTCTATCTATTACCATTATTCAACCAGAATCCCATTTGAGGACATTTTGACTGGAGCTGAGAGATTTTTTGATAAATCTTAAAAACAACTTGGAGTGATTTTTGTCTTCATCAATCAGAATTAGAACATCCCTATTTTCGACAACTTAGGGAATGGCTAATGACCAAGATTTTGTCTGAGTGAAATATTAGGATTGTCCTCTAGGTCATTGGCAGATACAGCTAATTGGTGATGTCACTGGATTTAGAAATGCTCAAAACAATATCAATTCTGTTTTCATATCAGGTGAGCCAGTGTGAACACCATATAGGTTTCTCATGGCAAGGTGGCATAAAATATTGGAGTTTGAACAGAGCATAATAGTGGATGCCACAGAAATAGGACATTCTATTTTTGAAATTGTGGGGACATTTGATTTACCTTAATCATGTGTAGGAAAAATACTTAATGAAAGCCATTACTGCCTGCTCAGTGTGGACTATACAGTGGCTAACCATGGATCCTTAATGATTGAGTTTACATTTTTTAAAAGGGTTTCTTGAATGCACGGATATAATCAGTCAGTCAGTCAAGTGCCATAAGGGATACGCACTTTGGGCGATCATGTCTTGAAAGAGACGTGACTGACTGGGCAGGAGGTTATCCTGCAGTAGGTAACATTGCTTTCTGTGGTAGACTGGTTGCCAGTCAAAGCTATAGAACCCAATCTATCCTATTATTTAACCCATAACTGGAGGGAAGAGACAGATTAATACCTATCCCAAGAGTATTTGTGCATAAGTGAATGTAAGGGATTCAACTGGAATTTGAACTCGGCACCCCAGTTTGTCGTTCTGAGTTGATATCTACTGCACCACAACGCACATCCCACAGCTATAATACAGTTTAAAAAATGAAGCATGTACATAACTATGGGTATCCACTAAAAATACTTGAAGTAATTATATGTAAAACAATAAAAACAAATAAAAAGAAATCAACAACCAGCAAATAATACAACACACTAAAATGGAGTCACCACAACAAAAACAATCATCTGTAGAATCACTGACATACAAAAATATTAAATTGCACCAATCTCTATATAAGTAAGAATAAAAATGTAACACAACAGTAGATTGCAAAAAAAATGCCTTGAGGAGTTAGGTCATCATAATGATTGCTTTCATGAAACATCAGTGCCAAGTGACAAACTTCTCCACATTAATTCTATTAATGTTCTATCTCGATATTGAGCATTTTACAACAAAAACCTGCTTGCCAAAATATCTTTTTATCAGTAAATCACTGAAAAAACAACAATCTTGGCACTAAGCATCATCACATCACAGCTCATCAGTATGATTTGACATCCAATTGCTTCTAGCGATGATTGAAACCTGACTGAATTGACATCAGTCGCCGATTCTATCTCTGAGTTATAGGCTCTTTGTAGAGGAAGGCGGGCTTTAGCATGTTATATACAATGTAAACACACGCCAGTAGCTGAGATTGTTCAAATAATATATATATATATATATATATATATATAGTCGCCACCCAAGAGAAGAAATACCTGTCTGTTTTGCTATTTAACCCATAGATAGAAGGATGTGCTTTGCTTTTTCCAAGGTCATTAGCATGAATGGAATTGAATTAACTTGCTTTCACTTTTCACATTGATAATATAAACTGCATATCATTCATTCATATATACATATACACACACACATACACATGAGAGGGACAGAAATATTCAGTGCAAACATAGACTTCAAGACTGCATGGTAACTGTCAGTTTTATATCTCCAGTAATCTTTGGATATTCATTCAGGAATGAAACTGATAATTTCCATTCATAAAGACATGCAGCATTGAAGAATTTAGCTCCTCTATCATCTCATCATTTTAACACATAAACAGCAGATGCTACGATGTTGAGCTTAAGTAACATAGATTTCGTTCTCCTTGAAAATGGCCAGAAATCTGGTTGGAAGCATTGAATCATAAATGTTTGGACAATATTTATATTTGTTAAATCCAGACGTGTGTTCTCATGTGTACAAATAAGAAACATTAAGAAAACATTATCTGTGGTCTTTAATTAAATTTGTATTAATGAAGGACTCTTGCCTGCCTGTGCATATACAGTGTCCACTATATATCTGTATAGGACTCTGTTGATTATTATCATTAAGCAAACACTGTCTGTGGTTTTTAATTAAATCCTTAATGATGTACTCCTGCCAATATATAATGTGTATGTATGCATCTTGCTGGGCTGTGATAGTGTCTGCATACTGGATCAGACTGATTTTTCTTATATGAGAGGAAATTTTGTAAGAGTATATAAGGATAAAATAGTTCTGTATGCTTAAATAGCAAAAGAGTGAAACAGTTTGTTTTGAGGCAGAGGGGGAAGCACTTTTTATATTATCACTATCTTGGAGATAGTGATAGCTTCTCAGGTTTTTTGTGTATCCCAGCTACAAAGATTATCCAATTCAATGATTTCTTTAGTCTAAAATCCATTTCTTTGTTGTTCTTTTCAT
This sequence comes from Ascarosepion bandense, assembly GCA_037127315.1. Classification (NCBI taxonomy): domain Eukaryota; kingdom Metazoa; phylum Mollusca; class Cephalopoda; order Sepiida; family Sepiidae; genus Ascarosepion; species Ascarosepion bandense. Next base: position 6,676,187 of record JBBBDQ010001045.1, read on the forward strand.
CACATTTCAAATGGTTCAGTTCTCATCTTTCCCCAAGCACCATACCAAGTTTTTTTCAACTATCACAATGTAAGAAGATTATTGGAGATTGACCCAATTGAAATGAACCAATGGGAGGCATTCCAAAGATGCGAAGGTTACTCTGAAAAACTAATACACAGGGTCTTCCTTCTCTTTTGACAATTTTGTTTGATCTCAACATACTTTTTTAGATTTACAAAATCTTCTGAATATTGAAAAAAAAAGAGTAAGTTAGAATATAGTAAATAACAAATTCCTTTTTTGTTTTTGTTCAAGATGGATTACTATTTTCTGATTATCGTATTCATTGTTGTATCAAATGGTTATTCAGAAAAAAAGGTTAAAGTAAATGATTAAAAAGCCAAATCCAAGAGTTGGTCAAAACATAAATTAAAACAAAAGAAACAATACAATGTATAACAATATTTCATAGCAAAATCATTTGATAATGTACACCACCATCAGGGAATTTTGAACTGAACCCATTATTTATGGGGATAGATTGATCTCATTCAAATGACCATGTCAAGGAAGAGGCAGATTAGGTCAAAAGCTCCATTTTCTAGATTCAGAATTGTTTCATACAACATGTACTCATTGATTCTAGTGTTGGTTTATAAATTTAGTGACAAGGTAATTGTGATTTCAAACTCAGATTGGGCAGTGTGTATTTAGAAATGGAGTAAGCAATAACTGATTTTATCAAATTAAAAAAAAATATATATATACTTATCAATTAAAATTTTTTTTGGTTAACTTCATTTATTAATGTTATTTGAACAATCATAGTCACTGCAAACTTAAAGGAAAATATTAATATCCATATGATTTCTATATTTGTCTATATTTCTGAGATGTGATATTGTAATTATTTACATTGCTCTCATCGTTTTTGATGCCATATTCACAATGTTTCGGCTGTTGTATGCTCTGACGGTAAATGGAATTTTGAACCAAACATTTTATTTTGATCACTGGGGTAGATTGTTCTCATTTCATGTGTCATGCCACTTCCAAAAGTTTTAGCTTTCTCTGGTTAACTCAACTCTGTTTTTTTGTTCACCTCCTGCTGTAGCCAGGTATTGAACTCACAACTCTTTGGATCAAGTCACTGGATTCAACAAATGTTTTCATTTACGAGGCTACAACAGTTCAAACAATGTAAGTTATTTGATTTTTTGAAAATTCCCTATTATTTAATGTTTTTAATCATAATATTTAACTGCTAAACTTCGATTTGTCCCTAATATGTTTGCAATATTTCTTCATGCCCTAAATACTAATGCTGTGATTGGTTGATTTTTTATTAATTTATTTTTTTTTTACAGTTTCTTTTTGCAGGTTATTTAAAACCGGAAATTTTTTAAAGTTTTTAAATTATTTTTATTTATTTATTTATTTATTTATTTATTTTTTTTTTAGAGATAATAATGATTTACTGATACAATTCTTACTAATTAACCAATAGCTGGGGGTAGAAGAGGTGGATTAATACCATTCCCAATGTTATTTGTACATAAGTGAATATAATAAATCTGACTGGAATTGGTTCTCCAATTTCTAAGCTTACAATACCTACACAATCACCCCTTTAGGTACTGACCATGCCTGATTTTGTTTAACTTTAGTGATCATACAAGAAATAGTGTTTTAACATATGGACATAAACCACTGATGCCATTTCTTTTTTGGTGGGTGAATCACATTTTAAATAAGATTTGTATTTAATGAGTGATTGTCAATATTAATATTTGGAATATGGATTTTTCTGATGATTATTTGTTACATTATAGATACGAATTCTTATCTGTATGCCCATTTTCCAAAAATGCATGTGGGTGCTCATCCCCACCTTAATATCACCTCCATCAGCTTATTGTTTCCTCAGTAGACACTTTGAGTGCACTAATAAGAACCAACCTTCTGAGCAACAAACCATATGGATTTCACTCTTCTAGGTCCACTGCTGATGTCCTAACTCTCATTACACACACAATCAGTGAATCACTCTATAATAACCCCATGAAAGCAATCACCTTAGATAACTCCAAGGCCTTTGATAATGTGTAGCATATGGAATTGCTATATAAACTATTCAGCTATGATATCTCTGGTAGAGTTATTGCAATTAACACCTCATCCTATTGAGTATGTCTGTGGAGATCATTGTTAATAGCCAGTGTTCTGAAGCTGATGAGAACAATGCAACTATTTACCAAGGCTCTCTCTTTGGTTTTACTCTCTTTCTGCTCTGGTGTTAGACTAGCAGTCTAGCCCAGTGTTGTTCGGGTGTAATGAAAGCTTTAAAACTAATCCATGGTCCTGGAGCTCAGACTCAGCCTAAAGAATATTTGTGTGAAGTTTGCTGAGAATCGGATAAAAATTGTGGATTTGTATAAAGGACATATAAACAGACACACACACACACACACACACACACGCAAACATCTTGCCTTTTTTATATATATATATATATATATTATCAATTTTCTGCACTATTGTAAGAACTGTAAGAAATTGTAAGAAATTTGATTAAAGTCAGACCACTCCTTCTATAACCCGGTTTTTTTTACGATTATCGATTTTTGATATTTATCGGGAGTACCTCGACACAAAACCTAGCTAAGAACACTCACAGATGCTTATAGTACAACTGTGTAAATTTTCAAGAAAATCTGTTCAGCTGTTTCGGAGTCTATAAGTAACACACACACGTTCCATTTATGAATAAGTTTAGATTTAGATGTGGTAAATTCCTGTTGAGACATATATCAAAGAATTTAATATAAAAATATTTTAATTTTTAACTATCCTAATGCTTTAAAGATATGAAATATTTATAATTAGTGAGTGAGAGTAGAATTATTATCTGTTGGTCTGGTAAAATAGCTAATGAATTGTGTTTTTGGAACATAAGGTACCAAAAATTTGATGATATAATTGTTTATCAAAGAAAAATATTTCTATAATAAAAAATGTTGATTGTTGTCTTGATTATTCATTACAACAAATAAAATATGCCCAATTTATGAAGATGCTTTTTTTGATAGGTTTGACCTCATGACCTTTAGGCAACAACTGCTTCAAGCACTTCTTTTTATGTATCTTTGTTTTGAACCCGCATTGGCTGCTTACAAAGACAATATACTTATTTATGTAACTTTAATTGTACGTACTAAAGTTTTGGTTTCTTCTATCTATAAGGACATGATTAATATAGTTAAACAAAAATGTAGCACAATATTATTAGTTTGTTACTGATAGAATGTTTTAGAGAATAGAGCCATTATCAGACTAATCAGAGAGCTGATTTGTGGGTAATTTAAGTAAAACGTGACAAGAAGAAACTGTCTTTAAGAGAGATAGGGCTGTGTTTATATATTGTTAATTACAGAGTTGTTTTCTTAAGAAAAATAAGCAAGAGAAAACTCTTGACTTATCTGTAATCTCTATCAGCCATCATGTCAGGCCAGTGATTTATACTTTGATAATAATTAAAACTTTAAAAAGAGCAAATAAAAATGGTATATAAAGATAAGGAAAAACAAATTTTCTTTTTAAATATTGATGTTCCCCAAAAGACTGGAAAGACATACAAGGTAGAAGGTGACTGTTAACATGGTTATGATGATTCAGTTGAGATTAATGAAAAAGGGTGTGGTAGGAAATAAGGATTATGAAGATAGATAATAATTGACCCCTGACTTGAAGAGGTAAGATTGTAGTTTTCAGGAAAAGTTTACATCGGAGTCTGTTTTTAAAGTGGTGGTTTTTCAAAAATTGCGAAGTGGAAATCCTCATATTTGGAACATGGTGAAAATGCTTGTGATTCATCTCAAAGAACATAGAAAAACATGTCCTAATGTTTGAACCACTAGAACTAAAAATTAGAGCTCTGAACATTTGCCATGGAAATAGCAATAGGGTAGTGATGGTTATGTAATGTTGCATCTGTGGAAAAAAGGTATACAGAGGAAAAATGAGTATGATTCATTTAACCACATTTTTGAAGCCTTCAAAATATTAAATGAAATAAGAAGGAAAAAGCTAATCCCTGAGAGAATACCCTTATTTGATTATTAGTTTACCACATCCAAAATAAATCAACTAAAAGAAGTCAGTAATAATGCTTTCCTATCTGATCTCAATGAGCAATTAAAGGGAACTTGAGAAATCTAATTTTCAGAAAAACTATGAGATGATGAGGTGCTGGCTATACTGGTGATATAAGTATTCATTGTTGGGATAAGAATGATCTTGAACAGAAAATGAACATCCACTACCAAGTATCACAAGAAATCAGACTCAAGATAAACATTTCCAAAACAGAAACTTTGATCTGGAATTGGAATAAAACATATCCTAAACCTCATCATAAAAATTCAGGATGGGGAATTAGTAAATACTATAGTGGGTTATCTGTTGTAGTGAAGAGTAGTTGTGTGTTGAAATCAGATTAACTGAATTTGGCCCCGTTAGTAGATAGCACACTATAAGGGGGGGGTATAAACAAGAAAATCAAATTGCGTATAGAAACATTTATATATACACAGATATCAATTAAGGTTTTTTTACAAACAAAGTAATGTCTTTAGGATGGGTTCAAAGGACGTTAAAATGTTTATAGCAGTAAATGCTGAAAAGAGTTTGTGCGTCTGTATGTGGGAGCATTTGTCAGTTACAAATGTCTTTGATGTATCTGCTCCATAGATCGGGTAAGTAGCTCAGGGACAGCGAAGAAGGTGAGAGGGAAAGGCAAGGCGAGCATAGTGGATGCTTGACGAGGTCAAGGGATGTGCTAATTATGCTCGCACTTTCTCAACTCTAGTGATGCTTTTTGTGTCGGCTTTTTATTTCGTCTTTGTGAGTCCCAGCAGAATACAGAATATTTAAGAATACACCTGTATTTAATTTTGGGCTTCCCACTGGCCAATAAATAAAATTCGCATAGGCTCACGAACTGGAATTTGATATTTATTTATTTTTGGTTTTCTGCCAGAACATATGCGTGGAGCCGTGTGCGCAAAGACCAGTTTTGGTCATTTACTTTCTGGATCTCTGAGGACAAACATCCGGTCTTCGCTTTGCTCAGTCTCACCACAATACCAAGCACTTCAAAGACTTTGGTGTATCAACCAGTTATAACAAATTTAGTACAGGAAAAAAAGTAATTTAAAATAGAATAGGCTGCAATGGAAATAGTTCCAACCAATGCCACAAATTGCTAAAAATCGAAAACATTAACCTGAAAACTTGAGTATGAACTTAAATAGTTGTATTAGACCAAGACTTTCGTATGGATGCCAAGCATGACATCAGAACTGTTGAGAAATATCTAACCTGCTATATACAACTAATTACTAAGATTAATGGCTAAAAATGGCTTTGAGTGAGTGCAGCTTGTAGGTGTTGGCAAAGACTGTACTTCTTGGAACCTTGTGGACTGGTGCTACACAATCACAAATATCTATACCAAATAAGATAAACTACATCACTTGAGGATTTTCAAGAACGATAAAAGCTAAAAGATATATCACATGTAACTCAGAGAAAATAATAATATAATCAAGATGTTGACATTCCACAGTACTTCAAAGAAAATGTTATGAAGACCCTCTTCCCCCAGTCAGTGCTAAGCAATAACAGTTACTAGACTTGCAAAACCTATTTTTCTGAGAAACTGTTTTTAAAGAAAGATTTTATAGATTTCTGCTGAAAGTAGTAATGACTGCTTGGCTAATGAATGCCAAATGTTTCATTATAAGGAAACTGTTAATATTACCATTATCATTATGTTTAAACCTTGGATATAGTGATAAACCCCATTTAGCAGCAAGGCCTCTGATCAGGAGATGGGAGGTTTTGAGAAGCATGGAACCACCACTTAATTGCTGTTGTTCCCAAGTCCACCCTGACCCAGGGTGGTAACACCAATTAGGGACCAAGCTATAGAAAAATATTTGACCCCCCAAACAAAAATCAACACTGTTTTTATAATAAAATGACCAGTAATAAATTTTTATAGCAAAATGACGATGCAATACTAAAAAAATATAAAAATGCATTTTCATAGTAAAATTACCGACAATACATATTATGATCTGCAAAATATATATCTAAAAAGCATATCTTTATTATGAAAGTATAAAGTATCTGTTGTTGAAAGCATTAAATTAGATAAAAAATATTTAGATTTTGGCATTAAATAGCCCATAAACGTTGATATGGCACTAAACAAAATCAACCAAGCAACCAACTTTCATGACTTTAGTCCATATAATATCCTATAATTTTCTTAAAGAAATCAAATAGTATTCCAAAATATAACCTCAACAAAACTACAATATAAACACATGTAACTGCTTCTAATAATAATAATGTCTACACAAACATGTATAAGAACAAAAGATGAGTATTATCTACCATATATTGAGTTGTGATAGCAGAATAACACATGATTTTTATTACATCAAAGCTCTTAAGAAACTTAATTTCTACATTAAATGACCCATAAGGAATTGTATACCATTAAACATATCAATCATATTTTATAAATCAAAACCATTTGCTATGCCAACTCATCCTAGGTTTTTGTTCTTTGAGAATTTAAGTTGATCACTTGTGAATGTATATTGATGAGCACGCTATCCTCATTGGTTATTGAGAGTAAAGTCACTTGAAAAGTGTTGAAGGATTTCAGTCATGCATGAAGAGATACTTTATCAGATTTAAGTACAGAATAAACTTTATTTGATTCCAATGTAACCAGTAATAATTAGGCAATAAAAACTGACATGATAGGCAGGAAATATTTCTTAGATAAAAAAAAAACACTGATATTTTCCCTCACCTTGTGAAGTCTTGAAAACTTTTGGTCTTAGCTGTTTTGATTTGTCATGGATGACATTGGGTAATCTGCCATTGAAAGAGTTGAGAGAAAGAAGGGTTCTTGTGAAATTGGGCAGAGAATGTGAGTTGGCAGCCATAGACATTGACATAAATGTCCATCTCAAACACTCTGGCCAAACGTAATGGGGATTGGTGAAGCACCTGACTAAACAGGAAATTGGTGAAAGTGACAGAGCCTGATAAAGTGGAAACCAGCAATGAATGAAATGAAGTTGGGCAATGTGTGGGAAATAAAGATAAAGTAGAAAGAAGTAGTGGTGAGAGTAGAATGTCAGGATTGAGTGAGAGTGATGATGGTTCACAAGCAATATTAGGTAAAGATCGATAAGGAATGAAAGTGACAAGATGTCTGTCAGGTCCTGTGCTACTTGTGTACTTTCTATGAAGAAGTACAACCAAGGGACATAACTTGTCTGAAATTTAAAGTATTTTTGGTAATGGTATAGTATACTTATGACCTACCTCTTTGATTCTGGTATAGTATATGTCCTACCTCAGTAAGAGTATACTAATAGATGTAAGTATTTTTGGCTATTTATTGAAACTAATTATTTTCCCTAACCCTTACCAGACAGTTAAAATACTTCCTTATAATACGCTTTTTAAGGTTAGCCAGATACTATACTAGTAACAGAATTTCATAGGCCACATTCAAAAAGGTAAGTGACTTACTATACCAGCGCCAAATTTTTTGTAGTTGGTTTTTAAATATTATTGCCACATTATTCCCATTTATGTATTAGTTTAAAAGAATTTCCTTTGGTTTAATTTAAAAGTTTAATTAATAAGTTAGTGTAGTAATAATGATGAGATTAGTTGTTTCTATACAGGAAGCATTTAACATTCACTGACTGAACTGTCAGTGTTCAGTCAATTTATCAAATCCTTCTTTTAAAATAGTTTTCTGGAAATTTCTTAAATTCCCTGTAATTGCTGTTTATCAAACTGATGGGAATTTCCTTTCTAACTTAAGATACTGAAGAAAGTACCATCTTGATTATATCATTATTTCCCCATCTTATGTGGATTATCCCCCTTGACTTTGCTAAAAAACTGTCACTAAGGAGCACACATTAAACCTATAATAAGCCATGCATTTATCTCCATAGCCTCTTTCCTCTTTTATTTATGGCTTTTAAAGTCTGGCATTAATATAGTCTACATCCAGTTAGAGTGCATGCATTTTTTCTTTCTTGACTTTTGAACTCTTTCATGTGTGTCTATCATGTAGGACTACACAATTTCATGCATATTCTATAGTTTAAATGCTTTCTATTTAATTAGTCTTAAAATGTTTATTGTAATTCTTTTTTGTCAATATATGCAATTAGTTGTTGTTGGTTTTTATATTGTTTTGTAGTACTCATTTTTATTTCCACCAATATTGTTTATAGGATAAATTTTCCAGTAGCTCATAAATATTTACTCTCCAAAATGTTTATTTCTGCAACCTAATGGTGATTAAATATTTACCAAAACATACTACCAATCCTGCAACATTTACACATTCTATTAATTTTAGTTGTTACAAGACTTTAGGTGATGTGGTTTTTGTCATTTGTTAAATTTTTTTTGGTAATTCTGTAATAACAATGTAGAAAATCTGATTGTCTTAAGACCTATAAGATTTATTTTTAATCATTGCTCTAATAAAATGTTTGTATATACATGATAGCTTAGACATTTCTGAGTGAGTTGGACTTTATGCATCATATTCATATGTGAGTCTAGATCTGATGAGGCTATTTAAGAGCATGACTCAGGTTCTTATATTAATATTTTGGTTTTGTAGCAACTTGTGGTGTTGGGAAAGACTACTGCTTTTATAGTGTAGTCAAAGTTACTTAGAAGTATGTTCTCTATAGTCACAGATTAGTGATTGTTTATGAACATTGCTGGTATCTTATTTTAAAACAAGATATACTTTCCAAAAGATGAGTTAAAAACTTAAAATGTGATATATTTACATTGTTTTTTTTATCATTTCTCTCCAAGCAAGAGATTCCAGAGAGTGAAAGAGAATGAGAAAACTTTAGTGAAGGGAAGAAAGAACAAAGGAACACAATTTGGGAAGACAGAAGATGACAATTGACACTGAATTTAAATTTTCTAAGATTGTAGGTGGCAGGGCAGCAAGAAATTGGAAGTGTGAGAAAATAAACTATGAGAATAGAAGAGCTGGTTACATCTATCTAGTTCAGCAGTAAAATGGTGAGACCTGGATGCCAATCTAGTAGCATGTTTAAATTCATATACTTGAAGCTCTAGGGGAAAAAATTCATTAGAACAGTTACCATAAAAATATTTGTAGAAAAGATAGAGGGAAGTCAGTGAGAAAGTGACTGGAGTTTAGATGTCAGGTCAGGATTGATTATATTACAAACTTTTCTTTGAATTTTGTCAAAAATCTTGAGATATACAGCAGGAGCATTGCACTGATATTATTTTTTATTATTATTATTATTTTTAATTTTTTTTTTTTCTTTTTTTCAGATGTAAATTTAAAACCAAATTTAAGATCTTACTTTTCAATCACTGTACAGATAATTGCAAATCTTAATGTAACAGTTATTTGTATAGAAAGAGAAATTAGCTAGCCAGGTTCAAAATTTGACCTACTCTTTTCCGTTCTCTGTTGCACTAATTCCCTAGGAAAAGGATTGAATCCACCTCTTCTACTGCCAGCTATGGGCTAAAATAGTTGGATAGACTGGGCTCACTAGACTTTGGTTGCAGCCAGTATAAGTGAAAGAAAACTCTGAATTTATAACCATAGAGAAGATAAAGGGAAAGCACTTCAATAACTTACAAATAAATGCATGGCAATTCTCAGATAAAAGTAAAAAGGGGTTAGATTAGTTTTAAAGCTTCAAGTTCACCTCAGAATTGTCTGACAGGACAATAGTCTAATGTATGTGGGCAGAGATTTTTTTTAAAGTAAACCAAAAGTAAACACAAATTCTACTCCACCAGCTTCTTTTCTCGCATTTCTTGCCTGTGGAATTCTTTTTTATTTACTTGCTTTCCCGACAGATACAATCTCCAAGAATTTAAATGTAAAGTCAATAGTCATTTCCTATCTCACTAACCTGCATCCTCTCTCTCATGCTCCTTTCTCCATCCACTTCACTGTCATCAGTATTCTCATCTTTCTCTTACCCACTTCCTGACACCCCCTATAACCTGTCATTCTTTTCATAACTTTCCTCCTTTGTAACACCCTGCAAAACTGGCAGTAAAATGCCTTGCTTGGGTAATATGATTATAAAAAAATATCAATTTGTTTTTTGAATGACATTGATTGCGTTCTAACTCTGATTTTATTAGTCCCTTTATATGGCAGTGAATTCTGAACAACCTCCTCACAGATGAAGAAGAGACTTGAGGTAACAGTAATGTTGTTCTGTAGAAGTATGCTGAGAATACAATGAACTGAACATGTGAGCAATGACAAAGTTTTAGAGAAAATGTTAAGAAAAAGGACTTATACTTAATATCGGAAAGAGATAGTTGAAATTTCTATGGCACATAATGAGGAAGGAAGGCTTAGAAAATGTGACACTTACAGGGTATATTGAAGACAAGCATGACAGAGGAAAGCAGTGCTTAACCTACCTAACAAAGTTGTGTAAATGGTTGGCAGGAGGGATTTGGAGAGATTGCAACAAGATAAAATTTACTAAGAGCTATAAAGGACAAGAAGTGGTAGTGAACCATGATTGTCGTCCTTCTGAAGCAAGATGTAACATTGTTATTTACATACCTCTGTCCTGATCCTCATAAATGTTAGATGCTATTGTGCGGGTGGGGTATATTACTATTTAGTAGTTCACCACTAGCAGTGGGTATCTACTTCATGCAGCTTGCGAGTATTGTATTTGTTGATGTTATAAAGATTAGTATTTTATTTTCCAACCTCCATTTTGGTTATTTCTCATTTAGTAACATTTTTAAATTACAACAAACATAGAAGAAGAATTTTATGTATTAGTCAGTAACCATTGCAAATAATTTTTTTTTTTTTAATCATATCACCCCAAGCAAGACGAAAACGCCACTGATGCGCAGGGGGTTACGTCAGAGTGAAAAGATTGGAAAAAAACTGGAAACCACATCCTAAACAGGTAACAAGGGATGAGCCTGTTAACCTGTTCAATAGACGTGGGTGGAGTTCTCATCGATATATATATATATACAATGATTGAGAAGCAAGCAGATAATATTGAGGATTATATTTAAAAATTTGTGACTTCTGTGTTCATTTCAGAATGCTTTGTTTGCTTCTAATATTAAATGTTTTGTAATTCAAGAACAACGGACATTATTCTTTGACTGACTATTGTAATGATCAAGAAGGAAAGAGATAATGTTGAAGATAAGATTTGAAATTCTGTTGTGGCTATTTTGGTATACTTTGCTACTTCTATTAAATTTCTTTTAAAGAACAAGGATTGCTTTCTTTTTGAAACTAGCCCCTTTATTAATACACAATATATTTTATGTTAGTAACTGGGTGTTTCATAAAATTTTACCTGTTAACTAATGTTTCATAAGAAATGGGCTAATTTTCTTTTTTTGGTTATTTAAAAATTTAAAGTTAAGATTAAAATGAATCTTTTAAAGTTTCTGAATTGATCCAGTTCCCAAATTATAATGAAATGTCCAAACAACAAATTTAGTTTTTTAAATGTCTTCTTGGACAGGCTTTAAATTTTTCTGCATCTTTCTGAGTTATATTAAATGATATTAATATATCAATACATATAAATATGGTATTTAGTTTCTTTTCTAATAAAACTTATAATCTTAGATATCCAAATATATCCATGATTTTTTTTTTTTTTTCCAAGAGAAAGTTAATTCTGGATGGATTCCTTTGCTTAAAGGTTAAGGCTAATATTGAAAATGAGTTGATAATTTTTAAGTTATTTGGACTAAAGAGCAAAAGTCAAAGATTAGTTTCTCCTGAGCTATTTAGAAGATCAACCCGTTAATAGCTTCTTTACTTATTTTTGATTAATCTGCTCTTTTATACTTCATTTCATAAGTTAATGATGCATGGATTGTTTTGCTTAAAGGTTATTACTAAGACTGAAATGTACTTCTTTTTCTCTAGTTAATCTGAATCCAGGGCTTTCATGCTCCTGTTGGAGGAACACCTCCCTGATTTACCTTGCTTGATTAATTGCAGGTTGGTGAGCCTATTTAATTCATATTTGAAGGTTTTGAGTTGTCCTTTTCATAGATTTGTTACCACTATAAGTTGTAAGACCCAGTTTGCTCTATTTATCCAAAGCTGGGGGTAGAAGAGATGAATTTATACTTTTCCCTAGAGTATTTGCCTGTAAGTGAATGTAATGAACTTGACTGGAATTTGAACTTGGTTTTCTGATTCTTCAGTCTGAGCCACTATCCATTATTCCCTCATGCCCATCTGGCCAATACAATATTGTTCATGGACAAATAAAATTACAAATATTCTCAGAAAGCAATGTAACATGTTCAAACTTGTATTTTTAAAACATAGTATTCATTTAGGAAGAAGAATAGTAAAATATTGTATAATGATGAATAGTAATGGTGATATTAGCTGTTTCTTAATAAGGAAACATTCGGAATTCACTGACTGAGTAGCTGTTACTACTTTTGGTTGAAATTCATAAAATCTTTTCTTTAAAACAATTTTTTTCATGAAATAGGTTTCTCAAGTCCGGTAGCTGTTATCACACTTTCCAGTATTGTTGGTGGTTTCCTACCTAACTTTTTACTTGAAGTAGTGTGGAATATCAACACTTTGATTTTGTCATTGTTTTCTTCAAGTTACATGTGATATCCATTTTAGCTTTTGCTGCTGTTGAAAGTCCCCAACTTATGTAGTTTCACTTATCTAGTAGTTCTTTGTTTATGGTTCTGTAACATCAGTTTACAATATTTGAAGAATGATCTCTACCAAAACCTGAAGGCTTCACTCACTCAAAGCCATTTTTCATCATTAATCTGACTGCACATTTGTTGTTTCTGATTTTGTGAACTGCACACTGTAGTAGGGTCAGTCGGGCATGCTCTGTTAGAAAAAGAGCACCATGACAAAACTCACTCCATCAGATATTTGGAAATGGCATGCTGTACTGCTTGACATTTGTGCTGGAAGCTTTAATATGAAAATTTCAGTGTGTTTGGGTGTCAATCTGATGACAATGTAGAGGATTTCGAAAGAGTTGGATGATATATCCAGTCAACATCATGGTGTTTAGCGTGATCACTAGTGATGGTGACGTTATGCCTCTTCTCTCTCACAGACTCAGATTCAACAAGGAAGCCTACGCTGTATTCTTTGAGGAGGTAGGGTGCATAGGAAAGAGTTATATATGATATATCCAGTCAACATCATGGTGTTTAGCGTGATCACTAGTGATGGTGACGTTATGCCTCTTCACAGACTCAGATTCACCAAGGAAGCCTACGTCACTCCTTGAGGAGGTAGGGTGGACAGGGAAAGAGTTATATATGATATATCCAGTCAACATCATGATGCTTGGCGTGGATCACCAGTGATGGTGACGTTATGCCTCTTCTTCTACAGACTCAGATTCAACAAGGAAGCCCATGCCAGGTTCTTTGAGGAGGTAGGGTGCATAGGAAAGAGTTATATATGATATATCCAGTCAACATCAGCGGTAAGTTAAGGTGACTACCAGTGATGGTGACGAGGTTCTCTTCTCTTCTCACAGACTCAGATTCAACAAGGAAGCCTACTAAATTCTTTGAGGAGGTAGGGGTGCATAGGAAAGAGTTATATATGATATATCCAGTCAACATCATGATGTTTAGCGCATCACTGTGTGTAGATGGTGACGTTATGCCTCTTCTCTTCAGAGACTCAGATTCAACAAGCAAAGCCTACGTCAGGTTCTTTGAGGAGGTAGTGGGTGCATAGGAAAGAGCAGAAAGGAGATATATCCAGTCAACATCATGGTGTTTAAAGGTGGGATCACCAGTGATGGTGACGTTATGCCTCTTCTTCTCATTGACTCAGATTCAACAAGGCCTGGCTGGCCAGTTCTTTGAGGGAGGTAGGGGCATAGGAAAGAGTTATATATGATATATCCAGTCAACATCATGATGTTTAGCGTGATCACTAGTGATGGTGACGTTATGCCTCTTCTCAGAGACTCAGATTCAACAAGGAAGCCCATGTCAGGTTCTTTGAGGAGGTAGGGGTATGTGGAACAGTTATATATGATATATCCAGTCAACATCATGGTGTTTAGCGTGATCACTAGTGATGGTGACGTTATGCCTCTTCTTCTCAAGACTCAGATTCAACAAGGAAGCCTAGCCAGGTTCTTTGGAGGAGGTAGGGTGCATAGGAAAGAGTTGGAAAGGATATATTCAGTCAACATCATGATGTTTATGGATCACTAGTGATGGTGACGTGTGCCTCTTCTCACAGACCTGGATTCAATGGGTTAAAATGGTCAGTTCTTTGAGGAGGTAGGTGCATAGGAAAGAGTTATATATGATATATCCAGTCAACACTGTGGTGTTTTCATGATCACTAGTGATGGTGACGTTATGCCTCTTATCTTCTCACAGACTCAGATTCAATGTAAAGCCACGCTGTGTCTTTGAGGAGGTAGGGTGCATAGGAAAGAGTTATATATGATATATCCAGTCAACATCATGATGTTTAGCGTGATCACTAGTGATGGTGACGTTATGCCTCTTCTCTCTTCTCAGAGACTCAGATTCAACAAGGAAGCCTACGTCAGGTTCTTTGAGGAGGTAGGGTGCATAGGAAAGAGTTATATATGATATATCCAGTCAACATCATGGTGTTTAGCGTGATCACTAGTGATGGTGACGTTATGCCTCTTCTCTTCTCACAGACTCAGATTCAACAAGGAAGCCTACGTCAGGTTCTTTGAGGAGGTAGGGTGCATAGGAAAGAGTTATATATGATATATCCAGTCAACATCATGATGTTTAGCGTGATCACTAGTGATGGTGACGTTATGCCTCTTCTCTTCTCACAGACTCAGATTCAACAAGGAAGCCATACGTCAGGTTCTTTGAGGAGGTAGGGTGCATAGGAAAGAGTTATATATGATATATCCAGTCAACATCATGGTGTTTAGCGTGATCACTAGTGATAGCAACATTATGCTTCCATTCATCTTCACACAGGGCCTCAAACTCAATATGGAGGTCTACATAAAGTGTCTTGAGAAGATAGTGCTGCCCTGGTTCAAGAGAGTAGTTGTTGGAAGACCCTATGTCTGGCAACAGGACTCTGCACCATGCCACACAAGTAAGAGAACCTAGTCATAGCTATCAGACAATTTCTGCAACTATATTACCCCTTACATCTGGCCACTTAACTCTCTAGACTACAAATCTTTTGATTATGTGGGGGTTACAGTTGAGCAAAAGACTAACAAAACTTCTTGTAATACCAAAGTTGGGTTGAAGACAAGAGTTAGGTTAGCATTCACCAATTTAAACAAGGAGACTGTCCGGAAGAGTTGTAGGACATTCCAAAATCATCTGGAGGCTCTGGTTGAAGTCAATGAGGATTTTATTTTTTTGATAAATTTACTTTTTAGTATTTCAAAATATTATGTAATTTTGGTAAATATATCTGTTAAAATGAGATGTCAGTGTTATTTCATTATTTTCATGTAATTTATACGTCTATTGTAGACTGCAAGACTGCATATTAAACTGTTAATGCCTACCACTCTATTTTTGGGAGGTTGAGTGTTAATGGATTATAGGTAGAAACTTATACTTAATACAAGATTCATGTTCTATATTCTGTGCCCTTTCAAGATGTGATCATGGCTCTCCATAACTTATCTTTTGTAGCTCTTTGTAAATTTTTTTTTTTTTTACTCTCTTACTGCTTTCCTCTATCTTACATTCAAAAACCTAGAACAGATTTTTTAGAAACCTATAATTAATGCTAGATTTTAATTTGAATTTTAAGGATTAATACCGGATTTTATAGTAAGTATTAATAGATTAAAATTGCAAAAAATCTATGTAAATAATTTTTCTTAAATTTTTGTTTGTCTGAATGTTTCAAGAATAGTTAAAAAAAAAACCCCAAAAAACCCCAAAAACAAACTATCCATAATCAATGGTACAGTGAAAATTCTTTTAAATCTATCATTGCTAAATGACATGATATAAAATTAGAAAAAAGTAAAGAAATAAAAATTTATTGATACCAAATTTGATTAAGGCAGCCATTACTAGCAGTTTTTTGACAAAATTAAGTGAATCTATAATATATTATTCAGTCATCAAAATATTTTCCATCCTTTTCTATGACCTTACAATAACGTTTAGGTGAATTGTGTATTTTAATTTCAAAAGAACAATTCTATTTTGAATTTTTAAACAGATTCTTCAGTATCTTGAATGAGACAACATGTATTGCAAGAGAAGTGCCTGTTTTCTGAAATATCCCACATTTTCCCCATTCAGCTTCATGGTTATCTGCTGAATTAAGAATAGGTGTGGCCATGGGGCAAAATCATGATTTGAGTTTGATACCCAGAAAATGTCTTTTTCAATAATCATTGAAATGAGCCAATTAATACAGCATTTTACATTAGCTATTTATCTAGCTGCCAGTAATTTGTAATTATCCCCCGTCCCTTCCAAAAAAAAAAAAATTAAAAAAATAGACCTTTGAATCTCTTCAAACAAGAATAATTTCCCCACCCAAGGATTAGGTTATGTTGAACTGTTATCCAGTTTTTTTCTTTAGGATTCTTGTAATAAATGAATTTTTTATTATTAACAGTGACTGTCATGTTCAAAATTAACTTTTTCTGTGTTTGACAAGAAAAACAAAACTGTTTAAATTCTGACCACTGTTCTTTTCTGTAAGTACTTGTTAAACCCTTTTTCTTAGCTTTACAATTTTTCTTATGGCAAATATATCACAACTGATGAACGAGACAAACTGTAAACAACAGATACTGGTGGGATCATTTTTTTAACATTGTGCAAAAGATGTCACCGTGAACTTTTGCCAAAACCTGATAAACAGCAAAGAAATTAAAAATAATTGCTGGAACAGTTAAATTCCTGGTGTCACTTTGTTATAAACAGTCTTCACCTAACAAATAAATTAAGGATGAAAAAGAAAAGAAAAAAAAACTAGTAGTAGTAATAACATCAACAGCAAGAATTTGATAATAATGAAAATGTGGAATGGTGAGTGTGAGATTTGGCCTTGTCAAAATATCCATCATGTCCACAAAGAAAAGATAAATTATAATAATAAAAAAATTATTTTTGAGTTTTATGAAGAATATTTTGTGTCCAGTTTCATCTTTTGAAGAGTTTTCATGGGACCAGAAATAGACTTAAGAAACAAGGATTATTTTTCTGACAACATTGCTTCCT
Source organism: Ascarosepion bandense (assembly GCA_037127315.1). Classification (NCBI taxonomy): domain Eukaryota; kingdom Metazoa; phylum Mollusca; class Cephalopoda; order Sepiida; family Sepiidae; genus Ascarosepion; species Ascarosepion bandense. The sequence goes on from JBBBDQ010001045.1 coordinate 6,693,539, forward strand.
GCTCATACTAAAAGCATGCACTGAGTAGTAAACACAAGAATATGCACAAATATTTAACAAAAATGTTAAATTCTATTTGAAAGCATGTTAATTCAAGAAAATAAAACTTCTAATGAGTTATTAACTATAAATGTCTACAAACTGAATTTTTGTAGGTTAGCATGTTTCAAATGTGTAAATTTGATCTTTTTCTGTAAATTAAGTTTCATTTCATATTTATGAAGTTGGTATTCACTCATGAGGATATCATGTTTTAATAATTTTTTGATAAAAAGTGGTTTTTATTTTGTCTGAAATTGATTAATTAAGAAAATTCAAATAATGTCTGCTATAATTTGAATCTACCTAATTTGTTCATTTTACCAAATCTTAATTGAAATAAATTTTTAAAGTTATTTTTCACAAAGTCTACAAAAAGGCTTTTGGTAACAATTATACCTATTTGAATAATGAATCTGTTAATGTAACAGACAAAGAAAATACCTGGAAGAAAGAATTCAGACTTTTATAAGAGCAGGAGTTTAACATAAGCTGATAAAAAGTTCTCTGGAATAGGAATATATTTTTTTTTGATTTAAGAACTTGGATAAAAAAAAGTAACTGTTTTTGTAAAGAGGAAAATAACTAAATTCTCATCTGAAAAAAAAAATTTTTTTTAATATTCTCTATCTATTGTCAAAAACTTTCCAGTCAAACTAAGTGCAAAGTTAAAATATTTTCTGCAATAGATGTCATAATTTTGATAGGCTGAATAATGCTATTAATAGAAATAGTTATAATAATCTTTAATAATAAAAAAAACTGATGATGATGATAGAGCCAGCTTAAAAGGATGAAAGACAAAGCAAGACAATCATGCACAAGGAACTCTACAAATGAGTTGGTTTCTAAAATGTTGATAAATGGTATTAGCATAAACCATCATAACAAAAACAAAAGGAATAAAATACTCTGAGATTTTGAGATCCAGACCAGTCCCTCCATCCCATTAAGAAGACTTGATTGTATGGTTTTTTTAAATTAGAAAAGTATAACCGGCCAGATTATGGTTGTATCTGTGCCAATGTCTAACAAGATGTAAGTGAAAGAAAGTGGAAAAAATTGGAAAAACACTAGGACTTTGCCTGGGAACTACAAAAAGTATTGAATGTGAAAGTTAAGGTTTATTACAGAGCCCAAAAAGCTAGGGGCAAAATTAGGAATCTGAGGAAAGATTGAAACTGTCCAGATTATAGCATTTTTGAGTTTTATCGCAATACTGAGATAGATACTGTAGTATTGAGAAAACTTTGTCACTCTATTTTCAACGACCACAGACATTTAGTGGGAATATGCAAGAGCATGAAATGTAATGTTAATAATAATTACAAGTTGGGGGAATCATGAAACTTGCAATTAACTGAATACTTTGTAACTAAAATTTTTAAAGTAGAATTAGTTTTGTCTCAAGATGATCAAATTTAAAATCTGAATTGTTTTGTCCATTTAAAATACGACACTTATTAGAAAATATATTCAGTTTAAATACAGGAGGAGTCATAAAAATTGCTTCAAAGAACCAGCTTATACATTTTCCTGTTACCCAGGGGTTGTTGGCAGACAGAAAAGGAAATTAGACTTTGCAACATTAATATCCATTTTATTCAAATTGTGTATATGTACATTCGCATGTGCACATCTATATATTGATTTAATGACAGACCTAAAAATATTTCTATAAATTTAAAATTGTTTTTTAAAATAATTTTCCTTATTACAGAATAGTTTCTGAAAAGTTCAATAAAATTTTATAATTATCTGATATTTTTCCTTCTTGTTCAAAAAATATTTTGGTTCAATTAGTCATGCTAATTTTTTTTTTTCTTTTTTTGGTTCCACTTGAGACATTTTTATATGAATTCACATTTTGTGGCAATTAATTTTTTTAAAAATTTAACCTAAATTCACTTTGTCATGAGTAAAAACTGGATATTTAATTTATGGCCAGTTCTATGCTGTCAGGTTTAGATACACACATGAACAGACTGATACAGACATATAAATAGACTGATGGTTTAATTTTTTATGGCTTATCAACCATTTGCTGATTAGTTAAAAACAGAAAATATTTTTAGATTGTAAAAGTTTTGTTTGTTTTAGTGGTACACTCTTAATCCTTTGTTGCATATTGGTTACAATTGTAACCAATATGCAACAAAGGGTTAATAATTAACTCATAGCTGGGAGAGAAGTGGGTTCGTAACTTTCCCTAAGGTATTTGCTGTAAGGGAAGATAACAAACTCAATGGAATCGGAACTTTGCTGTCTGATTAACAATTCCAAGCCTTTATCCATCACACCAACTAGTATTCCCAAGCAGTCACCCATCTAGGTACTGACCAAGCTTGATATTTCTTAACTTTGGTCATTGTACATGAATCTATGTTTCTATGTGATATGGCCTCAAGCAGAATAGACTGGTATCAATAGACAGAAACATAGTGAAATAATTAACTTGGAAAAAATTAACTATAAGATACTAAAGCTCACAGTCGGTAAGATGGGAAAGAAAAGTGAATTATTTTTGTTTTAATTTTATTTCACAGCCATACACACATTTAAGTGAAGAAACATTTTGATGGTAATGAAGCTGTTGATAAGTTTGTATTTTTCTTTTGTCTTCAATGTCATAATTTTATTGCTCAGTCCTGTGTTGTGGGTTGTCCAGACTGGGTAGGCAGGAATATATTATTCCAGTGTTTTATTTCAGACTCAGTCAAATTGTCTGTACATATGTGCAGGTTTGTGCTTGTGTGTACATTAAATGGTGCAAGTTGATGTAAGTCACTCATGCACACTACAGACGTATGCATATACATTTCACATGTGCATGCAGTCACGTGCAGTCACTGTGTGATGGACAGAGAATCATCTCTTTGTTTTTATTATATACATTTCCAAATTGAATTGATAAATCTGTAAATTATGCTTGTCATACTGCATAGATTACTGGCATGTTTTGGATGTTGAGCAAAAAAAAGATTTTTGACTGCTATAAAATTTATATTCTTACAATAAATAATAATATCGATGAATATATGAATCAAGAAAAATTGTAAAGAGCAATTTTGTAACATGATGAAAAAGTTCTCTGCCAAGCGTACATGGATGACCACAAATTGTTGGAAGAGAACTAAATAGAATCGGGAGAAATGACTAACCTAGATAGCAGAAAGTAATTTGATACAGAAAAATATGAAGTATGAATGATACACAAAGAAAGCTTGTGACAACAGATAGAATTGAATTGCCAGATAACAACTTGGAACATTAAACGCAAATGTCTGCTACAAGTTTCTTGGAGTACAGGAATATGACTTCATAATTCAGATAAAAATGAAATAATGAATAAAGGATGAAGTATCTAGAGAAAATAAAATTTAGTAATAAATCATTGAAAATTAATAAAATAGCTGAGTATGTCTGTAATAGCAATCATGAAGTATATTGAGATAGATGAGAGAGGAAATAAACCATTGGGTTTCTAGATTTCAGAACATATCAACCCTTGTTTTTTCTTATTAAAATATTAACTTTTTTTATTTTATTATGTTTAAGTTTGTAGACAAACATTGGTTGGGTTTATTATTGAGATTGTAATGCAATAACGAAGAAAAGATGCAGGAAAACATGAGAGAACAAAAGCAGATGATGAAAATCTTAGTTGTTAACACCCATGACATTTGTATAGGTCCACTGAGTAGGATAGAGAAGAGAACGAAAAGATATAGGTAAAGTAACACCCTTGAAATTTCCATGGGTTCAGGTATTGAGATAAAGAAGAAACAAGAAGATACGGACAAAGTAAAAAAAAGAACAGAAGTATGAGATAATGGATAATCATAGTTCTTAAAACCAGGGCTGTGGAGTTGGAACACAAAATCTTCCACTTTGACTCCTCTATTTTTGGCACCTCTGGCTTGGACTTCTCTTTATGTAATGAGGTGATTATGACTTACATATTTCATAAAGTCTATATATACATTCCTAACTTGAATATGTTTATATCATTATAACTGGTTTATATTAAAAAATAAAAATATTGTGGCTTTTAAATCATACCTATTCATTCTTAAATATTTTCTAATAGAATCAGAGATAAAAGATATTGAAGAAATAACAATAAAAATACTATAATGTAAGACTTTTTACATATATGTAATCTTTTCCAGGATGTAAAACACACAATAAAAGTTAAAATTCTATAATGTAAGAGTTTTTTACATATATAGTTTTGCAAATACAAAATAACTACAAAAATAAAATGACTTCAAAAAAAAGATGAGATAAATCTTTTTAAAGGAAATAGTAAATATACAGTAAAAGAGATACCAATAAAAATTTTTTAATGTAAAACATCTTATGTGTAACTTTGTACGTAAAAGAATAAAAATGCTCTAAAGTAGGGCCATATAAAATATAAATTCAACTGCAGTCAGTATAATTTTACTGATTCTAACTTGAGTGAACCCTTAATTGCTCCCAACACCAATTCCACATCCCTGTTTAACACCCTTGAAATTCCTATGGGTCTAGGTAGTGGGATACAGAAGAGAATGAAAAGATACAAAGAACAGAACTATGAGATAATAGATAATCTTAGTTGTTAACTGCCCATGAAATTTCTATGAGTCTACCTTGTTATAAAAATATTTTTATAGGCATAAATGGACATCATTATCTAATGATCATTGTGATATATTTTGATGTTATTTTTTCTCATTTTATTTTTATATATTTTGTCTGTGGGTAGTGTAATGGTTTTGGTGCTGAATGTAGAAGTAACAAAGTAAAATAAAAATTTCAATTTAATCTGTGGCATTCACTACACATTAATTGATATAAGAAAAACAGGAATACATTTATTTTCTTCTTTCTAGGTATGCATTAAATAGCAGGTAGACTGGATCCTGAAGCCTTGAGTGATTACTTTTTTTAGGAATATCATGACTGAATTAAAAATTGTTGACAAAAATCATTTCACCAACTTTCCAAAGTCATAATTCAAAGATAATTAAAAAACAAAAAAAAAAAACAAAAAAAAACAAACTAAGTAGTTGAGAATTTTGAACTCCTTCATCGAGAAAGAAAAGACATAAAAAAAGTAAGTTCACAAGAGAGAAGGAAAACTCTGAACTTGAATCCAATGAGAAACTACTCCAGCATATTTCTCCTAAAAGTCATGGTATTTCAAAGATAATAAAGAAAGGTTACACTGGTCAAAATGATTTTTAGTGCCAAGAAACAAAACACGTTTTTAAGGTAATTTGATGGTGCTGATTCTGAAAATGACTTTACATTTTCATGGTTAACTACCATTTTTGCTGAACTGAAATTGCTCATTTCTGGAAAAAAAAAAGATCAATTTACAATCTTGGTCGATCGTAACATTTAGCTAATAAAAGTTGTAGAAACCCATCAAGTTTGGCATTCTTTGAGTATCACTTTAAGTTGAAATTTATAAAATCTTTCTATTAAAGAGATTTTTTGGGGAAAATAGACACATTAAGTCTACTGTTATTGCTCTTTTTAGTATTAATGGGGCCTTACTGTTTAACATCCTGCTTGAAGTAATGAAGAACATCAATGTTTTGATTATTTCATTTCTTTTCAAGATATATATCCTCTCTTTTATAATAAAGACTGTTGTGTCTTTGTGTGTATATATATACACAAACACATTGTTTCCATCCTGTCAATGTTCATGGAGAGAGAAAAATAGTGAGGCAGTGTCAGCTTGGTTATTAGAGAGACAATAACAAGACAGCATAACCCAAGTTCATTCTCTTTACTAACAGTTATTAAACTTTATTACATCAATATATATATTGTCGTCATTGTAGATGCTATATTGATATAATTACTTAGCCACCATTTTTGATGACACAGGTACAGGTCCACTCATTTAATCATAATACATGCCAATTCCAATTTTAGAATTCTTTTAATACCATATTTTCAGTAGAAATGTGTGTGAACAAAAGTTGAGACATGTCAGGCTTAAGCCAACTATTGATAACATGTTAGCTCTGTACAACCTATGACTTGGATATTGGCTGGTGTCTAAATCTGCTTCCCTACTAGCTTTTTAGCTGGTGAGAAGTGTGGCATGTCACTCTACAGCCATGGTTCCCAACCCCGGGGTAAATTACCCCAGTGGGGTAATAAGCTCATATTTTGGGGGTAATGAATGTTTAGTTTGGGAAGAGACAATCAGCTTATAATTTCATACTGTGCCAAATTATGAACGAAACAGCATTTCAAGGAAGAATCCCCCCCCCCATCCCAATCTCTCTTATTCCCCCTACCCTAATCTTTCTTTCAAGCCTTGTGGAAAAAAATCAATTTCTCCACTTTTTAGACACCAGATCATAGAACTGTGATCATAGTCAAATTTTGGCTAGGTTACGGCTATGATACCTCTGATTATTATAGATTGGTACTATTACATTGAATAATTTCCATTAACTTTGTCTACTTCTGATGTATGAAAATATAATTACTTTTCCTATATTATGGGGCTATTAGGGGGGGGCTACATAACTGTAAAAAGATTAATTAGAAAAGAGTGAGGAGTAAAAACTAGTTAGAAAGGAGCAATAGAAAGCTGAGAATGCAGGTGCGATGACATATACGGGAGTGGGGAGAGAGCTAGAGTCCAGTGGTTAATAGATGAGTATTGACATTGCATTTAAATTTCTTGAGGTTGTAGCCATCAGGAAAGCAAGAATATGGGAGTGAATTCCACGGGCGGGAAGTGCGAGAGAAGACGCTGCAGGAGTAGAATTGTTGTCTGCATTTGGCTAACCTGACTGTGAATGGGTGGGACCCAGTTGCCAGTCTGGTTGCAGGAGTAAACACCTGATGAGGAGGCACCAGTGACTTAAGTTCGTCCGAGCGGAAGCCATGAAAGTATTTATAGAAGAGACAAAGGGAGGCCACATTTCGACGGAGGGGAAGTGGCTGCAGTCGAGCCACCAGATCAGTACCTATGACATTACAGACTATCCTTTGGAGCCTGTCGAGAACACAGAGGAGAATGGCAGGGGCGCCTGACCATAAATGGCAGCAGTACTCCATGCACGGATGGATGGTTGACTTGTATATATGCAGGATGGATTCAGGTGGAAAAAACATCCTGGATCGACATAACTTCTTTCCATTTTCTTTGACCTATGAAGGAACTTTTTGGTTCAAACATCATTTCTCTGAAGATTATAGTTGTTTAGGGATGTACATTGTGATGTCGTGGATATCAGCTCAGGATGAGAAATTGTAGAACCAGGTTCAATTTCTAGTTGAATTTGTTGCATTCACTTTTGTGCAAATACCCTTGGGAAAAGGTATTAATCCATTTCTTCTTTAATAGATTCACAAGATGGCTGACTGCTATTCCAATTAAGGATATTTCTGCAGGAACCATTGCAAGAATAATACTGCAAGACTGGATTCTAACGTTTGGTGTTACATTCATAATAAACACAGACTAGAGGATGCATTTTCAGTCAACACTCTTTTGAGAATTTGCAAACTTACTTGAAATGAGGCATATCAAAATCACTCATGTGAAAACGGAATTGTTGAACAATTCCACAAGCAGTTGAAGACTGCACTAGCAATGAAAAGTAGCCCCCACAACTGGGTAGATAATTTACCCTTTGTACTTCTTTTAATATGAAATGTTGTTAAGGAAGATGTCGGATCTACATCTTCTCAAATGATTTTTAGTATTTCTTTGACCCAGCAAGGTCAGTATTTTCAAGACTGTCAAAATGTAAAACCATCAACAATTTTCGTATAACATCTCAGTCTACTAACTTTCACAACTAGCAAAATTTCAACCTTGCAAGTTTACATTCTCAAAAATCTTCATACATAGGAATATCCCTTTGTAAGAAATGGCAGCATCAAAAAGTCATAACTAAATTATTCAAAATACAAAAGAGTTGAAAATGCTTTACAGTTGAAAAGAAAAATAAACATGACACAAGTTCAATTAAAACCAGCCTATGTTGAGCAACAATAGCAGCTGACAAAACAATCCTATTAAAAAAACAAGTACCTCTGTTAACGAGAGTGATCAAAACAGAAGTACTAAATCTGGACGTCAGTTCAAATAGGCAAACCATTATAAAACATGTATGTATTAGATATTGATAGATAGCCATGAAATAATTTCTACGAATCCAGTGTCAAGGCCTTGTCATATCTCCAAAAACCTAAATGATATTTTTTCCATGCATGAATACTTTTTAAATAATCATTTCATCTCAAGCAAGGCAATACTGCCACTGGTGTGCAGGAGATTAAATGACAGGAGAGCAGAAAAAAATAACAAAGTACAGTGTTTGTTGAAGAAAGAATAAGAGAAAGATGGGAATCAAAGAGATAAAAGATGGCAGTAGACATTGCACATAAACTCTTGGAGATTGTAGCTATCAGGTAAGCAATTATACAAGAGAGAGTTCCACTTGTGGGAAGTGCAAGAAAAAAAACTGATGGAGTAGAAGTGGCGGTTACACTTGACTGTAAAAGGGTGGGACCTAGTTGCCAATCTAGTAGCTTGAGTAAATTCATGTAGATGAGGCACCAGGGAATGAAGCCCATCAGAACAGAAGCCATGAAAATATTTGTAGAAAAGACAGGAAAGTCACATTTTGTTGGTGAGAAAGTAGCTGAAGTTGAGCTGTCGAATTGAGATTATTTACATTGTAGATTCTCCTTTGGATTTTATTGAGAACCCTGAGGTGAATAGCAAGAGCATCCAACAATAACAGTAGTCTTCAATGCATGGACAAATGGTAGATTTGTATATGTGCAAGATGGATATTGATGAAAAAAACTTCCTGGCCCAAAACAGTGACCCAACCTTTCTAGTAGAAGATGGAGCTATTGTTTTAATATAGTCATTCCACTTGAATTTGGTTGAGAGAGTGAGGCCAAATAGGTGCAGTGTATTGCTTTCTGAAAGACTAGCATGATCCATACTGATGGAAAGTTTCTCTATGGTGGTTAAAATAGAGCATTAAATTCATTTTGGGAGCATTAAAATTTACGAGCCATTTCTTACCCCAGTCCATCCAGATTGGAGGTCCTTTTCAAGAGCAGCAGTGACATTTACTTTGTCAGCCCTGGCAGATTTCTTATTGAGATGGGAATAAATGGTGGTGTCATCTATAGATGTTTACTTAGGAACTTATTACTTTGCTAAAAGTAAAGAATTAGTTAACTTATATATTTAGACATCATAATGTAAACAACAGACATAGTTTCAGTAAAATAACAAAACTATCAAATCAGACTTAAGGATTTAATGTTGCCCAATCAAAAGGAAGATCAAGAATCTAAAATTGTGTTCAAGTTGAGCCTATCTCTATCAATATAAGTAGAGAAGAATCAGCATTTAAATAGTGGAATATAGATAAGGAGAAGCAACCATGTTGATGAATCAGGAATAATACATATGCATGACACATCTGAGCTGTAAAATTCTATTCACTACCTCTGGACAAGAAACATGACATGAGAACTAACACCTTAGATAATTGAATTTATTTGTAAGTATGAGCTTTGCATACTAAATCAAATCAGTTAAGTGCCATACGTGAAACACACTTGGGTGATCATGTCTTGAAAGAGACATGACTGACTGGGCAGAAGATTATCCTGCAGTAGGTTGCCATTGCTTTCTGTGGTAGACTGTTAGCCAGCCAAGGCTATAGAACCCAATCTGTGTTATTTAACCCATAACTGGAGGGAAGAGATGAATGAATACCTTCCCAAGGGTATTTGCACGTAAATCAAATATGCTTCCCAAAAGCTTACGTGTGTGATTTATGACTGGTGCTTGCCATACCCACAAGGAATTATTCACAGTACCAGTGTTTTGCCTAATGAATAGGTGTTTGTTCTATAAATTCATAATTGTGCTCATTCCTGTTTCTATAGTTAGAGGTGTTGCTACTTTTAAGCTGATAAGACAAATTGTAGCAATCGCGCTCCCTATACATGTGTAGATGTCAATCCACATGTTAAAGGAGCTTGAACATTGCTGACTTTTTAAAAAAATTTGTTACTATCAGTCATGAGACTAGCAGTAACTTATTTTACATTTCCACAGACAACAAACAAGAACTGGTAGTATTGTTTCCTGTCAGGTGTTCTGTGCATCTTCAAGTGCCCGGTTAGGCCAGGTTTCTTTTTGCAAACTTCTCTGCACTCTTCACATGTCAGATGATTGTTGTCAAGGAATGCCTTATAATTTACTACCAGTATATGCTCGGGTGTAATGAAAGCTTTAAAACTAATCCATGGTCCTGGAGCTCAGACACTTTGGACATTGGCATGAAAGACTAAAAAGCAATAGTTGGTTCCAGTTAAAGCGAAACCATAGACTGAAAGAAAAATAATGGATGTAAGTCAAATTTTGATTTCTTGGTATCGATATCAAATAAGTTTTTTTTCATCGTAAACTGAATTTTGAAGGCTAAATAAGTCTTCTGAGTAAATGGTATCATGACTGAGACTGAGAACTACAAACCCGAAGCAAAAACTAAAATAAAAGGGCTGAAAAAACTACAGACATACAGGCAGATAAACACACTAAACACACACACACACACACACACACACACAAACATCTTGCCTTGTGTGTATGTGTGTGTGTGTGTATATATATATATATATATATATATAATCGATTTTCTGCAGTATTGTAAGATCTGCGACCTTGAAACTTCTGAATATTGTTTCTTATGTCTTTGTCTATGAGTGTATGAAATTTGATTAAAATCAGACCACTCCTTCTATAACCCGATTTTTTTCAATTATAGATTTTTGATATTTATCGGGGGTACCTCGACACAAAGCCTAGCTAAGAACACTTGCAGAAGCTTATAGCACAACTGTGTAAATTTTCAAGAAAATCGGTTCAGCCGTTTCGGAGTCTATAGGTAACGGATACACATACACACAGACACATTTCCATTTATAAATAAGTTTAGATTAGATTTAGATTAATGATCTGTCAGTATGTCTAATGTGATGACTGATTAGGTCTCTGTTTGTCAGACTCACCTACACTCCTGGCAGATACACATACATAGATATGTGTATTAAGTTGACAGTCTAATGATAAAAAAGCATTGATTTCAAGTACTTCATTTTTAACATAATTTCTTTCCTTGTTCATGCACTTAATCTAACACTACTCTATTGATTAAAAACAGTGAAATAGTGACAATTTCAGATCATAATTCAATAACTCTATCAAGCTGTAGATTTTTTGATCCACCTTTATCTAAATTAGAGAAATCCCAGTATAATTAAGATCTTCAGTTTGTACACTGATTTTTAATGTATTTAACATGCAGTATTGGAGAATGTAGCTTGTCTATCATATCATTTTAACACATAAACAGTAGATGTTATGATACTGAGTTTGAGTAATATAAGTGAACTTTGTTTTTAGTGAAAACAGCCAGAAATCTCATTGTAATCATCACATTCATAAATGTTTGGACAATAAAATCTAGACTGCTTACATTATTAAATATCTTAAAAATAAGGATCTATTAAATAAATGTAATGAAATTAATGTTATATGTAAACATTGCAAAATATTCACCTTAAAATATGGTTTGTAGTTTAACTTACATATGACTGGTACTTTGTTGTGTATTATGATAGAATATTAAATAGATATTAAAATTTATGCAAGTTAAGAATATATGAAGAAGTGATGGAAAAAAAAAGCACTCTGAACTGAATAAAAATAGTTTAATCATACCAAAAGTACCTTTAAGCCAGGTTAAAAATAGTGTTTTCTTTTTTTTTTGTTTTTAAAATAGCTGAGATGTATAGAAATCTAAGAGAATTACCTTTGTAGCCAAAAATATATACATCTTACCAGATATAAGCAGTCTCAATGATAACCAAATAAAATGACATTTTCCCATAAGCATTAAAAAAAAATCCCGCATACTCCAGCATATAACCTATATTTTCAAATTTCAAAATTGACCTTCATTCTGATTATTAAATTAAGCACACCAATAAATCTGAATTTTTCTGTTTTTTCCTCTCAATATTAATCCTTTAAATAGCAAAAGTATTGTTTTCTAAATTCAAATGTAAATAATTTTCACCATAGTTGCTTGATGACGAGATAAATCTTGAAACAAAGAAATTTGCATTTCACAATGAAAATTAAATTAATTTTAAATAAAAACAAATTTAATTATATATCTATTGTAAACCTACATTGTTTCAAATTACAGCTCATTTTTATTCAAAGTGAAAAAGACTGTCTACCTTTGGCTTTCCCAATAAATTTATCATAATATAAAAATGACAATCTTGATTTCAAATTGAACTCTGATATTTGATGATACTTTGAAACAAGGATTTAAATCAGCTTTAGATCTTTACTTGTTTTGCCAAATTTCCAGAAAATTATATTCCTTTGTTTATCAACAATTATAAAAACATCAGTGATAAACATATGTGATCTCTATGAATAAAAGTTGAGGAAAACTATAATTGTAATGGAATGTTCTTTTTCCTTTTTTTCCACTTTCATTTTAATAAAAAGTAATATTATTGATAAATAAAAGAATTAAATACATTCATTTTAAAAAGAATTCTGATATAACCATTAATTAAAAAAATCTTAATCCTGAAACCTTGAGAAATGTAAAAAAAAAAAGTCAGTAAGTTTATAGTCAATTATTTTGATTAAGCAAATGATATGTATAGCTAAAATAAACTAAAAGTAATATTAATCATCAGTTTAAGAATACATTTTATATTAAGTAGCTACTGTGAACATTGTAAGAAAATTTAAAAGAAACCATTTAAAGGTAAAAGTCAAAGAAGTCATTTATATTTAATGTTATATACACACCTATGAATACTAATTGGTATGTTCCAATTCTCACAAATATGTTGGACACTATTGTGAGGAGGGTTATATTGCTGTCTAGCTGTTCACCACTAGCAATGCTTATCTACTTCAAGCAGTATCATATCGTATTTTGTTGATATTATAAAGATTACTATTTCATTTTCCAACCTTTGTTTTGGTTATTTCTAATTCATAAACCTTTTTAGGTTGCAACATTTAAAAAATTAAATCTTGTAACTTGCCAAATATCTAAGGGTTTTTCTTTTTCATATGTCTTTATTTTGCTTAATCGGCAATTTGAAAATAACTTTTTCATCAGTCAATTAACTCATGTATTGTTACAAAGATTAATGAAATGAATTTAACATCTGACACATTTATTTGTTTGAACATTGTTTAATCGATAGTCATTTTTGAGTCAATATTGATTTCTACTGGCCTGATTATTTTATGAGAAATGACACACATTATGTCACAAAATTTCTTGTAAAATAATCAGGCTGGAAGAAATAAATATATAAATATACTGTTTGATTAATAAGAGAATATCTACTCAAATACGAGTATCGATTAAAAATGTTCAAGTAAATTATATCCAAATGTATAAGAATGAAAAAATTGCAACATTCAAAACTTTAATTTAAAACTTCTCAATATAAAAATAGAGCAATGAATATTTATAATTATGCTAGAAAATGTGCAAACTACAAAATTGTGCATTTTGTTTTGACATTGAAAGAACAATGTCTAATCACTAGTTTAGTTTGCACATGTTCTTGTACTCCTCACTCTTTTCTAATTAATCTTTTTACATTTATGTAACCCCCTGCACATCAGTGGCGTTTCTGCCTTGCTTGGGGTGAAATGATTAAAAAAAAAAATAAATAATATATATAAGGATGTAAACAAGTATGTATGTGTATACACACAGGTACACACCAATATATAAATATTTATCAGGTGTTAATAGAACAGTGCTCAATGTAATATAACAGAGCTATTAAGTATATATTAATAAATATAGATATTATCCTACATCTATAGCATGACTCTTGCATATATATATATATATATACCTGATGATAGGTGTTAATAGAACAGTGCTCAATGCAATATAACAGAGCAAAAAGTATATATTAAAAAAATACATATATTATCCGACATCTATAGCATGACTCAGTGATGCACCTAATGACTGTGTAGTGCATGAAACTCTGAAATAAGCATAAGATAATAGATATTTTTCATTTGTAAATGAGTTACTACATGACCTAGGTTTCTACCATGTGGTGTCTTCAGATGATTTGCAAACCCCCTGAAGACACCACATGGTAGAAACTTAGGTCATGTAATAACTTGTTTACAAATGAAAAATATTCAAAAGTTCTACAATATAATTAAGTATTAAACATTTTTTAATACAACTGCGTACTGGTCTAATTTTATTATGACCAAAAACTAAGTGATTAAACAAAATCAGTGTATAAAGTATGAAACAATTTTATTTTTGCATTGTAACAACGATTTTATTTCAGCCATTGAAAAATTTGGATGGAAGTTTTTTTCGCTTTGACTAATGTTCATCCAATATAAGTCACAAGAGCATCTCAATGTAAAGGGTTACTGTGTGGAGTTGTATCAGCATAGGAAAGAACAAGCATTAGGAGTTTGGCACTCAAACAGAGTTTAGAAGGAACTGGAAATCCAATCCTAAACAGGAAACACCTGGTTCACACTCCACCCATGTCTATTGAAGAGGTTAAGAGGCTTATCCCTTGTTCCCTGTTTAGGATGTGGTTTCTGGCTTTCTCTTTTCCAATCTTCTCACTTTGTTTTTTTTTTTCAATTGGAGTAGATAGATCTATTGCCCGGTTCACACTCCACCCACGTCTATTGAACAGGTGAAGAGGCTCATCCCTTGTTCCCTGTTTAGGATGTGGTTTCCGGCTTTATCTTTTCCAATCTTTTCATTATTATGTAGCCCCCTACACATCAGTGGCGTTACGATTAAAAAAAAAAAAATATATATATATATATAGTCATCCGCAGACAGATCTGTTTCGCTGGATCACAGCTCATCAGTACGATAAGACATCCGATTATTTTTTACCCAGGATTAAATAATTAGATTTTGATCATAATTAAATTAAGCCACTATACAGTCGTATTAAAACATGTTAAATATTGTAAAAATTTCCAATATTTTTCATTTGGAAATGTACTATTTCCGCAACCTAGGTTCCAACCTTTCAGCATATTCAGGTGATTTACAATAACTGACTTTTCTGTTTTTCAAACACGTGAACAGGGATTTTTACAAACAAATGTGCAACTGGAATTTTTAAACAACCAAAATATTAAAATTTAAGGAGGAGTTATTCAAGGATTTTACAAGATTTTCATCCATGTTTGTATGATCCTAATATATATTTATAGGTATAATTGTATTCGGATATAATTTCTGATTTTTCATTTAGTAATTTTTTAAATTTCGTAAATAACATAATAGCTAACAATTTGCATACATTGCCACTGTTGTTTAGTTTGGCTATTTTCACTATACTCAAAGTTATATCAGGGTCTTTTCCATCTTTAAATTTTAATTTTCACACTTGGTTGACCAGTGTGGTACAATTTTTGAGGTTTTCCAGTTTAAATGTAGATTTATAATTATTTCATCTGTTTTTAAAAGACCCCAAATATATTTTTCTTTTCCCATTTATGCCATGTACCTCTGTTTCATAAATAACCACTTCTATTTTACAAAGTCTGTTAAGTGGGCATTTTTTTTTTTCCCCCTACAGTTACATTCTTTGTTAATGATGTTATTTTGTATGTTATTAAGATTTCTGGTGTTTTGGGTTTTTTTATGTAATTTTCTAAATTACTAGTACAGCTGTGACTTAATTTTATGGTTAGATGTTGTGTTTATATACTTTAAAGTTGTTTATTGTTATATATGGAGAGACACTGCCAATTTGTAAATTAAATTCTACATCTAAATATTGGACTAACTTTTTATTTGTTTCAACTATTATTTCAAAATCTAGATCTTTGTAGAGTTTGAAAAGCATTTTTTTTATTCTATCATTTTCTTTTTTGTTGTCTGGTGCTATCCGTCATCTCTGTATGATCAGTTGCTGTCTATGTGGATTATTTCATTAATTTTACTTAGAATGTGTATTGCTATCAATTCTGAAATTTTGGTTCCGTCAAATAAGCTTTTTGGTACATCAAATGTGGCTTTTTTTTTTTCGTTTTTGTTTTTTAATCCATGATTCACCATTGTAGAATATTATGGATTTTCAGCAATGTAGAATTATATTTATTTGATTGGATGGTATATCTATGCTATATACCGTTTAGCAAAATTTAATGTTTTCGTTAAGTCTTTTTCAGATATTTATGGATAAAACATTTTTATGTCTTATTTTATAAAAGTATATTTTCATTTTCAATATTTTTAAATCAAATCTAAAATCATTCCAGAGATACTTATCAAATATATATATATATATATTTATATATATGCAATTTGTTATATTATTTATATATATATTTATATATATACAATTTGTTATATTATTTATATATATATATTTATATATATGCAATTTGTTATATTATTTATATATATATATTTATATATATGCAATTTATTATATTATTTATATATATATATTTATATATATGCAATTTGTTATATTATTTATATATTTATATATGTACAATTTGTTATATATATTATTTATATATATATATATATATATATTTATATATATGCAATTTGTTATATATATTATTTATATATATATATATATATGCAATTTGTTATATATATTATTTATATATATATATATATTTATATATATATAATTTGTTATATATATTATTTATATATATATATATTTATATATATGCAATTTGTTATATATATATTATTTATATATATATATATATTTATATATATGCAATTTGTTATATATATTATTTATATATATATATATTTATATATATGCAATTTGTTATATATATTATTTATATATATATATATATTTATATATATGCAATTTGTTATATATATTATTTATATATATATATATATTTATATATATATAATTTGTTATATATATATTATTTATATATATATATATTTATATATATGCAATTTGTTATATATATTATTTATATATATATATATTTATATATATGCAATTTGTTATATATATTATTTATATATATATATATTTATATATATGTAATTTGTTGTATATATTATTTATATATATATATATTTATATATATGCAATTTGTTATATATATTATTTATATATATATATATTTATATATATACAATTTGTTATATATATTATTTATTATATATATATTTATATATATGCAATTTTTGTTATATATATTATTTATATATATATATATTTATATATGCAATTTGTTATATATATTATATATATATATATTTATATATATGCAATTTGTTATATATATTATTTATATATATATATATTTATATATATGCAATTTGTTATATATTATTTATATATATATATATTTATATATATGCAATTTGTTATATATATTATATATATATATATATTTATATATATGCAATTTGTTATATATATTATTTATATATATATATATTTATATATATACAATTTGTTATATATATTATTTATATATATATATATTTATATATATGCAATTTGTTATATATATTATTTATATATATATATTTATATATATATAATTTATTTATATATATTATTTATATATATATATATATTTATATATATACAAATTTGTTATATATATTATTTATATATATATTTATATATATATGCAATTTTGTTATATATATTATTTATATATATATATATATTTATATATATATATAATTTATTATATATATATTATTTATATATATATATATATATTTATATTTATATATATATGCAATTTGTTATATATTATTATTTATATATATATATTTATATATATGCAATTTGTTATATATATTATATATATATATATATATATTTATATATATACATTTGTTATATATATTATTTATATATATATATATATATATATTTATATATATGCAATTTTAGGTATATTATTTATATATATATATATATTTATATATATACAATTTGTTATATATATTATTTATATATATATATATATATATTTATATATATACAATTTATTTATATATATTATTTATATATATATATATATATATTTATATATATGCAATTTGTTATATATATTATTTATATATATATATATATATATATATTTATATATATGCAATTTGTTATATATATTATTTATATATATATATATATTTATATATATGCAATTTGCTATATATATTATATTATTTATATATAATATATGCACGGTACTTATTTGAAAGTGCTCAATATCAGTGATAGAGCTAACATATTCACCAATCCATCTGAATAAATATAAATATAAATATATATATATATATATATATATATATATATATATATATCTGAGTGAGTATAGAATGAGGAGAGAAAAGAAAAAATTTTTTTTCCCGTCCAGAACATTAATTTAAAACAGTGCTCGATATATGATGTATATATATATGATTATTATAAATTATGTTTTAGAACATGTACATAATTTCTTCTATATATGTCCTCTTCTCTACAATCATATGGTTGTTTCACTGTTTGGACTCAAAGAAGAAGACTTCTCCCGAGGAAGTGTTTGAGTCCAAACACTGAAACAACCATATGATTGTAGAGAAAAGATATATAGAAGAAATTATGTACATGTTCTAAAACATAATTTATAATATATATATATATATATAAACTGGAATAGTTTTAGACTTAGATAAGTTATATACAGGATTAGAAATTTGAGAAATTATTGGATACAGCAGGAGTTAGGTTTATCGAATTTAACCTTTCTGTATGGATATCTGTAATGATATTCACCCATAATTTCATTAAAAGTATCATAGCTCTGACTTCTATATTATTAATTGTAATTAGTCTGTTTATTTGGGTCTTAAGAAAGTTAGTGGTATTCTTAATTTCCTAAATTTGCCTGTATTATTGAGTTTTTTTCATCATCCTATTTAAAATAACACATTAGACTTGTCAGTCAGTCAGTTAAGTGCCATACGTGATACACGCTTAAACAATCATGTCTTCCTAATTATAATATTTTTTGTTTTCTTTGTAGGCCTTTTTTTAATTCTTGGCACAAAAGTTGGTTTCCTCTTTTATATTTTCAGCTTTGAATAACATTTTAAATCCAAAGTGAATTGTGATGTATTTGCTATTTTGTAGTTATACAATTCGTTTTTTGCAATATTTCAATCTCTTTCTTTTAATATTGTTATAAAAAGTGGAGTAAAGGTGGCAGTTTGGTCTGGGGTTGAGTAATTCTATTTGATTTTCACTAAATAGCAAATGAAATTTCTTCTGTATTCCATTTTGCTGAACTCCTGGATGGATGCTTTACTGAACACTGCAATCTTAAACTTTTCAAGTCAAAGGTCAATATCTGTCCTCCTTATCCTCATAATCTTAACTTCTTTCTACCTCCACTTAAATTTATACCATATACCTCATTCAGTGACCCCTACTGTGAGTGACTTTTTAGCCTTGTATTCTTTAGTATAAAAAAACAACATAGCTTAACAAAGGATAAGAAAATATTGTGTAAAGAAGCCTCCTGGAACAATCATGAGAGATGTTCCTCCTACAATATCCTGTGATTGAATTGAGAAATAAATTGTCCTTTTATATTGCTTTATACAATTTTTTTTTTTTTTTTTTTTTTTTTTTTTAATCATCTCACCCCAAGCAAGGCATTCCATTGCCACTATTGCACATGGAGCTACATAGGGGAAGGTAAAGAGAAGGAGTGGTTAGACATAGGGAATGTCAGGAGGAAGGTGACAGATGAGTAAGGATAGCGAGGATGAGGGTTGGGCAGATGGGAAGAGTGTTTGATAGAATGGGAGCAGGTTAGGTGTCTATTGACCTTACATTTAAACTCCTGGAGATTGTATGTTTCGGGGAAGCAATCGTTTGGAAGAGAATTCCACAGTCCGGAAGTGCGAGGAAAGAAACTGTTGGAGTAGAAATTATGGCTGCATTTTATCGGTTTCACTGTAAAAGGGTGGGATCTAGTTGCTAATCTAGTATCTCGTTCAAATTCGTATTTAGGGGGCACTAGTGATCTAAGTTCATCGGAGCAGAAGCCGTGAAAGTATTTATAGAAGAGACACAGGGAAGCCACGTCGCGCCGGTGGGAGAGAGACTGCAGGCGGTCTGCCAAGTCGGTATCTATCACATTACAGACCCTCCTCTGAACCTTATCGAGAAGCCCGAGGAGAACAGCAGGGACACCTGACCAGATATGGCAGCAGTATTCAATGCACGGGCGGATGGTAGATTTATAAATGTGCAGGATAGATTTAGACGGGAAAAACTTCCGGGCCCTACACAGAGAACCGACTTTCATAGCAGCGGATTTAGCAATGGATTCGATATAGTCATTCCATTTGAGGTCCGCTGAAAGTGTGAGACCAAGGAGGCGTAGTGTTTTACAATGATACCTATTAGGAGTTAGTAGTCCATTTCACACTATGCAACCGGCATATATAATTTGGCTCGGAATATTTAGGAAAAACTGTTAACATTCAACTGATAATTCATTCATAGTTACATATTAGATTTTATATTATAGCATTTGAAATAATAATAACTTATAATCATATAGGCTTTATTTTTGAGTCATTAGGGGATAGTGTGTCAAACAGGTGTTAGTCCAGTAAAAATAACACCATGCAAAGTGAGGTTTTAAATGTTTTACTTTAAAAACAGCACACTTTATATAGCATTAAATGCAGTAAATCTTTTGCAAAAGGTAACTTTTAAGAGTTTTCATAATCTGAGAGATTCCCTTCTGTGTTCCTTGAGGGCATTGTCATTCATGGCTCTCCACAATTTCCTTTGTAGCTCTTAATAAATTTTTTTTTTCATCTCTCCTAATCCCTTTTGTGTCATCCAAATACACAATCTCATTTGGTAGGTTATGCACTGTATTCTCTATCTTGAGAATGCCTTTTTAGTATCAAATTTTCTAATCTCTCTTTCTTCATTAGGTGTCTTAGAAATTTCAACTCTTTCTGATGCTTAGTCCTTTTTTTTCTTTTTTTCTAAAATCTTGTCATTCATATATTCAGTCTATGGTATTCTCAGCATCCTTCTGTAGGGCCACGTTTTTATTGTCTCAAATACTTGCATCTGTAAAGAGTATCCAGCATTCACTACCATATAACAGGACTGATATCCCATAAGTTTAGTACAAATTTTTTGTTTCTAATGAAATTTTCTTGATTCTTAATACTTTGCTTCACTTTTGGAAGGTGTCTTCTGATATTAAAATGCACCTTTGTATTTTGGTGTTTCATTTTCTATCCTTTGTTAAAAAAAAATAAAAATAAAAAAACCTTCCCAGATATTTAAATTGTTGTAATTGTTTGATTATGATTTCTCCAATTTGTAATTTGCATGTTGAGCTCATCCTATGAAAAATGTATTTGTTGGATACGTTAATATATCTTCTTAAATTTATTGAAATTTTGGATGCAAGTCTGATAATTCCTGGAAGAAATAGCAATATTTTATCTCAGTATTTTTAGAAGAAATATCCATATCTGTATCAGTTTTGTTGAATATTTTGATAGAAAGTAATAAAATCAGTGGTTTTGAACTTACACTGATGAAGCCATTCCAGATTTTTTTTTTACATGGGAGCAACATCATAAATTGTATGGAAGTAAATCCTTTTATTGCATCAGCAACCATAAAAAACACTATGTATTTGACAGGCTAGTTCTTACCTCCTTTTTGAGAAGAAAGTTGAGAGGAGTCTAAAAGTGGATGAAAATTTAAGCAGAGAGAACAGAATTTCAATATCTTTTAACTATAAGCACGAATGGAAATTTGTATATACAAATTACAAGAGATGAATTTAATACATGATAGATATCTAGTATTCAATAAATTTCAAAGTTAACTTTTATCTTAATATTACTCAAGAAATAAATAAATCAATCATATGAAGCATAAAACAGTTTGTAGATTTTATTAGTATTTGTCTAACTACAAGAGAAAAGGATCGTCTGTTAGAATTTTTATAATGAGGAGTTATCATTATTTACATTTTTTATACATGGACTATTGTCCTTATGGATTCAAGTGAAGTTTGAATTCCAGTTGAATCCATTGCATTCACTTACATGCAAAATACCCTTGGGGAAAAAGGTATTAAAGGTATTATGCTATCCAGAATCTGTGTTAATGAATAAAAATATAAACTAATGTGGGTGGGAAAACGCAATTGAATTGCAAACAAGAAAAAAATGCTCTGATAGAGATTGTTGCTGTATCAGCAATGACCTGGGTTATAAAGTCATTTTCTTAAATATATCTTAATTAGATCTAGATTTTTACATATATGATGCATGTTCCCCATATCATTCAAACACTATCATCTATACACAACTGTTTTGTTAGATCAATTTTTAAAAATGACTTAAAATGAAAAAATCGTATAAATTTTACAGTAGTAAAAATTTGTTACAAATAGATTAGAAAATAAGGTGATCAAGTTGTTAGAATTTCACACTACCAAAAACAAAATGTTTGATAGGAAATTCCCATCAATACTCAAAAATGCTATAGGGAACTTTAGAGGTTAAACTTCCTGAAAAACTGTTCTAATTAAGAGATTTTATAAATTTCAACTGAGCGTTTTAACTGAGTGGTCAATAAATTTCAAATGTTTTTTGCTAATTTTATCATTGCTGTTACGATAGAATTAAAAATAAAAGAAAGTGAAAAGTTAGAAAAATACCTCACTAGAGAAGTGTAAAAATTGTGGAATGTGAAGGTAACAGTCATGCTCATAGTTTTCGGAGTGCGTAGAATAGAACCGAACATACTTAAAAGAAAGAGGTTGGACTAAATGTGAACACAAAAAAGAATGAGAACTGCGCAGGCCATAGGATTATTAAAATCATGCAAAACACTAAGAAAAATACTAAAATATTTAGACTAAATGTCATATGACGCCTATTGTAAGTGTCGTCATGGAATATCCTGCTACCCTTCTGGTACAGTACAATGGATAAGTCCATCTGTTATATGAGAGTCATTGCTACGGATTAGCAAGGAGTGTAGATGGTAGTGTGTATTGCAGTAGACTAATTTCTCAGTGACACTCTCATACAGAATAATCCGGTTTGTTCTACCAAGTCCTTTTTTTGTAGTTTACCACTTGGGTGCACAATTCATTATTGCACCTTTCTCAAGGAAAAAACAGTAAGCTTATAGTTTTCGAATTTGTATATTTTAATTTTACTTAAATTCCTTCCATTCACTTACACATAAATACCATTAGGAAAAGTATTAATCCCTCTCTTCCCTCCAGTTATGGGTTAAATAGCAGGACTGATTGACTGGCATCCAGTCTACTGCAGAAAGCAATGGCAACTTTTTGTGGGATAATCTTCTGCCTAGTCAGTCATGTCTCTTTCGAGACATGATCACTCAAGCATGTTTCATGTATGGTACTTAACTGACTGACTGATTATCTTTATATTTGTTGTTGTTATTATACTGTTTTGGCTGTTGTACTTTCAGTTTTCATTAGGTACTTATCAAACTGGGTAACCTTCAAAGAACTTTAAACTAAAATGTTGATTTAAACTAAGGTTGTATATTATTCTTGTTCTAACATCAAAGTCTAGGGATATATTGTTATTTAGTATGGCTCAGTTATTGCTTGCTCCAGTTCTACTGAGATATTCCGAGACATGGGCAGCAGAACAATCTACCCTTGTAGATTAAATAAAAAGTTTACTTCAAAGTTTCTGAAGGTTATCTAGAGCAACAAGCACCTGATGAAGGCTGGAGGGCACAGTGACTGAAATGTTGTGATAACAACAACAAAGAGAGGATAATAGTTCACTTGTAAATAGTGTAAATAATGATCTTCCCTTTGTAGTCAAACTAATTCATCCATACAATAATGTCTATATTCCAGAGTTTGACATTATATCCATACAAGGCATTTAGAAAATTGTTATCCATTTACATCTGTGTTAGAATAATCTGGAAGCTATAAAAAATGAATAAATTATACGGTTTCATTTGTCATGGTTAAAATTACAATGCTTTTTCTACTACGAAATCAGAAGACTTCATTACATAGAGGCAATTCATTCAAATCTATATTGTGAACTCTTCTGCTAATATAGATAAGTGTCAAACATATACATATATGTCACAAAATAAAATACTTGCTACCTCACTGGTCCAACCAGCATTTTTTTTTTTGTGTGTGTGTGTATATATATATATATATATATATATATATATAGTAGCTAGACAGTAGGTTGAATAGGTTTTTGTATTGGTTATATTATTACAATGATATTTGTATTATTGTATACAACAAAAATTAATTATCAATGAGTAAAGTAAATATAATTGTATTCATAATCTCAAAATAAATGCTGTTTACTTTCCACTTAGTTTTGGACCATCATATATATATATATATATATATTGTTTTAGAACATGTACATAATATTTTCTATATATGTCCTCTTCTCTACAATCATATGGTTGTTTCAGTGTTTGGACTCAAACACATCATTGGGAGAAGTAAATAGTAAGAGTTTGGAATCATTTTCAGTTTATATTTGGTTCGTTGTTGTCATGGGGGTTGGTTGGGGTTATTGATAATTAAGTGAATGTGTCTTTCATTTTGACCGTTAGACTTTTGAGAACCTGGTGTGTGAGTGTGAAATTGTTGATTAATGGTATTATCTGTCGGGTATATCTTTTGGTTAAAATTTCTAAGAGAGCATCGTGTGGAGTGGTCAGTTTTATGGTTGGCTATCGTTTGATTGATGTCTGTTGTTAGTGGACCTAATTCATGTATTTACTTTGATCCTGTGGCTAGGTTTTCATTTTGGGGTTTCTTAGACGTGATAGGGGTGGGGTGTTTTTTCTTTCCAATTTTGATTTTTTTCGGTATGGAATTTTTTTTTTATTTTATAGGATTTTTTTTATTTTTTAATTTTATATTCAAGTTTGGAGTATTATTGTATTTAGGCAAAGTTATTTCAAGAAATCTAAACTTGTATTTTTTAGGAAGTAAATGCACATTAGCATTTTATCAGTTTTTTATATAAAGTTGTATGTTTAATCTTAATTTTAAATTTAGAGGATTGGTTTTTTTCTTTTAATTTTTTTATATTCTTTTTTTATAAATTATCGTTCGGAATCCTATTTATTTCTTTTAATTTTTTATATATATTTTATTTACTTAGATATTTTTGCAGGTATTAAATCTTACTTTAAGGATTTATTAGATTGATTTTTTTCTATAGCATTTTTTATCTTTTATAATAAAAATATCTATTCAAATTTCCAGTATTTTTTAGTGTGATTGTAGGGTTAGATCTTATGTGTGCTTACAGTTTATTTTTGTGTATGATATGTTTGGTCCATGGTATTCTCAGCATCCTTCTGTAGAACCACATTTCTGTTGCTTCGAGTCTCTCCTTCATTTTTGATGAGATTATCCAGCACTTGCTGCCATATAATAGGACAAATATCATATCACAGTCCCGTACTCTTTTGTTTCCAATGAAATTTTCGTGTTTCTCAATATTATGCTCAACTTTTGGAATGTGTCCTTGGCCATGCCAATATGCCTTTGAATCTGTTTTGCATTTTCCATCCTTAGTTAGAAAACTTCACAGGTATTTAGATCTTTGCACCTGCTTGATTTTTGTATATCCAACCTGTAGTTAGTATTTTGTACTTCTCTTTTTGCTTATGACCATGCATTCAGTTTTCTTGTTTATGTTTAGTCCTTTCTTCCTGCTTTCCCTTGTTACCTTCTTGTATTTTTCTTTCCATGCCTGAAATTCAAGGAGTTATCTCAAAGAACAGGTGCATGGCTGAGTGGTTAGAATGTTTGCTTTCTGACCATGAAAATCAAGTTTAAATCTCACCATTGTCGATTTGTCAGGAAGGTGACTTGATGTTATCAGTCTGGAGGAGGTAATCCCAGCATTGGCACATTTAGAAAGTGCCTGAAAACTATACTATGGGCTTACCCAAGCTTTGTGATTAAAATTTGGTAGATGAATCCCCTTTTGGAGCTGTCAATGGTTGTGAAGGTTTGAGGGTCTTGGTCTTGTTCATACTGTTGTTCACACTAGTTAATGCACTCTCTCCCTGAAACTGGAACAAAGGTCTACTTAGCATAATTGCAGTATAAATCACAGGTAGGCTTTGTGGGTGTTGAACAAACACAAATATGCCTGAGTAGGCATTTGCAATAGGGGTTAACTAGCCACCCCTGTAGACAGGCATGCTTGAATATGAGTGTCAGCCATACATATAAAAAAATGTCATTTGTTGAATTAAACCCTAATCAGTCACTACCAGATGAGCCTGCTTTCTTCTCATTAGACAGTCAAGAAGTAATGTTGAGTTCTGTTCCAAAATAGATATGGCAACTCAGTTTCTAGAAAGCTTATCTCCTTAAAAGAAAAATAACCCTTAAGTGTTATTTGTCTATTCAATTACCTTGTAAGACACAAGTCTGTTCTTTTCTGGCACAAGTTTTATTTGGCAATACGTGACATTAAGCCTGGAGGTGTAAGAGGCATAATGGTTATCAGGGAAGGAAAACAGAATTGAACAAAGTCTCAAGTTTTTTTGGAGGTCAAATATGTAAAATTGACAATTGCTTTTGAGAAAGGTATGAAACTATAGATCCCTGTGCTATCCTACTACCATATATTTTAAAAAGAGACTGATCATCAGAAATGAAAATGGTTCACAAATAGGGAGCAGGCAGATCAGAGATTCTTAAATGATGCGGGTACCAGAATAGAATAGACAGAGCATGTATGAAGAACATAGCATTCCAAGGATCTTTTACATCATGAACTCACCAACCAATGTTAAATGTAAAAGCATTGCTAAAAAAGAAAATATATTATCAGAAAACTGGAAATAATAGATTTGGGCAATTAATGGCCTAATAAGTGAATTTTGATCTGAAATTTTTACTGTAGAATTTTTGACCTGTGTGATTAATACTTATTAATGAAGTCAGTGTATTTACAAGGAGGGAGATTGTGTTATAAAAGTAAATATTTTTTGTTGTAGTGATATTGAAATAAGCCTTACCTCATTTATATATTAGTACATTGATTTTATGTGTGTGCACACACACACATGTATAAATGAGGGTATTTTTATACTTTTTATATAAAATGTGTGTGTGTGTGTGTGTGTGTGTATGTATATATATATATATATATGTGTGTGTGCGCACACACACACACACACACCAGCAACAGAGGTTCTGATTGCATCAGTGGACAGGAGATAAAAAAGTGCTCAATGCACATTCAAAACAACAGAACTGGATATGCAGAGCTAACAATATGTTGTAGAACGAAACACACATCATTTACTTGCTACTTAGCTTTTGACCACACTGGTCTTCTCAGGCAATAAAATTTATTGTTTTGTTTTATGACATATATAATGTGTGTGTTTTCAAATAATGTAAATAATAATGATGCCAAGCCTGTAAATGGAAAGAATAATCAAAAAAGATCTTTGATATAAAATATTAAGTGATAGATTGCTGTCCATATATATATATATATATATATATATATATATGGGCAGTAATCTATATATCTGTTGTGGAGTAGTTTTCGCACTGAAGGTTATAATTGTGCTATGTCGGTTGCTAATCGACAATGTACCCAAAATGTTAGGAACTTGGTAATGAAAGCAAAAAGTCAAGGAGATGAGAGATGGCAATTGACTTTGCATTTAAATTCTTGGAGATTGTAGCTGTCAGGGAAGCAAGTATACAGAAGGGAGTTCCACAGGCGGGAATTGCAAGCAAAGAAGCTGATAGAGTAGAAGTTGCAGTTACATTTGATCGGTTTCACCATAAAAGGGTGGGACCTAGTTGCTAGTCTAGTAGCTTAACTAAATTCATGCAGAGGAGCACCAAGGGGCTAAGCTCATTGAAGCAGAAGCTGTGAAAGCACTTGTAGAAGAGAGAGGGAAGCCACATTATTAGTTGAGCTACCAGATTGGGATCTGTTATATTTCAGATTCTCTGTTGGATTTTGTCAAGAACCCTGAGATGAATAGTAGGCACCTGACCAGATCTAACAGCAGGTTTCAATGCATGGGCATATGGTAGATTTATATATATATGCAAGATGGATTCAGATGAGAAAAACTTCCTGGCCCTACACAGTGAACCAACCTTCTTAGGAGCAGATTTAGCTTTGGATTCAATGTATTGAGTGTCATTCCACTTGAGGTCAGCTGATAGAATTAGGCCAAGAAGGTGCAGTGTTTTGCTTTCAGGGAGACTAGCCTGATCTATGCTGATGGGGGATAGGAGCAGTTGTCTATGATAGTTAAAGGATAGCAGCTTTGTATTAGAAGCATTAAAATTCACAAGCCATTTCTTATCCCAGTCGACCACAGATTAGAGGTCCTTTTCAAGTTTGCTTTGTTAGCCTCAGCAGATTTCTTAGTGAGGCAGGAATAAATATGGTTGTGCTCTCAGCATAGATGCCTACTTTCATCAATGAGATCATTGAAGAAGATCAGAAAAAGCATAGGAATCTTGAATTGAGCCTTGAGGAACACCCACATTTGTATGACAGCATTTGGAAGCATGCCCATTCAATACATTACATGATTTGAAAGGAACGACTGGATTAAACAAGGTCAAACAAATGTCCAGTTGTACCATAATCCTGTAGCTTGCCTAGAAGGCTAGTATGCCAGATTTTGTCAAACGCTATGGAGATATTTAGTGTAACAGTTTGAGTTTCACTGTCCTTATCTGTGATAGTCAATAACATATCAGCAGTAGACCTGGTAAAGAGGAAACCATACTGTTTATCAGAGAAGAGGCCATGGGCTGTGAGATGTTGAACCACTTCAGCATTGATAATAGCCACGAACACTCTGCCAAAAATTGGTAGGAGGCTGTAGGGCAATAATTTGAAGAGTCTAAGAGTTCTCCAATGTTCTTAAATACAGAAACCACAAAGTACTTCCATCAGTCAGTGAAGCAAGAAGCAGAGAGGCAGTAGTTGTACAGTTTGGAGAGGAGAGTTCAACGGGTGCATTTCTTCAGGACAATGTTTGGGATTCTGTCACCTTTGCTTGCTTTATGGGGATCAATCTTTGAAATTATGTTAGAGACCAGTTAGGGGATAATGTGAATGTCACTCGGCTGAGCCTCAGTTCTAGGTGGGAAGTTGGGTGCAGATCTCCCAGATGAATCAAATGCTGAGTTGAAGATGCATAGTCTCCAACGGGAAGACTAGAAACTTTGTTCCAAGGGATGTCAAACAAGAAATCATGGAATGACTCCCAGTCTGATCTTTGGTAGCAGTAACATATTCTGCTGGTTGGAGGTTCCTTGGGGAAGGGGAAGTGGAAGGAGATATTAATGAAAAATACAGCACAAGAGGGCAAAGCTGTATAACATGGCAATAGTCAGGGATAGAAGTGAAACAGATCTAGCAGTGAGTCAGTTTCATTAGGGATATTAGAGAAATGCGTGGGGAAATCAACCATTTGCATAAAGAACTAAGTGATTGAAAAGTTAATGGCATGGATACCAGCAAGATCAGTGACAGTTTTCCAGCCACTTGGCATGGCGGGCATTGAAACAGAAATATAAGAGTGAACGGTTGAGAGGAAATAGCCTTATCTATATTCTTAGAGTAGCTGTCAAGTATGGAACAGTCAGGAGATGAAAGGAAGAGGTAGAGAATAAAATGATAGCTGACCAAGCTTAGTAGAGAAAGTTGGAGACACATGTAGGAATGGTTTGGAGATTCAAGAGAAATTATCTTAACTAGAGAGAAATGTTCACTGACATAAATGCCAATTCCATGCATATGGACATTGGAGTCCTTCCTAAAACGTGGAAGGTAACCAGAGATATAGAAATCAGAGGAAGGAATAGAGAGGTCAGTTAGTTTCACAGAGAGCTAAGATGTCAGGTGAGTTTACTTGGAGGAAGGATTCAATACTGCAAAAGTTGGTATGGATACCACGGATGTTTGAGAAAGAGATGTTAACATCTTTAGGTGATTTTTTTTTGTTTAGCTGGTTTAGTTTTAATTCATACTTTGTACG
Source organism: Ascarosepion bandense (assembly GCA_037127315.1). Classification (NCBI taxonomy): domain Eukaryota; kingdom Metazoa; phylum Mollusca; class Cephalopoda; order Sepiida; family Sepiidae; genus Ascarosepion; species Ascarosepion bandense. The sequence goes on from JBBBDQ010001045.1 coordinate 6,723,794, forward strand.
ATGTCATAATTTAAAAGATTTTGGTAAGGAGAGGCCTAGAGTAGTACTATCAGTCAGTCAGTTGTCAAATGCAACATTTGTAGGAAGGAAACTGGTGCAGACTGCAGTATATTACTATTCTGCCATCAGAATATTAACCGAGTTGAGTGAAACTATAAAGTAATGGTGAATTCCTTTTAAATAAATTACTAAATGAAAACAGAAATTATGTCCAAGTGTAACCATATCAATAAAAAACCTACTAGGATCATACAATCATGGATGAAAGTGTTCTAAGACCTTTAAGTAACTTCTAATTTTGAGAGTTGCACATTTATAAAAGATCCCTGTTACATGAGTATTTGAAAAATAGTAAAATCACCTGAGGACACTGAAAGGTAGAAACCTTCATTGCAAAATAACTTGTTTCTGAATGAATATATGAGACAATGAATGTCTATTATATTTAATCATGAGCCGTTAACAGCTCATGATTAAACATAATAGGCAGTCATTGTCTCTTAATTTTCTTAACCTATGCTGTTAAATCTACTGCCTCGATACACTATATATATATATATATATATATATACATATAAATGTTTCGAAGTCCCTCTTTTATACTAGTTTTGTTACAATTTGACTGGGTACTGGGTATGACCGTAAACTGCATCCGGCAATAAGTCCTCTGATTAAGAGGTTGTAAGGAGCATGCAACCACCTCTTAATTGCTGTTGTTCTCAGGTCTGCCCTGACCCAGGGTGGTAGCACCTGTTAGAGTCCCAGCTATGGGTAAATAGTTAACCTCCACGACAACTGTCTCGGGAGGGGAGGAAATGGTGCCACGACAACTGTCTCGGGAGGGGAGGAAATGGTGCCACGACAACTGTCTCGGGAGGGGAGGAAATGGTGCCACGACAACTGTCTCGGGAGGAGGGAAATGGTGCCACGACAACTGTCTCGGGAGGGGAGGAAATGGTGCCACGACAACTGTCTCGGGAGGGGAGGAAATGGTGCCACGACAACTGTCTCGGGAGGGGAGTGGAAATGGTGCCACGACAACTGTCTCGGGAGGGGAGGAAATGGTGCCACGACAACTGTCTCGGGAGGGAGGAAATGGTGCCACGACAACTGTCTCGGGAGGGGAGGAAATGGTGCCACGACAACTGTCTCGGGAGGGGAGGAAATGGTGCCACGACAACTGTCTCGGGAGGGGAGGAAATGGTGCCACGACAACTGTCTCGGGAGGGGAGGAAATGGTGCCACGACAACTGTCTCGGGAGGGGAGGAAATGGTGCCACGACAACTGTCTCGGGAGGGGAGGAAATGGTGCCACGACAACTGTCTCGGGAGGGGAGGAAATGGTGCCACGACAACTGTCTCGGGAGGGGAGGAAATGGTGCCACGACAACTGTCTCGGGAGGGGGAGGAAATGGTGCCACGACAACTGTCTCGGGAGGGGAGGAAATGGTGCCACGACAACTGTCTCGGGAGGGAGGAAATGGTGCCACGACAACTGTCTCGGGGAGGGGAGGAGAAATGGTGCCACGACAACTGTCTCGGGAGGGGAGTGAAATGGTGCCACGACAACTGTCTCGGGAGGGAGGAAATGGTGCCACGACAACTGTCTCGGGAGGGGGAGGAAATGGTGCCACGACAACTGTCTCGGGAGGGGAGGAAATGGTGCCACGACAACTGTCTCGGGAGGGGAGGGAAACAGCCACGACAACTGTCTCGGGAGGGAGGAAATGGTGCCACGACAACTGTCTCGGGAGGGAGGAAATGGTGCCACGACAACTGTCTCGGGAGGGGAGGAAGCGGTGCCACGACAACTGTCTCGGGAGGGAGGAAATGGTGCCACGACAACTGTCTCGGGAGGGGAGGAAATGGTGCCACGACAACTGTCTCGGGGAGGGGAGGAAATGGTGCCACGACAACTGTCTCGGAGGGGAGGAAATGGTGCCACGACAACTGTCTCGGGAGGGGAGGAAATGGTGCCACGACAACTGTCTCGGGAGGGGAGGAAATGGTGCCACGACAACTGTCTCGGGAGGGGAGGAAATGGTGCCACGACAACTGTCTCGGGAGGGGGAGTGGAAATGGTGCCACGACAACTGCCCTGGAGGAGAAATGGTGCCACGACAACTGTCTCGGGAGGGAGTGAAATGGTGCCACGACAACTGTCTCGGGAGGGGAGGAAATGGTGCCACGACAACTGTCTCGGGAGGGGAGGGAAATGGTGCCACGACAACTGTCTCGGGAGGGGAGGGAAATGGTGCCACGACAACTGTCTCGGGGAGGGGAGGAAATGGTGCCACGACAACTGTCTCGGGAGGGGAGGAAATGGTGCCACGACAACTGTCTCGGGAGGGGAGGAAATGGTGCCACGACAACTGTCTCGGGAGGGGAGGGAAATGGTGCCACGACAACTGTCTCGGGAGGGGAGGAAATGGTGCCACGACAACTGTCTCGGGAGGGGAGGAAATGGTGCCACGACAACTGTCTCGGGAGGGAGGAAATGGTGCCACGACAACTGTCTCGGGAGGGGAGGAAATGGTGCCACGACAACTGTCTCGGGAGGGGAGGAAATGGTGCCAATGACAACTGTCTCGGGAGGGAGGGAAATGGTGCCACGACAACTGTCTCGGGAGGGGAGGAAATGGTGCCACGACAACTGTCTCGGGAGGGAGGAAATGGTGCCACGACAACTGTCTCGGGAGGGAGGAAATGGTGCCACGACAACTGTCTCGGGAGGGGAGGAAATGGTGCCACGACAACTGTCTCGGGAGGGGAGGAATGGTGCCACGACAACTGTCTCGGGAGGGGAGGAAATGGTGCCACGACAACTGTCTCGGGAGGGGAGGAAATGGTGCCACGACAACTGTCTCGGGAGGGGAGGAAATGGTGCCACGACAACTGTCTCGGGAGGGAAATGGTGCCGAATGACAACTGTCTCGGGAGGGGAGTGAAAATGGTGCCACGACAACTGTCTCGGGAGGAGGAAATGGTGCCACGACAACTGTCTCGGGAGGGGAGGAAATGGTGCCACGACAACTGTCTCGGGAGGGGGAGGGAAATGGTGGCCACGACAACTGTCTCGGGAGGGGAGGAAATGGTGCCACGACAACTGTCTCGGGAGGGGAGGAAATGGTGCCACGACAACTGTCTCGGGAGGGGAGGAAATGGTGCCACGACAACTGTCTCGGGAGGGGAGGAAATGGTGCCACGACAACTGTCTCGGGAGGGGAGGAAATGGTGCCACGACAACTGTCTCGGGAGGGGAGGAAATGGTGCCACGACAACTGTCTCGGGAGGGGAGGAAATGGTGCCACGACAACTGTCTCGGGAGGAGGAAATGGTGCCACGACAACTGTCTCGGGAGGGGAGGAAATGGTGCCACGACAACTGTCTCGGGAGGGAGGAAATGGTGCCACGACAACTGTCTCGGGAGGGGAGGAAATGGTGCCACGACAACTGTCTCGGGGGAGGGGGAGGAAATGGTGCCACGACAACTGTCTCGGGAGGGAGGAAATGGTGCCACGACAACTGTCTCGGGAGGGGAGGAAATAAAGCCACGACAACTGTCTCGGGAGGGGAGGAAATGGTGCCACGGACAACTGTCTCGGGAGGAGGAAATGGTGCCACGACAACTGTCTCGGGAGGGGAGGAAAATGGTGCCACGACAACTGTCTCGGGAGGGGAGGAAATGGTGCCACGACAACTGTCTCGGGAGGGGAGGAAATGGTGCCACGACAACTGTCTCGGGAGGGGAGGGGAATGGTGCCACGACAACTGTCTCGGGAGGGGAGGAAATGGTGCCACGACAACTGTCTCGGGAGGGGAGGAAATGGTGCCACGACAACTGTCTCGGGAGGGGGAGGAAATGGTGCCAATGACAACTGTCTCGGGAGGGGAGGAAATGGTGCCACGACAACTGTCTCGGGAGGGGAGGAAATGGTGCCACGACAACTGTCTCGGGAGGAGGAAATGGTGCCACGACAACTGTCTCGGGAGGGAGGAAATGGTGCCACGACAACTGTCTCGGGAGGGAGGAAATGGTGCCACGACAACTGTCTCGGGAGGGAGTGAAATGGTGCCACGACAACTGTCTCGGGAGGGGAGGAAATGGTGCCACGACAACTGTCTCGGGAGGGGAGGAAATGGTGCCACGACAACTGTCTCGGGAGGGGAGGAAATGGTGCCACGACAACTGTCTCGGGAGGGAGGAAATGGTGCCACGACAACTGTCTCGGAGGGAGGAAATGGTGCCACGACAACTGTCTCGGGAGGGGAGGAAATGGTGCCACGACAACTGTCTCGGGAGGGGAGGAAATGGTGCCACGACAACTGTCTCGAGGAGGGAAATGGTGCCACGACAACTGTCTCGAGGAGGAAATGGTGCCACGACAACTGTCTCGGGAGGGGAGGAATGTGGTGCCACGACAACTGTCTCGGGAGGGGAGGAAATGGTGCCACGACAACTGTCTCGGGAGGGGGAGGAAATGGTGCCACGACAACTGTCTCGGGAGGAGGAAATGGTGCCACGACAACTGTCTCGGGAGGGGAGGAAATGGTGCCACGACAACTGTCTCGGGAGGGGAGAAATGGTGCCACGACAACTGTCTCGGGAGGAGGAAATGGTGCCACGACAACTGTCTCGGGAGGGGAGGAAATGGTGCCACGACAACTGTCTCGGGAGGGAGGAAATGGTGCCACGACAACTGTCTCGGGAGGGGAGGAAATGGTGCCACGACAACTGTCTCGGGAGGAGGAAATGGTGCCACGACAACTGTCTCGGGAGGGGAGGAAATGGTGCCACGACAACTGTCTCGGGAGGGAGGAAATGGTGCCACGACAACTGTCTCGGGAGGGGAGGAAATGGTGCCACGACAACTGTCTCGGGAGGGGAGGAAATGGTGCCACGACAACTGTCTCGGGAGGGGAGGAAATGGTGCCACGACAAAATGACAGAAAAGATATTGTTAAAGCTCTTATTTATTTTTCTTGTGATCCTGCGATGTATTTATTTTCTGTATATAAAGTATGTTGTATCTTTGATAACAGCTGAAAAGTGCTGAGATATACAGAAAATTCAGACAATTTCTATACAACACAATTTAAAATATAAATGTAAATACTACCTCATATCAGAAATATAGACAAATACTAAATTTCTATATAACTTTGTCCAAACGAAAAAATGATTAATCAAGAAAAATTAAATAAAAAAACTTAATCACTGGACCTTGTAAGTCATTTTTAACAAATGTTTGTGTGCATGTGTATTTCCATCTTTTAATAAATACAAGTGTGTATACTATTTGTATATCATAAATTTGATAAGTGGTAAGTATAAAATAATGTTTGCTACATGCATTTTAAGAAGTTTTTTATCTTGTTTTGTGTATGAAACACTGACTTTGTATTGAGAATAAAATGAATAGTGTGCATATTTGTGATAATGTAAATAACTGTCAGCCAATGTAAATTATTGAACAGTTCCCATTTTCAGTCTGTTCAACAAAAAGCTGACTGGGATGCCTTTCGCAATTTCCTCTGCAACGTCCCTTGGGGAAAAGTGTTTGACCTATCAGTTGATGACTGTGCCTCTGAGGTCTCGTCATGGGTGAAAGCTGGCATTGATGCCTTCATACCCACCAGGAAGTATTGCTTAAAACCTCATTCCATCCTGCATATATACAAGTCAACCATCCGTCCATGCATGGAGTACTGCTGCCATTTATGGTCAGGTGCCCCTGCCGTTCTCCTCAGTGTTCTTGACAAGCTCCAAAGGAGAGTCTGTAATGTGATAGGTACTGATCTGGCGACTCGTGTGCAGCCACTTTCCCATCGTCGAAATGTGGCCTCCCTCTGTCTCTTCTATAAATACTTTCATGGCTTCTGCTCGGATGAGCTTAAGTCACTGATGCCTCCTCAACAGGTGTTTACCCGTGCAACCAGACTGGCAACTGGGTCCCACCCATTCACAGTCAGGTTAGCCAAACGCAGACGACAATTCTACTCCTGCAGCTTCCTCTCTCGCACTTCCCGCCTGTGGAACTCACTCCCGTATTCTTGCTTTCCTGACGGCTACGACCTCCAGAAATTTAAAAGCAAAGTTAATACTCACCTACTAACCACTGGACTCTAGCTCTCTCCCCTCCCCTGTATAATCTTCACGTTCTCTCCGCCCATGTATCTGTCATTGGCACCCTGGCCTTTCCTCAGCTTTCTATTGTTCCTTTCTAACTAGCTTGTACTCCTCACTCTTTTCTAATTAATCTTTCTACATTTGTGTAACCCCCTGCACATCAGTGGCGTTTCTGCCTTGCTCGGGATGAAATGATTAAAAAAAAAAATATATACAATTCATGCCTTTCTATTTTCTAACTTAAACCATAACCACTAAGCTATTACAATAAAACTGAATACTCTTCATCTTTTTGTCTTGTTACTTTAATCAAAATTTAGACGATTAGAGATTGACCTTTTTGATTGACCTTTTTGGAAATTAAACTGTTACAACCTGCTGTCAACCCAGAAAACAACTTGAAGCTTCAATTGAATAAGTAGACAAAACATTTACTGAAACAGCAAGTTGAAAAAGCATTGCTTAAGTGAATTTGATCAACAGACGTTAGTTTGAACAGTTAATTCCTTTTCAATCACTGGCTTAATATACAGACATGAATAGTGATATGAACTGGCACCACTGAAATACATTTGGACTGAATGAAAGAAAGTAAGCATGAAATAGTCATTGAATTGCTTGAGGGTGTTAGAGACCTACTAAAATACAGAAGTTGTTGGTGGAAGACTTGAAAACTTAAATCACTATTACTTTGTTAGAGAAGATAAAATCAAGCAGAACATCGTCTCTATTTGGAAGACTGAAATGGTAAGATGGAATGAAAATTTAGACATTTCTGTGAATTCTTTGGTTAGCTGAATTGATTTTCTAGACTGTATCACAAAAGATTGGATTTACATAATGAGATTTTATGTATCTTGTTTGCTGTGAAACTTTTTTTTTTCTTTGCTTTGGAGAAAGTTACTGAGAAGGGCATTGGTCATCACCTGTTTAGAACCATACAGATATATGTATGTTAGTACGAATTTTTTTCTGTACCAAGAGTAACATTTTAACTGAATGATGTATAGAAAAGTCTTGTGGCTTATGGTAAACCACTTAAATTTTGTAATAAATAAAACAATGATTTTGATTAAAACTCCATGTCAGGCTCTTGGGATAGAGTAAAGGAAAAGAAACAAAATTTTTGCTATTTTAATAAATTTGCATCAGTGTTTAATATACATTTTGTAATGAATAAAACAATGATTCATCAGGTTCTTGGAATATAACAAAGTGCAAAAAAACAAAATTTTTACATTTTCAAAAATTTGCATGAATGTTTTAGTATACATGTAGATTTAAAACAATGATTTTGATTAAAATTTATGTCAGATTCTTGGAACATAAAAAAGACATCTTCTGTCTTAATTTCTGTATTTTAATTGTTCCTTCTCTCTAATAATATTTTATTTGTTTACATTCAGTAACCCCTTGCATCTTTACATTGTTGAAATGATTAAAAAAATATATATATTTTTGAATTGCAATAAACACAACTAAAGCAGCTACACAAATTATGTGAAGCATATATTAAACTAATTAAGAGAGACTTATACTAAAGCAAGAATAGTACATACTAATTGAACTAATTAGAAGAGGAATATGCTAATTAAACTAAGGAATTAAATTAACTAAGCCTACTAATCAAAGCATATGCTAATTAAGTTATTTACTAAAGCATTTTTTAAAATCAGTTCTCAAATATATATATTTTTTAATACTTTCATAAAGTCTAGCTACCATAGTGGAAAGTTCATCAGAACAATTACCATGAAAATATTTAGAGAAAATGTATATGGAATCACTATTATGGCAATAGGAAAGTGATTGCAACTAAGCTGCCAGGTCATGATCAATGATAATATGGTTAATATTTCTTTGATTCAGCCTTGTGTCAAACTTAAGCAATCTCCCTACAGCTTACAAGTTTTATGCAGAATTATAATCATCAGAATTATAAGAAGGTTGATTGTCGGCAGGACGGAATATGTGGAATTGTGTGAGAATAAAATATACATTTTTCATGTCCAAATGGAAATTTATTAAAAGGAGGAATAACAAGAATTCATAGAAATTAATGTTCAATGAGAAAGTTAGGGTATCTAGAGTTTGTACAAAATGTTTATAGTAGTAATTTTTGAAAGGGAGAAAGAGAAAGTTCGACCTGACTCCATTTCTGGTGGAGTTGAAGCTACATTTTAGTCTACTCATCTCCTGTGGCTCCCATCTGACTGACTGATGTTGATGAAGTCCTTTTTTTGAAATTGAGCTTTTTCACACTTACTTGCAAAGTCCTTTTTAGTCTTGCAAGTCCTCCTATTTGTCAAAAATCATTTTAACACCTACTTGCAAAATCTGGTTTGGACATTTTCATTAAGCACATGGTCAATCCTTTTTCTATTTGGGAAAAACCAGGATTTCACATCTAGTGAATTTTTGTAAAAGTGAAGATAGTTGATTTTAATTAATTTCTTATCCACTACAGTAGCAATATTCTAAGTATGTAGAAATGGTAGATGTTTAAATATATAAGATAGATTTTGGTGAGAAAAAGTTGTCTAGCTCAACACAGTGAATCAACTTCTTTAGCAGCTAACCTTAATTGATTCAATATATTCCTTCCATTTCATGCTAGCAGAAAATGTTATCCTGAGAAGGCTCAATGAGTCACTCTCCTGCAGGTAAGTGTCAGCCATACTGGAGGGCAGTAAGAGTTTTCTCAGACAATTAATAGAGTTAAAAGAGAAATATACTGATTTTTCTCAGAGTAGCAGATACTAAATTAAGAAAAATTTATTGATGGACATCAACTAATTTAATTAAGAGATGCATATAGAAAGCTAAAAGAAGCATGTACTAATAAAATTCAGTTAACTAATTATGATTGAAATTCAGCATGATAGGTTCGTGACAAGAAACAGAAGCATAAAATAAGTGACATCTTGAGAAAGGCATATTATAATTAAATTACTTAAGAGCAGAAAATAATAAACTAAATCAGAAAGGTCGTTGTGGTCCAGTGGATATCGACTCAGAACGAGAAATCAGAGAGCCAAGTTTGAATTCCAGTTGAATTCGTTGCAATCATATACGCGCAAATACCCTTGGGAAAGGTATTATTCCGTTTCTTCGTATATATAAAGCATATATAAATCCAATTAATAAGTCCTATATATAAGAGAGTCATATACTAACAAAGCCTACATTGAAATTTTATTAATTTGAGAAGACAAAGATCTTTCACAAGAGTATAAATTAAAATTTTGTAACAAAAAGTAAAATTGATTAAATTTTAAACTTTTGAGTTTTTGTGTCTTGATTCATAAATTTTCACAACTGAGGTTACTATTCCTATTCACATTCCCAAATGAAAGTTGCAATTTCAGAAATCAATTAAAAATCAGGACTACTATTTTAAAAACAATATCAAACCTGTAACACAAAGAGTGTTATAGTTCCAATAGAAAAATAAATGTATGATTTTAGTTTATTGGATTTACTAGAATAATTGATAAAAGTATAAACTTCCCTACGTCTATCCTTCCATGATTTTCTTCCTTCATATTATGGTGTTTGGAAAGTAGTTAGATTTTTGCAGAAAGTTAAAAACAAATGTAAATTAAATTTGTTGAAATATTATTTATAATGAATGTAAATACCTTCATTTTCAATGATTGCAGGCCAAATGGCTATGCAAATATTTAGATTTATATCTAAAGAAATCCAGGTTTTACTCTCCAAAAATATTTGATAACTGTTTCTTCTTTGTTTCTGAATGTTCTAAACGTTTTAGGATTGAAACAAATGTAAATTGATACTTGTTAAATCTGGCGAATATGGATAATTTGAAAGATATTTGCATTATAATATTATTATTCTTTTTCTATGTTACTTTTGCAGTTTTTACCCTTGCAACAAGACACAAGCAATCATGACTCTCCACAACTTTCTACCTTGTGTGGCTCTTAGCTGATTTTCTCTCTTTGCTAAGACCCTAGTTCTGCTATCCATTCACACAAGCTCATCAGGTAAGTGGCTTACTGCTTTCACTATCTATTTTGATCTCAATATGCTACATGAGGGTAGTTTTCTAAAATGTTCTCCATTAAACATAGTACTACCCTGCTGTATCACTGAAGGTCAAAGATTCAAGCTGAATGGTTTGTGGGTACTTTTAAGAGAGCTTTGAAAAAACACAAGTCATAAAAAAGTGAACAAAGGAGAACTACAAAAATTCTTAATGCCAAAACCCAATACACTGTCAGGTATGTTGTTAGCAGAATTGATGTTTGCAAGAAAAATTAAATCAGTGTTTGACTAGTCAAAAATGAATAAGAATGGATAACAAAAAAAAAAACACCAATCTTTTCAAAATTGGCAGAAAGTGTTTTTCAGAATGTATAAATAGGGAAAAGAAATGTGAGAAGAAATGTAATGATGACATGAATCAGAAAGGTGTTATACATGGTTAAAAAAAATGGGAACAAGAAAGGAATAGTCTATGATGTGTCAGCACCCCAATAATTCTTTGAATATACAAATATGAATTCCAGAAAAATGAAACATAAAGAAACTACAGGTTGATTCTAAATATAAAAGATACAAAGTTAATTATGTTGTCAAACTTGCCAAAAAGAGGAAGGAATGATACTAATAAATGAAAAATAAAATATTTATGAATAAAAGACATCTCAAAAGGAGGAGATTGTGAAGTAAATAACATCCATGGTGATACAAATGGACTAGTCTAGAGACTTAAATGAAGAACATTAAGTAGTTTTAAAAACCCATTGGAATCAGTATTTCTTACAGATGTCACAGAGATTGCCTAAGCAAGACTATATATTATAACCACTAGAAAAGAAGTAACAATTTCCAAGCTTACCTTACTCCGTATGTATCCAAGGTTGTGTCATAAATAATTTCCATTTTTGTTTATCAACTTTATTCTTCCAAAATTTAGGTGCAATTAAGTTATATATTCACCATTATTTGCAATGACTTCTTGCCACTTGTCAGGCATCACTTTGATCACATTTGAGTAAAATTTCTCAGGTTTTGATGTGAAAAACTTTTGACAAACTCTTAAATCTGGTATCTGTGAAAGTTTTTCTCATGAAGGCATTTCGGAGCAATCAAAAAATAAGGTAATCAGTGGATGCAAGATCAGGTGACTATGGCGGGTAGAGTAGAACAGACCAATTGAGTTCTAAAATGTCTTTCTCTGTTATTCCTTCAATCTGCAGCCTTGCATTGTTATGGATGAAAACAATATTTTTTTTTACACTATTTACATTATTTGATCTGTTATTCTCATCTTTATTGTCATTCATGATGTTTTAACAAATATAAATGAATAATATCCCAACAATTCTATCATAATATTACCTTTGTTCCATAAAGCTCAGCTTTTGGAGTCTGCTTTTTACATTAAACATAGTTTTATTTAACATATTTTTCATTCCTGGTTATGGTATATTTAAGGAATGATTTTAAGATGGATATATTTGTCATTACTACTAGTTCCAAAAATCTAATTATGACTCAAGCTGATATCTATTTGGGAATATGTTATTGTTTTTCTTTAACTGGGATCTTGCCATATACAATATATGCTTGGGTGATCATGTCTCTTTCGAGACATGACTAACAAGGAAGATTTTCTTGCAGTAGGTTGCCATTATTTTCTGCAATAGACTGGTTGCCAATCTGTCCTGCTATTCAACTCATATTTGGAGGGAAAAGAGATGGATTGATACTTTTCCCAATAGAATTTGTGCATAAGTGAATGAAACTAATTCAGCTTTCTGATTTCTCATTCCAAGCCAATATCACAATGCACATTCATAATACCAAGCTTAAAAATTTCAAATTTTACCAAATGCAATCTTGGACAACCCCTGGGCAATATTAAAAAATATCTAATGGTCAGATGACTGCAAAATATTTACATAATCTAGTTATTGCTAAATAGTGGTGTAATATCAGACAACCTAAGAAAGTTGATTTTCATAGCACTGCCTAAGAAGCCAGATGTAAACGAGAGTGAACTCTACAGAACAATCATCTTAATGTGTCATATTACAAAAGTGATCATCCAAATACTGATGAATAGAGTGAGAAGCAGAATCAGGCCAGAGATAGAACAAGAACAGTGCAGGTTCGTCAAAGACACTGGAACAAGGAATACCATATTTATGATTAGGATGCTCTCCAAAAAGGCAATAAAAATGAAGAACGACTTGTACCTATGTTGATTATGCAAAGGTGTTTGACAAAATACACCACAAAGAATTGATAGAGATGCTCAGCAGCCTTGACATATTTGGGAAAGACATAAGAGTAATCAAAAAGCTCTACTGGCAGCAAACTGCCTGCATATGAATACAGCTAACGAATTCAGCAGATATACAAATATAGAAAGGGGTGTAACAGAAGGATGTGTTTTTTTTCACCGGATCTGTTCAACTTGTACAGAGAGACTATTTTGAGGACTCTAGATGTTATGCTAGGATTTGTCATTGGAAGCCACAACTTGAACAACATAAAGTACGCAGATGATACAGTGCTGATTGCAGATACAGAAAGATAAATGCAAAACCTCCTACAGAAGGTAGCTGAAGAGAGTGACAAAAAAAGGACTATAAACTGCAAGAAAACTGAATGCATGGTCATCAGTAACGAAGAGCATCCCAAAATGCCAAATACAGTTGGGGAATACTAAAATCAAGCAGGTACAAAAATCTAAATAGCTGGAAAGTGTTCTAACAAAACAAAAAGTGTGATACAGAAATCTGAAGGTGAATGGGCATGATGAAAGCTGCATTCCAGAAGATGAGTAAAGTATTAAGTGACAGGAAACTTTCACTAGAAACCTTCAATATGGCAGTGATTGCCACAAAATATCATCAAAGATGAAGTAAAAACTTGAAGCAACTGAAATGTGGTTCTACAGAAGGGTGCTGTGGATATCATGGACCGAGCATGTGAACAATGATGAGGTTTTGGAAAGGATGGAAATGAAAAGGAAATTAATATTGAGCATCAAGAAAAGACAGCTGAAGTTTGTGGGACATGCATTGAGGAAAGAGGGCTTGGAGAACCTGATACCAACAGATAACATATTTGAAGGGCTTGAGCAGATGGAAGACAGAACGAGGGTTGTATGGTGTTAAAGGACAAGGCATATCAAAGATATTGCTAAACTTTAAAAAGGACTGATATTTAGATATTTGAACTATCATTTGCAAGTTTGAAAAAAAAAAGTTTTTTCTTTTCTTTGAAGTGAATGTTTAAAAATAATTTCTATCAATATTAGCAATTGCAATGTAACTTTTGACTTCTTGGTGTCCATCCTAGTCACCAAGCTATGCTTTCAATTATGCATTTATTGTGTATTATTTTGTGTTTAGTTGTAATGGATATAAAAAAATGTCCAGAAATAAGAATATCCAGCACTAGTATAAAATTAAGCTTAGTTCATACTTCATATAATTTTAATATCATTTTTCAACACAAGTGAAAAGATGTTCTTTTTAATTTCTTATGGTGCTTCCTTTTAGAATAATTTGAGAGATTTTTGAAGTTAGATTCACAGTCCGCACTCTGATCTTTAAAATCCTGGCTGTATTACCTGATGGAATCTTCTTTAAAAAACTTTAAACAATACTTTGAAACTGTTCTGATGATGAACAGTTTAACTGCTGAGTCTTTTGATTGACTGATAACCATGAGTGTTTATGGTAGAACAAATAATTTTGTGTGATTTGAAGATGGAGGTTTCCTATAAAAAAAAAAAGCTTTAAAAAATGAAAAAGAGCCTCTAAGAAAACCAAAACCAGAGGAAAGAATTTTTATGGCTTGAAGATTTGCAATATTTTTCTACCTTGACTAATAAAAAACAAAGAAAAATAGCACTTTTTTTTGGTAAAGGATGGCTGAGATTCCAGAACAGACAAGGCCTTGTATTTTTGTTAAAAAATCTGCTGTTTTTTTTTCTTTCCAAGTACAATTCTAAATATTGATAAAAAAAAAGTGTTTTTTGAGGCATCATATTATCTGTTGTATGCTGATGTATAAAGAAAGATGAACATTTGGTATTTTTATGCTTTTCAGTGCATGAAAATTTGATAAAAAATGACAGTAATTTCCAAAGAATTAATGGATTTTATTTTTAATTCCAAATTTTATTATTTTGTATTTTTTTTTTTAATGGATACTCATATTTCAGTAACCACTCCATTATGAACAATATGAATTATGTCTACTGGCCTGTGAACTCAAGAAAACTTAATAAATAAAATGTGTCTCCAGTAGGATTTGAACCTTTGTCCCTTCTTTGTATCAGACAGTGGTTTCTTCTACAAAGGGAGGATGCTGCCTCAGTTAATAAAATTAATAAATGAAAGACTGACAATATTATAGAAAAGCAAATAATCAATATTAACATGTAAAATAATAAAATAATTTGATCAAGTATGGTTTTTGTAGTTGTATCTTTTGAATTGATTTATGATTTAAAGTAATAAAACATTGTCTGTGTTTAATTCAGGTGATTAATGAATGTCTCTTTTTTTGTACTCTATTCTATATCCTGAATGAATTAAAAAATTGTATTCTGTGTCCTGTCAAATGAAAAATACAAAGTGAATTCATCTTTACTACAATCCCTGCCTATAAAAGTTTTATAGTATTGGTGAATCTTTAATACCTTCATACAAAAAAAAAAAAACTTTGAGGAACCTTTTTTGTGTCTATCTCTGTAAATATTATGATATCATTTATGATTTGTTTTTATGCTATAAATATTTTGATATTACTTCATATTAGTTTCATAATAATGAAATATTGATTGCTGGCAAATATTCTTTTTTAGTTATTTTCATATTTTATATATGAACACCTTGACTGCCAATCACAACTCATCTTATGACTGGCAACTTTTATTATGATGAAAACTATGAGTTATCTTGTGCAACCAATAAGTTTATTCACAGTGATACTTTTAGTGTGAAAACAATGTTAAGACTTTAGTTGAAGTTATAAATCAATGCATGAAAATTTTTTTTTATTGCTTAAATTGGATATCATAAAGTTGCCTTTTGAAGTTAGATTTTGTAATTGACCTCTAGCAGTCAATATTGTCTGATAAACAGGATTTTTCAGGCTTCAGTTTTCTTATTTACTTTACATCAAATCAATATTTAGTTTAAAATATGTATTTTCTTTACATTTTTTTTTCAAGTTAGGTATATTGGGAGGTTGTTAAAGAAAGGGTTTCATTTTGTTGCCAAATGCACTTGGTTTTAAAATTTATTTTTGTTAGATATTTCTTTAGTTTTTGGTACTTATATATGTATATATACTAACATGACTTTATAACTGTTGTGTAACATAATAAACTTTATTTCTCTATGAATATAAATTTTTTAATATATATATAATATATATTCATATATCTATTTATCAGTGTATGTATACTTAGATATATTTACGCTTCTTGTTGATTTTTTTTTTGTATATATATATATATATATATATATATTTTTTTTTTTTGTTCCTTTGTTCATATGTTTGGAAGATATGCTTTATGCAGTAAAAAATCAATAAATATTTGCTGAATATGATGGTGTGTCCATCAAAACAGGTTTTGTTTTTCATGAATGTTGATGTCATAATCTTGTGAAAAAAATTAGGATTAAGTAGTGAGTACTGGTATGTCTTTACAAATGTATGTTTACAAGGAGAAAAGACAAAACCTGGTTGAAGAATTGGAAAAATAAATTAAGAGAAGGTGGGACAATAAAAGAGGGGGCAAACTTATAGTAAGTAGAAGGTTAAGAGTGAAATAGATAAGTTTGAGAAGAGAAAAAAAAGAAGAAAAACATGAAAAGAGAGTAAGTGAAGAGAAAAAATAAAGAGTAAATAACAGACTGGAAATGAAATCTGACAGTTGGATAGCAAAAATGAGAGAGGGTAAAAATTAGACACTAAGATATATTGATATATATAATGAGAGAAAGATTAAAAGGTGATTCAATAAGTATAAATATGTATCAAAAGAATAGAGCAACATTAGTAGGAGCATTAGATATAGACGAGGACAGAATCGACAACAAACATAAAAATGACAGATAAAGAAAGAGTAAAAGGAAGCTTATGGGAGTCAGAGAGAAAATAGATAAAAAAAAAAAGGAAATAAAAACTGGGAAGGTAAAAGTGAGATAGTATGATATGGAAAGGAAAAGTTAAACCAGATGATATAGAAAGGTAATAAGTCCGAGAGAGAAATAAATGAACGGTAAGAAATAAATAGCTGGAAAGGGATTGGGGAGATAACTATATTTACAAATCAAGCCAATGATAAAAATAATAAAGAAACGTAAGTCACAAAAGAATTAGACATTCTTCATTTCATTTCAATGAGGTTTTATAAGCTAATATGTCTGCAGACAGAAGTAGATAAAATAAGACGCTCTCAAATCTACAGTACTCTTTCAATGAAATCTTTCAGAATGAGAACCACTATCAGAAATGATTCTACGCTATAATTGTCTTGTAATGTTTCTTCATGCTAATGGCACTATTCTAAAAGCAAATCCATAAAAAATCTGGCTCTCCAAAATATTGACATTAAGATGAATTATTTATGCCATGATTGTATTGCTTGAAAAATTTGAGGGTTGATTTCATATACATATTTGTGTGTATGTATTTTTTCTTTATTTCTTTACATATAATCATGTGTGTGTGTGTATATATATATATATATATATATATACACACACACACACATTTCTATGATATGCAGATATATATATATATAGAAAATTTCAGATAAAAGGCATCTACAAAAGAACAATAGGAAGAAAGACGAAAGAACCTATCTTAGTTGATGCATTTCATTCTCTGAAGGACTTTATTATAACAAAAGTAAGAAATTTATTTTGTAACAAGTATTTATATACAAGAGCAAAAACGTTTTTAAAATTTTTAAATGTATGAATGCTCTGAATATTTATCAGGTTAGCCAAAAAGTCTAGGCAAGCTATAGAGGATGGTGACATTATTGAATGTTGAATAAATGAAAGTGAGTTAATGATATTCTTGAAATTTACTAAACAAACTTATTTTAGTCTGGGATTAATTTATGTATGATATATTTTAAATAACATGAAGTTATGAATTTAAGTTTTCTTTTAAATTTTTTAGCATTTTTATAGTCATGGCTTTAGAAAAAAGTAATTCTTTCAGGAATGGAGATATTTGAAAAATCTGGGTTGCAGATATATATTTTAAGATTTGGTAATGGCACACTTGAGAATTTTCTGTCTAAATTACTTTCTCTTTTAATAAGTTTGACATTCCTTAAATCAAAGTTGATTGAATTTATTTCTCTGTATAACTAATGCATTTCATAAAACATGTAATCTCACAATCTGTGAAGCAATTTAAATTTTGGTTGAGATGACTCACAGTGACATTGCATTAATGCTCAGGGTAGATTAGTGAGCCCTTGGACAAACCACTCTCCCATGACCATCTAATTATCCTGAGTTGTAAAGATAGCAGTAGCATCAAAAATAGGTTTGGTAAAAGTATACTTGTATGCAGGTATGTTATGTGTGTGTGTATATATATATATATATATAACATGACCCCTGGCTGCATTCAGCCAGCCTTCCTGACCTTTGGTCAATTCTGACCACGTTGTGTTGATTCTGGATTTGCTAAAGCTGGATTACTTATCACTGGACAAGGCTGGTCCAGACATGCGATGGGATTGGTGTATAATAAAAACGAAATTTTAGACTGCAACGAGATGGTGTAGATTTATGTATATTATATATCTCAAATAAATACAAGATTACAAGCAAGTCAAAGTAAGTGACCAAAAAGAAATATCAGATGACTGGTATTTCAGTAGCATGATAATATTTGTGTTGTATTATTTCCATGAGATGATGGTTTATTCAACTTGCACTTGGTTGAGTTTGGACTGACTGTTTCTTGCAATATCTCGAGCTCTCATCGTCTTTTTAGCAGCTGGTCTTGTTTCAATCTGACTGTATTATTTGAACCGCCATTCAAATCTC
Organism: Ascarosepion bandense; assembly: GCA_037127315.1. Classification (NCBI taxonomy): domain Eukaryota; kingdom Metazoa; phylum Mollusca; class Cephalopoda; order Sepiida; family Sepiidae; genus Ascarosepion; species Ascarosepion bandense. The sequence goes on from JBBBDQ010001045.1 coordinate 6,742,001, forward strand.
TTCCTAACTTCTCATCCCAAACACGGGGGCTGGGTTCACTAATTTCATCTTGCACCCTGATTTTGTTAAACAGGCACCCAGACCAGGGTGAGAAAGTTATGTATAAGGCTTCTATTTCCCTCACTGTATAACTCTTACCAGCTCAAAATGAAAACAATTACATTTAACATTTCAACTTCCAGAGGAAGTGGTAGAACACCCACTCCCTATTATTGTCTGCCTGTTTGTACTAGCTGTCCTGGTAATCAGTACACAGGAAATTCTCAAGGTTGTATTTTGACCTAGGGTCACATATTGTCAAAACCCATTGACAAATATTTTGACTAAAATTAGGTAACTAACTTTGATGAATTTACTTACTTCTCTCAGCAAAGAATTTTGCACTCAGTGAATCTGTATTTTCCACTGAACATTTTGGTTACTTTATCTGAGAAAAATAATTGTATTCTTCAATTTTAGAGAAATCTCTTCTCATCTTGAAAATCACTTAAAATTAATACCAGCCATTTAAAAATTGGGGTACATATATAGCTTAGAGGTAGAATTACCAACTGGTGTCAGTTTGGTTGAGTTTTAATCCTGGCTAGAAGCAATTGGACGTCTAACCATACTGATGAGTTGTGATACAGTGAAATAGGATGTTGTAAATGATATATATATATAATATCATCATATAGATTTTTTATTTTTAATCATTTCACTCCACCAAGGCAGGACTGCCATGAGTGCACAGGGGGTTACAGTGATGGAGAAAACTGGGTACAGGAGGTAAGGATAAAAGATGATAGGATTCAGGAAGATAGAAGATGGCTATTGATATTGCATTTAAATTTTTGGAGATTATAGCTATTAGGGAAACATAAATGAAAGGGAGTTAGACAGGTGGGAAGTGCAAGAATAGAAACTGTTGGAGTAGAAGTGGCAGTTGCATCTATTTCGGTGGTAGAACAGTGGGACTTAAATACCAAAATAGTAGCATGCTTAAATTCAGGTAATTGTTGCACCAGGAAAAAAATCTCATCAATGAAGTCACCATGAAAATATTTGTAGAAAAGACAGAGGGAAGTTATGTCAGTGAGAAACTGACTGAAGTGGAGATGCCAAGTCAGGTTTGATAACATTGCAGATCCTTCATTGGATTTTCTCAAGAACCTTGATATATATATAATCAAGTTTTATTGAATGATAAAGTCTGTCTATTAAACTTTATATAGTTTTTCCAACTTCTATACATCAAGATTAAAAATGTTAACCCATCCAAAGTTTTACTTTTTTTTTTTTTTTTTTTTTTTTTACATTTGACTTATTTCTTTTTTTACATTTGGCTACTTTCTACAGTCATTATAAGTGTTATCAAGAATTATGAGTTATCAATCTGTTGATTAAAATTTAGTTTACTCAAATTAAAATTCAAGTCACTTAAAAGTGGTGTCATTTATGTATGTATGTATGAGTGGGCCCATGCCATAAAAAATAACGGCAAAATATTTATATTGATATGCCATCTAAAATGACGGCAATATATATATTGATGTACCTAATATTGAGTATCTTACATTAAGACAAGAAAGAAAAAAAAAAAAAACTAATCCAAACACCAGCGTGTGACAGGATGGAAATATATATATATTTACATAATGGACTTTATTATAATAGAGAGGAGATATATTCTTCCCTACTTGATGATTTTAAACATATGCACCGTAGTGGGGGTGCTAGAGAGTGTCGTCAGTGAAGTCTGCATGGATCACTAGGGGCTTTCGGGTCTCTCAACATCATACTCCCCTCACTGCGCCGACCTGACCAGAGATGATCAGTTTCTGGTCCACCCTCAATAAGCGCTTTCAGACACTGGAAAAAATTTATAATGTTTGGACCCCTGTACAGTCTTACAAACGCTTTCGATTGGCGACAGACAAAGCCAATTTACATCAGGTGGCGAACAGAACATGAACTCGTCCTAAAGTATATTAAGCAATTTACTTGTCATATGGCTAAAAAAAAAAAACCCAAAAAAAGCCTTTGACTAAGAATTAATCATGATTCATTTAAAAAAAAAATATCTACAAACATATATAATTTTAAGTCGTTTCTAAAAAAAAAATTTCTGAGGATAAAAACTTGTCTAAGAATTTCTCAAAAGAAAAAAATTCCATTTATAAATACAAGTATCTACAAATATGTATAAATTTAAAATCATTCAAAAAAAAAAATTAGGAAAATAAATATATTTATATATATGTACAAAAGTACTTTAAAATCCTTTTAAAACACACATAAATATATAATAAATTATGTACAAGTAAAAACCAATTATTGCAAAAAATAAAATAAGCCACAGTTAAAGAGCAAACATGCGGCAAGAGCTTTCATAAGTGGCCGTAAAGTTTAATAACTGGTAGTAAAGAGAATTAACTGAGTCGGCCAATGCTGCCTTGCTATTCTCTCTCTCTCTCTCCATGAGTATGACAGAAAGGACATATATATGACTGAATATGGCCAACAAAGAAGATTTAATTAATTTTTTAAGTTTTTCTAGCATCCTAACATTTTTCTGTTTTGTTGGAGATGAGGAATATAAAAATTGTCCATAATGCTTTCAGACACTTCTATAGCCATTTTCAAGGGGATTTATGTCTGCTGTTGTTATTTTTTCTTCATTGGATGATAAAAATTATGAACAATTCTTTATTTCTTAACTTCAACAAAATGGAAAAATGTTAGGATACTGAAAACATTCATAAAAAATTATATCTTCCTTGTCAGCCACATTCAATCATATATATATATATATATATATATATATATATATATATATATATGATTGAAAGAAAGGTTGCTACCTGAGTATACATTAATATAATTTGTATGTGTGGTCCAATATCTGTGGGCCTAACAGTTTTTTTTTAGTACTGAATTACCAGACTACCAACAGACATAATTGGGTTGTAGTAGTAAAGGCTTATGCAGAACTATCACCATGTGTTGTAAGGATTGATAATAGAGAAATGGAACATACTATATTACAAAGACTTCAATTACATTTTAAATTATCCTAAAGGTTATTGAGTAGAAATAATTTTAGGCAAAAATGTGATTATTTTGAAGCTTTTAATTTTTGACACCTTGATTATTTAGGGTATTTTGTATTTATTTATTATTATTGTGATTATGCATGCATTCACCCAGTTCATTATTTTCCTTTTTGGGGGTTTTATAATTTTATTCATATGTCTAGTTTAAATTATTGCTTTTTTCATTTTTTTTTTTTTCCTTAAGTATATTACATTATCTGCATTGTATAGAGTGCATATATTTGCATTTTCTAGGTTATATTTTACAAGATATTCATTTTTGGTTTTTAAGTGATATATTAAGAATGTGACCATTTAGTAATTTGTGTTACTTATATATATATATATATACATTCCCGATCAAAAATTTAAGACCATTTAAAAATCTTTAAAAAGAAATTTTTTTTATGGATAGATTTTAAACTCCTCCCACTTAAGGTTACCAATACTACAATCTAAAAGGTTATGGAAACAAAAAGCTACATTCCAAATATTTTATTTAGAAATTTACATTTTTATAAAATGAGGCGATTTACACATAAAATTATAAGACCAGAGATACACTTTTTGTACAATATCGTAGAAATTTTATGAAAACATTCAACAACAAAATTTAATGATGAGTTCTACCTCCACTGCTTTTGATGAATTCAAAAATTCTGTCGAGCATGCTAGAAATAAGCATTCCCATTAAGGTGCGGGGGATGTTACTCCAGCTTCTATATATGGCTTCACGAAGTTCATTTTTTGTTGAATATTGTTTGCCATTTCGATAAACATCTCTTGTCATCCATCCCCAAACATTTTCAGTTGGGTTCAAGTCCGGTGAGCATGTGCAGGATGTCCCAAGAGATGGACACCATTTTCTTGTAGAAAGGTCAATGTCCATCTTGCAGTGTGGATTGCAGCATTATCCTGTTGGAATAACCATCCATCCCCACACAAACGATGGCTCTCAGTCATCAAAGATGCTTTTGGTAGTATGCTAACATAACCAGCTGCTGTCTGACGATCCTTCACCACCTGGAGCTCCATCGTCCCTCTGTAAGAAAAGGCACCCCATACCATTAGGGACCCTCACCACTATGAAGTGTGGAGAAAATTTCAGGAGGCATGTTTTTGTTATGCCAATATCATTGGAAGCCATCAGAACCATCTAGATTGAATTTTTTCTCATCAGAAAACAGGACTTTCTTCCACTTCTCAACGTCCCATGTTTGGTATTCATGACCAAACTTTAAACTGTTCAACTTGTGAAGTGGAATCAGCCGAGGAATTTGTTTACGCTTTTTATTTACCATGCCTTTTTGTCATAAGTGTCGTCTGATGGTTACGGAACTACAATCAGCATCTGTGACTGTCTTAATTTGACTAGAAGAAAGTCCCCCGTCTTTCATAACAACCCATCTTATTCTCCTATTCAATGCAGAAGAAATTTTTTTGGGCCTACCAGAGGATTTTTCTTTTCCATAATTCTCACTGTTCTTTAGAAAGTTGCAAATCACAGTTTTACTGCGATTTACTTTAGCTGAGATCGCCCGCTATGATAAACCTTGCTTATGGAATTCTAGAATTCGAGAACGCTCAACTTTGGTAAGTTTGCTTGCTTTAGGCATGGTAACACCTTTACGCAGTGATTGCTAATCTCTAACTGAACTAAAAACATTGGAATTACCATAAATCTAATAATTTATACTCCTGGTCTTATAATTTTGATCATGTGTAAATCATCTCATTTTATAAAAATGTAAATTTCTAAATAAAATGTTTGGAATGTAGCTTTTTGTTTCCATAACCTTTTAGATTGTAGTATTGGTAACCTTAATTAGTAGGAGTTTAAAATCTATCTGTAAAAAAAAAAAAATTCTTTTTAAAGATTTTTAAGTGGTCTTAAATTTTTGATTGGGAGTGTATTTAAAATTTGTGTATTTAGGCAGCAAATTTTCTTTTAAACATGTCAGATAAAATAAATTGCAAACATTATGTCTGCTTATTTTTAATAAAATCTCTTCATACTTGCAGGGAATTTTTTGTGTATTACAATTGAAAGATGTCAGAAATGAACTGTAACAATGACGGATGTTATCATTCATTTTTTCAAGGTACCCAAGTACTTTCAACCTCTACAGATGTTATTATCATTCATTTTTCATGTGTGTGTGTGTATATATATATATATATATATATATATGAGAGAGAGCAATTTCAGAGTAAAGATAAGCTGTCAGGTTCTGATCATCTAAATTTTTAGTGGTTCCCCATAAACCATGGAATCATCTGATACATATTTACTCATGATTTGAAAATGTTCTTTGGCAGATCATTAATCTATAGCAAAAATAAAACATTTTAGAGATAGTCTTAGGGACATCTGTATTGATCAAAAACCATGTGGAAATTGTTCAGCATTTACTGCCATATTAAAGGATTTATATTACATGGCAGTTCTTCTGCATAATATAATTGCAGAATCTGCAATATTATTGGTCCTGACTGAGCATCTCAGATTCAGTCACTTTCTCAACATTGTAACATAGCTTCTCAATTTTTCTATAAAATGGCAATTGTTTCGAGAAATTTTTCTCTTTGGTACCTTGACTTTAAGCACACTACTAAATTAGTGGCAAGTTGGTATGTAACCATAAATTCTATGTTAACAGAAATGGAAGTTGATATATAACCCTAAGTTCTATGCTCACAGTTTCTTCTCTCGTACTTCTTACTTGTGGAACTCTCTTCTGAATTCTTGCTTTCTAGCAAAAAAAAGCAATCGGAGTCTAACTGTACTGATGAGCTGTGATACGGCGAAACAGATCTGTCTGCGGATGACTAATATATATATATATATATTTACAACCTTCCAGCACGAAATAAATTATTGCAAATATTTGTAATGAAAGCAAATTTTATAAACTGGAATTCACAGGAATATCTATCATACAAATATAAATTAAAAAAATCAGTTGGTTAATAGCATTTTTATTGAGAAAATATTGACTTGTTTAATAAAATGTTTCACGATGTACATTCTAAACTGCATACAACTAAAGATAATTGCATGTAAATACCTGTAGGCACAATGCGCACATCTGCTCTCAAACCAATATGTCTGTAGGTTCTCCTATTTATAGAAGTAATTGCAGTCAACTTACTAAGAGATTACTTCAGTTTGACAGGTATTGACTGTCATGATGAAGTTGAGTTAGTATATTTATACAGACGACAAGATATTTGATTTTCAGTCATTACAAGCTTTTCAATCTTTCCTCTGAGTGTCTTTTTACTACTTTAGAAGAATTTAATTTGTTTGAACACAAATAAATGTGGCAAAGATCATATTTATGACATAATCAGAAAGAATTCAACTTATTGTTAATGGCTTATATAAGGCTCCTATATTTTCTGCAATGCTTGAATAAGATTATTTTTTTTTGGGAAAGCTTATCTTAGAAAATAGAAACAGTGCTTCTTTTCTGCATATCATGATCATGAGTCTTGTAACCGATAAGGGTTGTTGGAACACTGCATGTACTGCAGTCATAACAACAGTTGGTGTGTCTAGGAAAGGATAGCCTGACATACCTCATCCCTCTTCAAGTTCATTCTCTTAGACTGGTTGCCCTGTGAAGAATACAAAGATCTATTAAGTATCTTAGTTTGAATTCAGAGACTTCCTTCTCATAGACAGGGTGCCATAACTAGCGAAAGATCTCTTTTCCAAGCTTTTCACTCTTTTTTTTTTTTCAATTGGAGTAGATAGACTAAACTATCGCCCGGTTCACACTCCACCCACATCTATTGAACAGGTGAAGAGGCTCATCCCTTGTTTCCTGTTTAGGATGTGGTTTCCAGTTTTTCTCTTTTCTAATCTTTTCACTCTTACGTAGCCCCCTGTGCATCAGTGGCGTTTTCACCTTGCTTGGGGTGATATGATTAAAAAAAAAAATGGGTTCATGCTTTTTCCAATGGTGCAAATACATTAAACTGGCTTGTTCATGATTTGAACTCTATACTGATTCAATTGTTTGTCTCAATAACCATTACATTAGTTACAGATTCTTTTTCTTTTAGTTTTTCAATTTTTTAATCTAACTAATACAATGGTTCCCTAACTTTTTTTTCTCTGGGCTGCATTTTCATAATGAAAATTTGCTTGTATCTTACCAAATTTTATATGATAAAAAGTACATTTGAAAATGGAAAAAAAACAAAACAAAAACAGGGTTAAAGGGTGGTAACCACATATTCAAAATCAGAACATCATTGATAACTCTCTCTACCAATTTGCAGACTCTAGTTACTATATTCTTAATACTTGATATAATGCAAAAATATCACAATGATAAATATTGGTCAATAATTATTTATAACTATTTATACTGGGATTCATGAATGCAATTACAAATAATTCATAATAATATCTTAAATTTTGAAATTATATTTATTTTTGGCATATAAATTTTTTAAAACCATTTCTAAATCTTTGTCTTTTGATCATTCTGCCTCACCTGCTATCCTCTTCCACTGCACCAGTGAGATATACTGCACCTGCACCTGCACCATACTGATCTAATCTATTTATTTTGATCTATAGGAATATCTTTTGATTAATTATGGATTATTTCTTGTAAATATTTTCATTTGTTTAATATTTGAAATGTGAGTCCTCTCTCCACTGGGTAAAATTTAAATAATTTCTTCAAATTAAATAACTTAAAAAATAAAGAAATTCAGTCAGAAGTTAATCTTAAAAATTTTTCAAAATGAATGAAAATGGATCAAATGCAATATTAGGATAAGAAAGCCTCATATTTTGGAATATGCACACTTGTTGAACTTTGGCATTCCTTTTTGATTATTGATCATTATATGCTAAGCAAGGTTTCAGCAAGAAAAACCTTATTTTCTCTTGTAATTTTTTTTTTTCCAAGTTTCTTACTAGTATGACACAGTGCACTATTTCTGAAACATTCATGAATGATTGTACTTGTGAAAATAACCATGTTAAACAGTATAATCATAAAAGTTTGTTTATAAACTGATTTATATACGAATTAAATGTTGATAAATGACTCCAATTTATACAAAAAAAACTTAAATTTGTAACTGGCATATAAACTCGCATAAGGCAAAGTATTACAAAATAGAAAAAATTGTTCGAAACAAAGAAGTGTACTGAACTGGAATGTAAGTCTTTCAATCTAGCAGATAAGACAATCTCCTCACAGATGAAGAAGAGACTTGAAGCAACAGATATATGGTTCTAAAGAAAGAGGCTGATAATACCACAGACCAAACAAGTGAACAACAATGTAGTTTTAGTGAAAATGGAAACAAAAAGGACATTTATATTTAACGTCAAGAAAAAGAAATGAGGAAGACGTGCTTAGAAAATTTGATACTCAGAGGACAAATTGAAAGCAAGAGGGATAAAGGAAAACAGCACATAACCTACCTAGTGAATTTTGAACCTTTGTCCTTATTTTCATTGTCATATTCACTATGCTTTGGCTGTTGCATGTGCCAGCCTAATTGATATTTGTTGTAATGTAAATAACTTAAATAGTTACAATACATAATCTCAGAAATATAGACAGATGCTACCTAGTGAACTTGAATAAATGGATGATAGAGCAAATTTTAGGAGAGATAATAAAAAGATAAATTTTATCAAGAACTACAAAGAACAAAAAATTCTGGGGAAACTTGATTGACAAGGTCCTGAAGGAACACAGCACATAAGTTTCTAGAAATCTTATAATCTAAAGAAAAAAAAAAGAGATATTAGTTGCAAGAATATTTCAAATGTACCTGTAATTTTTTTCATTCATTCTATCTTCATATGCCTGTAAGACTGAGACATTTGTAATTTATAAGGTTTCCTTATTGAATGGTTGTGCCAAATATAAACATATCAGGTTCTGATGCAAACCTTTTAAATATTCCATGGTTTTGAAATGGAACTGATCTAAAATAAAAAAAAGACTGAACTTTAATGTTTGACATTTCTCAGACTGTGAAAATATAGGAAAACTCTAACGATAACACATAGAAACTAGTTTCAGAGAGAATTAATTGAGAACCTGTTTATTCTTCAGTTCTTCACACAATGCCAAACATGCTCAATCCATAGAATTCTCAGTATCCTTCTGTAGAACCATATTTCTTCTGCCTCTAATTTTCTCTTTTTTTATGTGGAGATTTTCCATCATTCACTGTCATAAGACAATAGATAATACATAGCAGTTCAGCTTTTTTCTTTGTTTCTAACTAAATATTTCTGTTCCTGAGTACCTTAGATTAAATAAGTTTCTGTTTGAAATTTCATATGGGTTATCCAGGTCAGCATACACTTAATTGGTTAAAAACAAAATTTTTTATGAATTCCAAAATATATATACTTGATATAACACACATATCACTAGAGGAGTGTGTTGCAGCTTGGACCCTCCATACTATGTACACAAAGATGTATTATTCTCAGTTCCTTTATATTCCATGAGTAAGAAAGGAGTTCCACTCAGTTTTTTTCTCCAAGAACTATTCCCAGCAAGATGTTTTCTTAATCACTACAATTATGATGCATTCAAGTCTAGGGTCAATCATTATCTTTCCTGTATAACCCAACTCAATTTCTTGCCTTTTCTCACACTCATGCAACACCACACAGTAACTCTTTACCTTGATTGGTTCTTGGGCCTTGTATTGGGTAAATATTAGTAGGAAATGTATAAGTTAGGAGGGTCTAACTTTAAAATATTCAAAATCATCTGTGTTTTGAAAATTGATTATTAATGCAAATAAGAATATACAACTACTCCAGCCACCAAACCCAAATATATAGGCATTCATGAGATAATTTTATAGCATAAACAATAAAAGTAAATGTAAAAATATTTTGATTGATGAATATTAATCAAATATTGATTACATACAACGTTCTGGTAATTGACTTATATCCTTGAAATATCAGGTTGAGATTTTCAATTGATATCTTCAGAGAGGTAAATCTAGGTAGTGTCTGCAGTTTACTCAACACTTTTTTGATTCTCTCTATTTGGGTATTTGTGGAAAAGTGATACTGCATTCATTTTTTTGTTTTACCAAAAGTAATTTTGATGTCAATTTAAATGTATGCAAATTTCATATTTCATGGAAGCTAATGTTCACCTAAATGCCATAGATTACCAGATTAATTCTCTCATATATAAGTGATTAGAATGTTTGCTTGCTGAACATGAGACCAAGGCTTGAACCTCACTCTTCTTGAGGTTATTGATCTGGGAGAGGTGATTCTAATGTGTGGCAGTTTTGTGGCTGAAAAACTTACTTAGATTGACCCAAGGCTTATTTATGAAATTGGGTAGTTTTAACTACTTTTGAAGTAGCATATATGCCACAGGTGGTATAAACTACAGGTGGGCTCCGTGGGTGTTGAAGAAACACAAATGTGCATGAGTAGGTGTCTGTAACAGGGATTGGCTAGCTACCCTAGCAGACAGACATCCTTAGATATGAGTGGCCAGCCATTCTCTCTCTCTCTCTATATATATATATATATATAATATATATATAAGTGATGGGTAAAACTTTTTGATGTTAAAATCTTTTTTTGACATCAAAAACTTATCAATATCTGAAAAAGGATTCATAGAAACTTTTTTGCTAAACAGTTCATAAATATACCATCTAAACATGTAAATATAATTCTACATTGCTGAAAATCTATACTATTCCACAATGGATAAAAAAAATGTAAAAGACCATATTTGATGTAGCATAAGGTTCATTTGATGAAGCCAAAACCTCAGAACTAATAGGACTGTAAATAAAATTAATGAAATAATTCACATAGACAACCACAGATTATACAGAGATGTTGGATTGATGATAGCGACAGACAACAGAAGAGAAAATGATAAATATATGAAAACAAACACAACTTTAAAGTATATAAACACTCGATCTAACCATCTGACCAGCATAATCAAACACATCCCTAAGGGAATAGAACACAGATTATCAAAAAAATTCCTCTCATAAAACAATCTTCTATGAAAGGAGAAAAAGATTATGAGAGGGCCTTAAATGAAAGTGACTATAAAAGCAAATTAGAATAGAAACCTCAGTTTAACAAATGAAAAATAATGCCAAAAATGGAAACATTATTTGGTTCAACCCAACATTTAATTTAGAAGTAAAATCTAAAATAGGGCAATATTTTTTTAATTAATGAATAAACACTTCTCTAAAGACTAGAAATTACATAAAATATTCAATAGAAATACAGTTAAATTAACTTATAGCTGTACTAGTAATTTAAAAAATTACATAAAAAAACAAAATGCCAGAAACTTAAAAAAATAATATGCAAAATAATATCACTAATAAAAATGTAACTGTAGAGACAAAAATAAATGCCCACTTGATGGACTTTGTAAAACAGGAGGAGTTATTTGCAAAGCAGAAGGACATGATACAGATGGACAAAGAAAAACATTTAGAATCCACAAGAGGCATTTTAAAAATGAGATGGAATAATCACAAGTCTACATTCAAGCTGGAAAATCTTAAAAATTGTAACAAACTGGCTAACCACACGTGGAAATTAAAAGAAAATAAATGGCAAAGACCCTGATATAACATGGAGTATAATAAAAAAGGCAAAACTTACAATGGTCGTGTTGTATATAAATTGTGCCAATAAGAAAAGTTAGCTATAATATTATTTCCAGAACAAAAAATTACTAAATGAAAGATCAGAAGTAATGTCCAGATATAGTCACACCAGAAAATACATTTTAGGATCATACAAACCTGCATTAAAGCGTTAAAGGTCCTTAAGTAACTCCTCTCTAATTTTGAAAGTTCAGTTGGGTGGGCAGAAAAATTCATGGCCTGACTGTGAGGAGCTGTGAAATCTTGAATGCATTAATTCCAACTCTTCATTTAATTTTCAGCCCAATCTCATTTATATATATATATATATATATATATATATATAATAATAATTTGTGAATGCATGTTTGATTAAAAAAAAAAAATGACAAAAGTTCTTTGTTGACCATTTTCTTAGTTAGATTTTCAATGCTTCTAATCATTTTTCTGACATCCAGTTCATAATAAATATACCTTTATTTTGCTTGAAGCACTCTAGCCATTTTCAAAGTTTGTTTTTGTTGTTTATATTGTAAGTTTATTTATTTTTCTTTTTTATAAAATTTTGCATGTTGGCTTTTACTGTGTTTCTCATTTTGATTTGAGAGTTTGTATTTTTAGGATGTTGGTTCTGAGGCTTGATGTAATTTGTAAAGATTAAAAATTCTGATCAAACCATGAATCCAGCATACTGAATATATTACACTGAAAAGAAAAAAAAATTAGAAAACACGAACGCATGTGAATATGCAAAACACAATAATAGCTAATATATGAGATGCAGTATTAAAAGAAAATTAAACTTACTGCATGACAAACAAAAGAAAAATCTTTGAAATTGCTTGGACATGGGAAAATAGATTTATAAATGTGAGCCACAAATCAGAAAAAGGATTCCAAAGAGTAAATAAAAAGAAAATTAATCAAAAGGAAACTTATTGGATTTTAATTAAACATGCAATATATCTTGTTTAAAATTTGTTAAATTTGCTGACAGCATTTGTAGGTTTCGAAAGGTGGATACAGGGTACAACACACTATGTTAGCATGCATATATACAAAGCTGTATCTTTAAGAATGAGGAAAAATATTTGAAAATGAAAACTTTTGTATAATAAATTCAAGTAGCTCATGTCTATTTTGTCTTCATGGAAAATACAGTGACAAGTATCAAAAAGAAGGTAATTAGAATAGGAAAGTGTTGTTTTTAATAATTCAATTTATTGTCTATATTTCTGAGTATGTTTTAAATCAGAAAATGAATGAAAGATAATATAAGAATTTCTGAGAGAATTAATAAAGTATAAAGTTTTGAAACTGAAATGGATACTTTTTAAATGAAGTGAAGCATGTTCTGATCATATCCAAGTTTTTAATATTTTGTTAGTTTGTACTTCCATTATAATGATAAGATACTCTCACTAATAAGTACTTATATGAAGACCAGAATGTACAGAAAAGTAAATATAGTTTATATGGAAATAAAAAAGAGACGGTCAACCATTCGATCAGTGAATGTAGAAAATTAGCACAGAAAGAATAGTAGAATAAGCATGACTGGGTGGGAAAGGTAATTTACTCAGAATTCTGCAAGCAAATAAATTTTAATCATACAGATCAATAGTATATGTACAGACCAGAATCTGAAACACTTAAAATTCTCTGGGACTCTAAGATTCAAATGCATCATCCAATCCATATCAAAAGGCTGGATTCAGTAGTCATAAACAAGAAAAGAATGTGCTAGTGAGTGGATATAGATCTTCTGGCAGACCACAGTAAATGTGAAGAAAAATGAAATGAAATGATAGATAAGTATCTTGGCTCTGCTAAAGAACTTAGAATGATGCAGAAGAGTCTAGAAAATGGCTGGAGGAATTGGAAATCAAGTGGAAAATCTGGACCAATAATACAAGTTGTTGAAAAAAAGATAGAATACTAAGAATGCTGGAACTGTAGTGGAACTCTGGATTCTGATTGGTCATCTAATCGCAAAATTCAAAATATGTCAGAGAAATGGTTTTCCCACAGCTAAAGAAAAAATCGTTCTGGGAGCCACCTCACATGACTGGATTCAATATTTTATGATGGCCTCTAACCAGTCACAGTCAGTCAGTCAGGCAGTTAGCTGACATCGCACCATGATGTAAAGAAGAAACATCAAACTGACTTGCCTTTGCAGGCCAACTTTCTTTTCATCTTTTCCACTCCATGCCAACCTGGTCACATCACATATCCATTCTACCTCTTCATTCAATTTTCTCTCTACATTTTCACACCATGCTGCTAAAGGGTCCAACACACAACCAAATGGACACACCTGTTAAAGACCACTCCTTTATTTGTTTTGCCTTCTCCTTCTCTCAATATGTTGCCAACTAAAAAGAGGAAGGAACAAAGCCTTTACAATCCATGAACTCTAAACTTCCGCCGACATTTCAAATACCTACATTCCTCTATGAACAATCTTACGACAAAACAGCATGCAATTTCTCAATGAACATTATTTTTTCACAAATATATTATTTTGTTCAGTTAGCAAATTTCACTTATTTTCCTTCTTGCACTTTTTCATTCTGTAAATAAATTTTTGCTTTAATATACACACAAAATATTTCATCCTTTCACATTTCAACCTTCTGATATTTAAATTGTGGGGACTTTGTACATGTTTGACACAAGGCCAATTAACCAAGCATCACTGAGGCCCCTACAGAGCTAAGAATTCTGTCACTTCATATCAAGTATAAGTCATCAGTTACTACTATTCTGAGTGAAATGATAATAGTAATAATAATGATTGATGTAACTCTTCAAATATTTTGCGACACTTCCAGAAGAGTGCAGTTTCCAGAAAAGACAACGTTTAACAGTATTGTATCAGTACATCTGTCTTTTTCAGATTACTCTTTACAAATTCGCAGAGAAAAGTACATGCTTAAATTACTAGCATTTCACCCTGGGCGAAAGAACAAAATGACAGGGTAATTCCATCAGATTTATAAGTAACTGTTTGACAAATCGCTCTAACCAACTAATCAACTCACTTCCCTCTCTTTACCAAACCTACCAACACTTCTATTCGTATTAGCCCCATTCTCCTTACCTCAACAACTACTATCACTCTACCTATCATTTAAACAGCAACACTTCTCATTATTTTGGTTGGATTTTACTTGTATTCTATTTAAATTGGCTTTGTCTCTCTTTGTTACACTGATTACCAGTGCAAACATTTCTCATTTAAGAAAAGCAACATTTTCTTCTTGGATTCTTTTTAAAGAATTAATGTATACATTTTTTAATTATTCATATGACTTCAAGCTTTATTATATCAATGCTTCATATTTGAAATAGATGTTCCATTTTTATCTATTGAATAGTGTGTAGTTCTAACCATCATGCTTTACTGCTTGGCCATGAAGAATGTGGCAGCATACAAGGATCTATTTCCCCCTTTTTTAATTTAAGGGAAACACATCCTTTTCACTAAGAATATTTTTCTCGAACACATGACTGCTCAGTTTTATAACTAAAACATAAGTGAATTAATTTCTAAAGACTTAACAGATTTATTTTGAACCTAAGATTTTTATTACTTCAAATGTTATTATAGTGAAAACTTCATATTTGAAATAGATGCACCATTTTTATTTATTATACAATGTGTATTATGTATATTGGTCTGGATATTCATGTTTTAGAAATATTAGTAATAAAAATATGATCTTCAGTAAGGATTGAACCTGCATCCCCTTTGTCGAGGAAATCCCTGATCTGGCATACTTTATTGCTTGGTCACAAAGAATGTCACAGGCTATATTTTTCTCTGTTGGATTGTAGAGTGAGTAGCCATTGTTAAATGTAAATAATTGATAGAACTGCCCAACAAACAGAATGACAAAGTTTGCAATAAGCACCAAAAAAAAAAAAAAAAGAGGAGAAAAATAATATAAAGCAAGCAGAAAACTTATTTAAAGAAAATTAACTGTGGCAAAAAAGTCATAAAGTAATAATTGGGGTTGGCATACAAGTGCAAATTTAGATGAATGAATGTAGCATGTAATGGGTGTTTTATAGGATCCCTGGAAATATGTGGTATTGTGGTATACATTGGATTGAATGGTGATGGATGAGTTGTTTTGGTGAATGAGTAATTGTAATTGGTCATGAATCTGATTTGCTAAGTTTAGGATAGTTGGTATAGATCAGTCTCTCTCCACCTCCCCTTCAGCCTTGTTTCGAAATTGTTAAATTTTAACAATAAATGTACATTCCTCTTTGGGATTGGAACCAGCATAGAGAACACATTTTCATTACTAAGATTTCTTAAATATGCAGGCTGATAGATGTAATACACACAATTTAATAAATAGAAATGGGCATCTATTTTAAATACAAAGTATCCACTTTGATAATGTTTGAAGTAATAAAAACACATTTTTATTTTGTCTTGTTTTATGAAGAAGAGAAATATACTGTCAGTATATTGTTAAATATTGAGTCTTTTATGGATATTGCATTCTTTTAGAATTATTATTTTGTCATTCTTATTTTTGTCCTAGTTTGAATATGTACTAGGTGCAGTATTGGCAACACAATAAGACATAGTTATAAACACAGACTGGGCTATTTCAATGATCTAATTTAGATACCTCCACTAAATCAATGAAAAAACAGCATAGTATGAAGAAAAAGGCCTCAGATATAATAAAACAATTTTTTTTTCCATCAAAATGTTTGTTATTATTAAGAGGAAATATTTAATTATTTCTAAGATGTTTGTAATTTTAGTAAAAAAACTCTAAATTATGTGCAAATTTCTTTGGCAAGGTATTAATCCTTCTATTATTCCTTTAGCTATGGGTTAACTTGCAGGACAAAACAGGGCTCTATAGCCTTGGTTGATAACTGGTCTATTGCAGAAAGTAATGGTAACCTACTGTGGGAAAATCCTCTGCCCACTCAGTCATGTCTTTTTCAAGACATGATCATTCAAGCATATGGCACTTGACTGAATCACATATTGTCTATAATGAAAGCAAAGTACTGGTCTTTTCACTGAGGTGGTGATCCCAGATGCTGCAAATCTCTTTAATAAATTAGTTAGAAACATTGTAGTGTTATGATTTCGGGATCAAGGTTTTTAAAGAAATTAAAGCAGTAAAAGTTTTCAGGAAAAACTGAGAATTCTTGATTACTGTTCAAATATAAGAATGCTGGTGAGTTGAAAACAACTCTGACTTGGTTGTTAATAAAAAATCATTTAATTTCAAATGTTAAGGTACAAATAGAAATAATGTGGAATATTTTGAAAGACATGGGAACCTTTTAGTGCAAAGCAAAAAAAGAAGTTTGAGTCTGGTATCTTTATTTTTGTTGTTTTTCTTATAATATTTTGGTGAATGTGGTTATCAGTTTTCCTCAGGGTTATGTTGCAATTGTTTTTTTTCTGAGAGTTGCAATTTATTTTTGTTCCTCTAAAGTTGACCAAATGAATTATGCAATGAAAGAAAGTTGAAGATATTGGTAAGAACATTGTCAAAAGCTAGAAAAATGAAACTTATCCTAAAAATGTGTACAACAATTAAATTCAGAACTTGAGAAAACAGCCATTTTTCTCTCTATTATTTTTTAATACTAAAGTTCATCAAATAAAAGGCTCAAGAGCCACTCATAGTTTACTGAATAAGGTGCATGAATTTAAGAGGAGTTGTAAGGAAGTGAAGTTTTTGCTCATAGAAAAGATACATAATGACTGACCCTGATTAGAAGAGGTGTATAGTTTTCAGGAAAGTAACCATATGGGAATTTATTCCTCAAAGTAGCAGTTCTCAGGAAAGCTGTCTGAATGGAAAATCCTCTTTACAAATGGAATACAAAAGAAATATTATTGATATGACTCCATGGATACAGTAGCATAGTGAGACCTAGCTATCAAGGTCTAAAAAAAGAATACAGCACATCTGAGTCTTGGAGTCAGACTATAACAGTATGGCAAGATCTAATGATATACAAATATATAAAACTATATATGCACATACATACATACATACATACATACATGAAGACACAGAAAAAGATACTAGAGAGCATATATTCTTTATAAAGTTTTCTTGTGTAAATAAATGAAATATATATTGTTTGAAATGAATGGAGTGTCTACTGAAATATGATTATGCACTACAAATAATGTTTGAAGTAATAAAAATATGTTGGATTAAAAAATAAGATCTATTCTTTATATGTGAGGTCTGATAAAAAAAAATATCAGGACTGTTGCTATGGTAATGGGGCTAAAGTATATAGTTAAGCCACTTGACACAGATTGACATTGAACTCTGTTGTGCATACACAGTTTTAGCATTTTTGCTTACTTTTGTTGTTCATAGTAGAGCTTGGAAGGAAAGTGTGGAGAATATGGTTGTCTCACCCTGCCACAGACGTTCCATCAGTGACCATCACTTGTGCAACATTTTTTGACTAAGAACAACATTCCCCATGTCCAACAACCACCATACTCCCCAGACTTTGAATTTATTGAATTCATTTAAAAATCACAAATAACACAAAGATACTGCTGGAATTTAGCCAACAAGTTGTCTTTTTACCTATTGTTGGTTTGTCAGAAAACATAATCATTTGAGATTGGTTGTTACCTGAACTGCCTACTTTGTTTGAATTGAATAAATCAAGATAAGAAATTAAGCAAATACATCAGGAAAATAATGACAAAACACAAAAAATACAAAAATTAATCATTTGAAATCTTTTATTAAATCCCAGACCAATAAAAAGAAAACATTCATAGAATTAATTATTCACAAATAATCAGTTGATGGCACTTTATGATAGCTCAATGGTTAAACTACTGAAATCAATGTCACAAGCTTTGTAATTTACTTATCTATGCTTAATATCTGTGATTTAGTCACTGTAGGTGCACCAGGAAAAGACCTATATTATCAGAGCCTTGCAGCTTAATTCTCTACTGAATGAACTCTAACAGTGTAATAAGAGAAAAGACTACTTTGTAACAGTGAGTACCTCCAAAACTATTTTGCGACATTCAATACCTCCAAAACAAAGCTTGTTATGTTACTTATCACCTTGTTGATCTTGGATTTTCTCTCATTGTAATGAATTGTTGCTCTCTCAATGAAGCTCATTGCCTTGAATGTTTATTGGGAGTCAGATTGTATACACGAGATTGGGAGTGAACCTATCACAAAAATGCTGGAAAAATAGTTGGTTCTTTGTGCCACTCCAGAAAGCACCTCTTGCCATACTCTAAAATCAGATCTGACCAAAAATGAAGCATTGCAGTCATATCTGGGTTGCCTAACTTTTTAACTATGACAAAGTTCAAAACCATTTATGCACTCTTGTGTGGGATGAATTATTTTTCAACCCTACAACTTCTTTCAAACCGACGAAACTCCGCAAACATATCACAACTCTATTACTATTTCCATGTGTTGAAGTGAAAATGGCATACTTGCTGGAAGAAAAATTCTTATATATCTTGCATGCAAAATATGGAAAAGCACATATGGCTGATCCAAAAGCTAAGAACTCAGAGCTCATAGATTTTATAAGACAAATTTGTGTCTTAGGCAAATTTCTGAGTCACAGCGACTTGATAAGATGTGCATGAGTGAGATAATGTCAGAAGAGCAGCAGATGCAGGGGAGTCGAGTGGTCATGCTTTGCATGTCAAGTTTAATAGTAGTCTCACTAATTGTGATTGAAAAGAAGACAGGGTACAACTGTTACTCCAGACAGCCATATCGTTTTGGCTACAAAATGGAAAATATTCAGCAGAATTAAACTTTTTAGTTCCACTTTTACAGCAAGAACACTTAATGCTGTGTACACAGGAATGAGTCATCTTCAGTCCATTTGTATTACATTAGTAAGAAGTAAGTTACATTAAGCATCATTATGAGAATCACCATTTTGTGGAATAGACTCTTAAAAATATGCTTCCTCATTACAATCTTAACCTCTCCAAGAATAGGTTTAACCGTTATTGACCCAAAATATTCTCATAATCACTTTCTCCTCTTGCATATATATAACAACCTCACTCAGTAATCCTCTAACCTTGAGCTCCTTGATAAAATTCAAAGAATCAGCAATATTACTGGTCCTAATCTGGCAGATCAACTTCAGTCACTTTCCAGTTGCCTCTGTGCCTTTTCTATAAATACTTTAATGGTAGTTGTGCAGATGAGCTTTTCACTATGGTACCTAGACTTTTTGAAATTAATCACAGTACTAGACTGGTGTCAAGATTTTATCAATTTATGTTGGTTAGTTGAAGCTGTAACAGTTTCTAACAGTATCTTTTCTAACATTTCATGCTTGTGGATTTCCCTTCTGGCTCAATGCTTTCCATCCCACTTTAATCTGCAAAAGTTTAAATGCAATGTCAATCACTAACAATTGCCTTCCTGATTACTCTCTCCTCTTTCTACTCATTATTAATGTCTCTATTCCTAATTCTTCCACACCCTGTAACCCCTTGTGTCTTAGTGGCTTTATAGCTTTGCATGGCGTGATACAGAATAAAAAATTTAAATGCAATGTCCATCACTATCTACTGTTTTCCTGATTACTCATTCCTCTTCTTGCTCATCATTAATGTCTCTGTTTCTAATTCTTCCACACCCTGTAACACTTCGTATCTTAGTGGATTTACTGCTTCGCATGTGGTGATCCCTCTTAAAAATAATTGAGTGGCTCTCAGATGTATTGAGTGAACATTTAGTAAAGAAAATAAAAATATTGCTTGAGCTGCAGTTAGTTTGACTAAGTTTATGGTTTACTAATAAGTTTTAATAAAAGTAAGGTTATCTTTGTGGCAGATTGAACAGGTGAAGAGGCTTATCCCTTGTTTCTTGTTTAGGATGCGGTTTCCGGTTTTCTCTTTTACAATCTTTTCACTCTTTTCTCTCTTTATTTTTTTTTCAATTGGAGTAGATAGACTAAACTATTGCCCGGTTCACACTCCACCCACGTCTATTGAACAGGTAAAGAGGCTCATCCCTTGTTCCCTGTTTAGGATGTGGTTTCCGGCTTTCTCTTTTCTATTCTTTTTACCCTTATGTAGCCCCCTGCGCATCAGTGGCGTTATCGCCTTGCTTGGGGTGATATGATTAAAAAAAAAAGAAAAAAAGAAAAAAAAAGAGAACTTGTTTGAAGAGAAAGGTTAAATATATGTATATAAAAATAAATGCTCATTGTTTGGTATTTTGGTTTATCTTGAAAAATCTTACAAGGATTTTTTATTAGTGGGCACAATATTTACAGTGTTTTAAGAAGGTCAGTTCACAGTGCAGGGCCAGGAAGCTTTTCCCATTTGAATCCATCTCACACATATATAAATCTACCATCCATCTGTGTATTGAATACTGCTGCCACATCTGGTCGGGTGCCCCTGCTATTCACCTCAGGGTTCTTGACAAAATCCAACATAGAATCACTAATTTGATTGATACCGACTTGGCAGCTCGGCTGTAGTCACTCTCTCACCAATGTAATGTGGCTTTCCTGTGCCTCTTCTACAAATACTTTCACAGCTTCTGCTCCAATGAACTTAGCTTACTTTGTCCCCTATATATGGATTTACTTGAGCTACTAGACTAGCAACTAGGTCCCACCCTTTTACAGTGAAACCAATAAAATGTAACTGCAATTTCTAGTCTAACAGCGTTCTTTTCACGCACTTCCTGTCTGGAATTAACCTTCGTACACTTGCTTCCCCAACGGTTACAATCTTCAAGAATTTAAATGTTAGGTCGTCATCTCCTATCTCACTAACTCACTTCCTTTCTCTCAAGCTCTTTTCTCCATCCACTCCACCACAATCACACCAGTATTCTCACCCTTTTATTACCCTCCTCCTGACACCCCCTCAACCTACTCCTCTTTCTCATCACTTTCCTTCTATGTAACCCCCTGCGCAACAGTTGTAGTAAAACTGCCTTGCTTGAGGTGAAATGATTAAAACAAAAAAAAAAACAAGCCTAGTGTACTACAACATTTGTTTGGAAATTTCAATCTTGAGGAGTATGTACTTGATGAGAAATTGATCATGAGTTCAACCTCTGGGTCAAGCAGTGTGTACTCAGACTTTCTACAAAAAAAGGGAGTAATAATCAAGCAGTATTAAAAATAAGAATTAGGCAAGATATTCCTAGACATGGACAGTGAAATGAGAACAGTCTACCCACAGAGATTAAGTAAAAGATTCAGTTTAGAATTTTATGTAGATTACCTGGATTGATATACACATAATGAAGGCACAATGGTCAAAATATAACAAGAAGAACAGCAAAGATGATATCAATAGTCTAAATGTAAATTGTGTCAATAACATTTTTTACAATATAAGATAGGCAAATGGCACTGGGTTTATGGTAGATACAAACAAGAAAACTGCATGAACTGTGAGGCAAAATAGAAAAGGAAAGTGGGAAGAAAGGACTAATCATCACTTGTAAGAAGACAATTTATATTTGTGAGCAAGAGGGTGAGCCTAAGCTATGAACTGGAGATGTCAAAGAGTTGAGAAATTTAAATATCTGGGAAAATCTTTTAACAGATCATAGAAAATATTGATAGAAACCAAAATAATTCATTAGAAACAAAATGAATGCCAAACTGTGATGTAATATCATCCCTTTTATATGGCAGATGAAAAGAAAACTTGAGGCAACAGACATGACTCTACAGAAGGATGCTGAGAATTCTATGGACAGAATATATGAGCAACAAGGAAGTTGTAAGGGAAGTAGAAACAAAAAGAATCAGAAATAGTTTAAATTTCTGGGATGCACAATGAGGAAAGAAGGATTAGAGAATTTGATCATCATAAGATATTGAAGGCAAGGAGGATAAAGGCAAACAGCAATTAACCTGCCTAATGAGCTTGTGCAAATAGATGAAAGAATATAGTCTGGGAAAGATAGTGAAAGACAAATATTAACTAGAGCTATGAAAGGTAAGAAATTGTGGAGGGCCATGATTGTCTATATCCACGGCATATTGAAGTGGTATATTTATTCGTGTGCAGGTAATGTAGGTGGGTGGCTTGTATTTGAGATGAACTAACTTTTGTCATTATTGACAGATATAAAAGATAAATTGATAGGAAAAAATCAGGAACTGAGTGTTTTTTTATAAAGAGAAAATATTAATTTTGAAGAAAACTGTAGAAAGAATAAATGAAGAAAATTTCTTTTATTACAGCAAGAAAATTTATGAATTGAGCTGTTATTGTTTCAGTTAGATTTTCTCTTGTATTTATTTTTATTTTTATTTTGCTATTAACTTCACAAAAAATAATTTAAAGGTATTTTAATTTCCATTAATCACCGATTATAAACTTTATATAAAAATAAAACCTAGAAAACAAAATATTCCATATAAAACCTATTTTTATATAACTTGATAGTCTGAGACAGGGTTACATGACATTTATACATCTATCAATTTATATGTAATATAATAGCACATTTCTCTTTTGAAAATAACTTAAAAAATGATTAATGAAAATGTCTGATGATCATGAGTCAAACAGACAAGTGAATCATTCATGGTTCAGTGATTTGTTTGTCTTAAAAGAAAGTCAGTCTCCCATTTTATAGAATTTTTTTCCTTTTTAATTCTTTAAAAGTTGTTTAAATTTGTTACTTGACAGTAAAAAAAAAAAATAGTAATGTTTACAACGAATCACCTTAATGTCATTCAAAAGAATAATGGGAACCTTTGCGAATTTGTCAAGTGAGTGTTTGGGAGCTTACAAAACAGTTTACATCAGTGATACCCACATCTTTGCTTCATTTCAGGTTAACTGAAGGCAAAGTATATCTGTTTGTCAGATTGCTTTTGGCATGGATTGAATATTCTGTAATGGTCTTGTAATAGAAACGATGATGAGCTGTCAAAGTATATGCTTATAAAGATAGATTACAAAACACAAAAATTCAAATCCCTGCCAACACATATACATGCTTATATATATATATATATATATATATATATATATATATCAATGCAGTGTCACATTTGTGTAGAACTTGTGTTAAAAATGAAATATATATATATATATACACACACACACACACACATAAATAAATAAATATAATTAGATGTTCATTGATCTGGTCCAAACTTGGTCTTTTGCAGAAATCATATTACAAGTAGATGAGATCTCTACAAAATTCTGATAGGGACAAGATAAGTGAACATCTACTTTTATTTATTACTGTTAATGCTTTAACTCTTGATATTCAGAACTATGTTGTTCTTAACTCTAATGCTTGTCTTGAAAAAACATATCCTGGTCACACCCTGTATTTTTTGCTATTCTTATTGTTATAGCTCACGACTAAACATGTCTCAAGTGAATTACATGTATTCAAACAAACACTCTATCAGGACTCTATTTAAGTTCTTTATTTAAGGTACTTGCCTAGTTCATTTGTCTGACTGGAGTTATCTTTCTTACTCTACAATGTCTCTATCTTTTGTGATTTTTTATTTTATTGAATTTTATTTTAGTTCTTAGTATTCACTTCCTCTTTTTAGTGAGTTTACCACATACTGAACTTTATATTTCTTTCATGTTGGGTCAACCACTAGTTTTTCCCTATGTTTAATTTTCCTGGTACTCACCCTTGCATGTTCAACAAATTCCTGGGGTGTTGGTATGTCAAAGATATACAGAACTTGCATAGGTTCTTCTCTTCTTGCTGGCCTGTTTTCAGTCAATCTTTTCTTTTACTGATCTTTCCTTCATTCTGTCTTTTTTTTTTATTCTTTTTCAACCTGAATTTGCAAATATGCCTCAGAAAAATGCAGATTCAAAGATTTTTTTTTAATTTTGTAAAAATTTCCTCTAGACTTGGTAATGAGATGCTAAACATTGTTTAACCCTTTCGAAAAAATCAGCACAAACACAATTTTTTTTTCTTCTTTAGACACACACTGTTCGTGCTGCTGATTTTGAATGGTCAATTTTTTCAATTTTACACATTTTCTAAAGCCTAAATCTTTGTTGAATTGATCCAAGGCTGTGTGTAGAACACTATGCTTTAAATACTGGGGTTGACTCTTTTTTCCCATGAAATTTTGCTTTGATTTTGGAAAACTAACTCAACTCATCCAACAGAACATCCAGAAAACATTTTTTCAATTCTTCCTTTAAATTTACGTAGTTTTTTTTTGTTTTGTTTTAACTGGTCACTTGTCCACTTATATTTCATAATTCAAATAATTCCACCCAGTCAGCACTCAATAAGTTTGTATTATTTTTAGCACATAATTCTTAGTGCTTATATACTTGTTGCGAAATGAAACATTGCAAGTTATTTAACCAAAACCAGAGAAGAATACAATGACTGATAAAAACTGTATAAGAAAGAAAAATAATAAATTTTATGCTTGTGCTGATCATAATTGCCATTGCCACATGAAACGTACATGAGAAAACTGGCAAACTGTAGGTATATATTGTAAAAGGTTTTATTTCCTTTACAGTACTTCTGCAGCTGTGAAAACTGCAATTAAGACAAACAAATAACATGAGCACATGAAGAAAGAATATACACAAGCATAGATAACTACAACATTCGAAGAAATAAGAAAATAAAACAATGAAAATTTACATAAATAGTTACAACAAAAAACAAGGGAACTTATAAAATGTTTAAATCAGCAAGAATCATTTGAATCGCCAAAGCAATACATTTTTACAAATTAAGGAATGGTCTAAAAAGCAATAAAAACTTTAGAAGAATTGAATTCCATTAACTCTAAAATTTGTCTAGGGTTTGCTGAAAATTGAATGGGAAAAATGTTAATTACCTCGTTGGCACCTTGTGTGGTCTATGGCAATTGAGTTACTCCCTAACAGTACTGAAAACGAATGTGCTGCCACTGGAAATAACAAATTTACGTCTGCCCTCTTAGAAGGTCTCAATCCAAAAAACTGTTAAGGGGGTTTCTATTTCTTACACAGAGACCAAAAATCCTATATTTTAGAAAAGGTTGCCGTAAGACAGCTTATTTGCTATATTTTTATTTACTTATTTTAACTTTACTGTTTTGTCTCATACTTCTCATTTAGACTTTATTATTGTTTTATGTTATCCTAAAAAATAAGGAACTATATTTTCTGGCCACATTGTCCAAAGGGGTGACAAGGTCGCCGGTCAAGAATACAGGGCTGGCTTCTTTTTACATTGGGTTTAGTAGCAAATGGTGCCTGGTTGCATCTACACTGATTTTTCAACTGTGTTAAACAAATATATAGAATCAGATAATTACCTATTACCAAGTCCAGAGGAATTTTTTGTGAAATTGAACAGTGGAAAAATTTTGGGAAGTTGAATCTTTCTGGGGCTTATTTGCAAATACAAGTTGAAGAAAAATGTTCAGAGTTAATAATGATAAATACGCACAAGAGAATGTATAAGTTCAACTGCCTTCTTGTTGGGATAAAAGTGGCTCCAGCCATATTCCAACAAGTTATGGACAATGTGCTTGTGGCATGTGATTTTGAAATTATTTATCTGGATGATATATTAAAACTGTAACTAAAATGCATGTAAAAAATATTTTTGAAAAAATACAAGGTTCAAACTCAATGAAAAAAAAAAAGCGAATTTATTACCTAAAGTATCTTGGACAAATTGACAGAAATCATCATCAAACAGATTTATTGAGAGCAAGTGCAATTAAGAATATCCCTTTTCCAACAAATGTTATGAGGCTACAAGCATTGAGGACTAGAAAAATTATCAAATATATATCTAATATATAGAATTTGAGAGCTTCACTGAAGAATTTGCTTAAAAATGGCATAAAGCAGAACTGGAGTGATAAGTGTCAAAAGATGTTTAAAGAAATCAAGAAAATATTGTTATATATCGCTGTATGACGACAAAACAACAAACACGCATATATAAAAATATAAGGTTATATTTTTATTAATGACGACGTGTGGAATAGAGAACGGGAGGGTGAGGGCGCATATAGAATGGCTGACGGGAGTGTAGTCTGCCTGTGTTGTCTCTCTCTGCTTCCACTGGCCGCTCTCTGCTACTGGCAAATCCGTGTGTCGAGGTCTTTATATAGTCCTCTAGAACCGGGACTTTCCTTCCGGTTTTTTGCCTCGCCCACGCAACGCCCACGTAATTCTAAGAGGCACCTGATCTGTTTCCCTCTGTAGCCATTTCCGCCACTGTCGGAAATAAGGTCAAAATGACATCCGCTCCGGCCTCGACAGGATGTATTTCACAAACACCTGTCTTGTCGCTTCGCCGCCCCCTTCACCAACGGGAAACACCATCGCTTGCATCACTTCCTCGGGTGGGGCCAGATTGTTATATTACACTCCTCGCCCTCCCATTTTCCAAAATGTTCACCTAAGAACATTTTAAGCGCAACACCCTCACACCCCCCCCATGCCACACAAGCCCGACAATTGTACAAAACATGTGCACGCCGAAACAACAAAACATGTGCACGCCGAAACAAACAAAACAACAAAAAAAAAAAATATATGGGGGAGCCTACATCGGCAACCCAACACTGTTCATGTCCATTGTGGAATTTTCCTGTACAAAAAACACAGAATCTCTTGCGTATGCTTCATGATGCAGTGTTGGAAGCCAAAATGAGTGAGACTGCCACAAAAGTGATGATAGAATTACTTGGGACTTATACAGAGGATAATGTTCTCCCAGCTCGATGTTTCATTGTTCTTTTTTTTTTTTTTTTTTTTTTTTTAAGTTTCTGTAACTTTCAATGTTCGTTTCCTTTCTCGACTCTGTCCATACGCGTAGACGCCTCGATGCACGACCATATGATCATAGGCGGTAACCACGCCCCAGTTTCTAAACTGACATCGAGTAAATGACCTTTGACCAACACCATGCGTGTTTCCGCTCGAGTTTATTCTTACACATGTAACTTCATTTAATTTAATTTAATTTCAAACATACTATGTTTGAACACAGAAAAACTGCCATTATCTGCAGTACATATCATTCATAGTCTGACCGAGAAATGTTCAATAGAAAACAAAGAAAATTACCCTGATTCCAACGTTAATCCGCATGCAATTTACTTGTGGAGGATTAGAGGTTTCATCTATCTTAATTTAGTCTAAAAAAAATGGACCCGTGACTCGTAATTCCTTAGTTTGTATCTTCCGCATGTTTTGCTATAAGGAATGTGACCTAACTATTTCACTTAAACTATCGTTAATCCTCCCACTGCTTTCTTTCCCAATCCTATAGCATATCAGCCAATAAGTCTACAAGACTTTTCAGTTGTTCTTTCTTTTTGTTCCGATCAACTGTGGAATCTGCTGGTCTATCCGTGCTTTTTGCCCCAACAGACGTTTGCCTCATTTGGACATCTTCGCTGCTAGGTGATTCCCTAGAAAAACCCTGATCTACATGAGTAGATCCAGACGTTTCGCACTTTGAGCAATCATCCTCGAACATGGATGAAACATTATTTATACCACCGATTCTATCATCATTATCAATAGTTGACACGTTTTTATTCGCCATTTTATGTCGCGTCATGATGCGACGCTCCATTAATGGAACATCAGACTCATCGTCTGATTCCACACGTTGGTGTCGATTTTTGTGCACTGGAAAGTCGGTCTGTTCCACTCCAGATTCGTCATCCGAATCACTGGACTCTACTGGAGCAGCCAATACAATCTTTCGTAACGGCCTATCGGAAGTAGGGATTTTCCATTCATCAATGGACGCTGCCCGAAGATGCTCAGCATGCGTCTTAATGACCGAGCCGGTTAACTGATCTCTAATTCTATAAGAGACTGGACCAGTCTTTTCAACGATCACATAATATGGCCGCCAGCGCACATCTAACTTCCCTTTCTTTTGGTGATTCTTATAGTACACCAAATCACCAACCTCAAAAGTTGTATTTTTCGTCTTACCATGCGACTTATCTATCGTGGCTCTCCTTGCTTTTCTTATATTATTCCTAACTAAAGTGAAGCTACGATGCATTTCCTGTAGTGCAATTTGGTGATGCTCATCACCATAATATATGCGACGAGGCCTCAGTATATTGTCCAAGGGCAAAATAACATCCCTGTTGTAGAGCAAGTAATACGGTGAAAACTTAGTGGTCTCGCTCACATGAAACCGGATAGCCGCCAACATTTGGTTAATGTAAATATCCCACGACTGTTCGTTGTTGCCGATTTTTTTTTGCTAGAACATCATGCATTGTTCTGTGAAACCTCTCAACCTTACCGTTGCTCTGGGGGTGATAAAAAGAAGTTGTCACATGGTGTATATTTAGGTCTTCTAATGTCTTTTTCATTACCCTGTTGACATTTTCTGGCCCATTATCAGTTAAAAGCTGAAGTGGTGTCCCAAATCTGGGGAAAATTTCGTCAACTAAGAGATGCACCACTGTTTCTGCCTTCTTGTTAGGAACCGCAAATGCCTCCGGCCAACCACTGTACATATCTATGAATGTAACTATGTATTGGTTACCTGAATGGGTCTTTGGGTAGGGTCCTGAGACATCTAAAGCAACCTTTGCGAAAGGAAAAGGAGGGAAGTCACATTCCTGTATGGGGGGTTGCTGCTTCTTTAGGTTTCTTGTCTGACACGGGATACATTTACCTACGAAATCATTTATTTCTCTAAGTAAACAAGGCCAGAAATACTTTTGTTTTATTGAGTGGAATGTCTTATCCACCCCCATATGGCCACTGTCATCATGGTATTGAACTAGCACCCTTTTTCTAAGGTGAGATGGTACATACAGCCTGATGAGGGGTTCATCATCAGGTTGAGACAAATAGTACACCACCTCATCCATTACTATATATCTCTTCTGTTCTGCTTTGGTAGCCCTACCATTTCGTAATCTAATCTTCAGGTCTAAGATGTTTTTGTCTGATTCTTGCTCCCTGATTATGTCTATTCCTTTCAATGTGGGCCATTCGGGTGCCTCTGATGAATTTCCGACATTTTTATGGGCTGCTAATTCTTCCGGCTCCATTAGGTTGGAGTTTATAACACTAACCAAGTAATTTCTATCATCTATATCTACTGGAGAAGCAATATGGTCTTCGTTCACATCAACAGCGCGTGATAAGAGATCCGCGCAAACATTATCCTTACCCTTAAGATACTGTATGCTGCAATTGTAGCCAGACATGCTCAGAGCCCAAGTCTGTATCTTCTTATTTTGTATGGGCGAATTAAGTAAGTGCTCCAGGGGTCTATGATCAGTGTATATTGTGAATGTTGCGCCATGCAGGTAGTGATTCAGTTTTTGAAGAGCATAGTGTATGGCATAAGCCTCTTTCTCTATAGTTGACCACCTCGTTTGTGTGTCACTTAATTTATGGGACAATAAATAAATTGGTTTTTCTACATCCTTCCTATTTTCCTTATCGTACACCACCTGGGATAGGCATGCGCCAATCGATTGATCGGATGCGTCAGTATGTAACCTATACGCCTTATTTGGGTTGGGATAGGCTAGTGTTATCATCTCCGCGAGCTTCGTTTTTAGTGTATCGAAAGCGGTTTGGCAAGCATCGTCCCATTGGAATCATGCATATTTCCTTGTCAAATTGACCAGCGGTTCGGCTATATCAGAGAAATTTCTAAGAAAGCGGCGATAGTATGAGGTCATCCCAATAAAAGCTCTTACTTGCCTAACAGTGGTTGGAGTAGAAACTGACTTTATAGCCTTGACTTTATTGAGGTCTGGTTGTATTCCCTCTTCACTTATCTTGAACCCCAGGTATTGGGTCTCTTTCTTAAAGAACTCACACTTAGCTGGCTTCAGTTTAAGGTTGTGCTTACGTAGACTACTCAAGACTGTGTCTATATGTCTTAAATGATCTTCCACCGTATTTGAAAATATCAGAATATCATCTAAATATGCCAGAGCAAAATCTTCCTGTCCCTGTAAAACAACTGACATTAATTCCTGGAAGATGCCGGGTGCATTTGCAAGTCCAAATGGCATAACATTAAAATGAAACAGACCCTTGTGGCAGGTGAATGCACTTTTTTCTTTGTCATCATCATGAAGCTTAACTTGCCCGTACCCTGATTTTAAATCAAGCTTTGAAAAGTACCTTGCTGAACCAAGTGATGCCAGTATATCATCGATGACAGGAAGAGGTCGAGCATATTTCTTTGTAATCTTATTAAGTGCTCTAAAGTCTACGCAAAATCTCTTACCACCGTCTTTCTTCTCTACTAAAACTACTGGAAAACCCCACGGGCTATTGGATCTCTCAATTACACCTGCCTGCATCATTTCGTCGATTGCTGAATCCATTGTCTTTCTTTGTTTGAGGGGTGTGCGATATGGGCGTTTTCTTATGGGCTCATGCGTTCCAGTATCGATACGCATCTCCACAGTATCGGTTCTGCCCAGGTTTTTGTCATCACTAACGAACATGTCCCTATTTCTTTTTAGCAATTTGTTAATTTCAGGCTTGAATTCCTCCGGTACATGTACCTGTTCCAAATCTACATCAGGACTTTTATTATTTTGTTTATCGGGCATAGTAATTTCAGTAATATTACCTGCCCTTTCCAATTTAGCCAGCGGACACCCCCGTCTCAAAGTGATTGTCTGGTTAGTGTTATTCATTATCAGCAACTGAAATTTACGAGACTTTGGCATTTTTACAACTGCGTTGGCTACTGATATACCACATAAGTTGCTAACATATCCACTACTCAGCTGTTCGATTTCATATTCTTTGCCACGTCCATTTCTCAGCCTGGTTAATCCCAGACAAGCATGCAGATGTTGAGGTCTTAATGTTACTTTTTGAGCTAACCTAACAATAGAGGAAATATGAACATCCTCCTCTAATGCCACGTATTCTTCACCAATCTTCAATGCCCCCAGATCGAAATACATTCTCACCCCGTTCTGCATCAGCCAATCTTGGCCAAGTATAACGTTTCTATTGAGATTTTTCACGACTAAAAAATCATGGGGTATGGACTTACTTCCTATCTGGACCTGTAGACGACAAAGGCCTTCAACGTATAACGGGGATCCATTCGCAGTTCGAAGTTTAATGTCCCTCTTTTGCAGTTCAAGTCCCAGTCGCAATTTTTTAAATACCCTACAGCTTATAACCGATACCTCTGCTCCCGTATCTACCAATGCCCTATAAGGTCTACGATCTATTCTAATAAAGATGGAATTTGGCGCGCCCATATTACCAACTATGTGCGTTGGTACCGTCTTGTTCCATTCGTTGGGCGTCGCATGAACGGACCTCTGCCATTTCCCGGGGCGCGTCTACAAAATTTTGCTATGTGGCCTTCTTTCCCACAATTCCAACACCTAACAACGCTCCCGTTCCTCTCCCGCTCACGAGTCCCAACTTTTCTATTGTTCTTATTCCTATTATTATCATTATTATTATTAGATTTAGCGGGGCTTACGGCTTCTATCGGTACCCGTCTCCGAGAGTGGCAAATTTCCATAGGCTCCTCTTCGTATTCAGAGTTTGTGTTGAGTCGAATTTTCCATCTCAACTCAGATAACGCTTTCTGATAGGCAGCCTCCAGTGTTTGTGGCTCATCCTTCATAACTGCCATCTTTATTTCCCGATCCCTTAGACCTTTTATGAAGAATCCTAAAACTTGTTTTGTAACAACTTCATTCCTCCCGTCAACCCCAACATATGCGCCCTCCGCTAGGCGTACTACTTTCTGCATGTAGTCCTGCACCCCCTCCGTTCTACCCTGCCTAATGTTCACTAATTCAACTAACCGTGCGTCGGGGTCTAAAACCAATCCGTAATATTCCTTTAAAGAAGTTTTTAACTCCTTCCATGTGAGTTGTGGGTTACTAGCGATTAGTCTATATACATAGTGTCCAACAGCTGCCCTTGTTGTGAGAAGAGCTGCCTGACACTTGTCTTCTTCTGCCACGCGCACAACTCTAAAATACCTTTCCATATCCTCCAACCAAGCACTACAACCACCATCTTCTTTGCATGCTAATGGCTGTATATTTTTTAAAAAAGATTCTCCCCTTAAAGTGTTCGACACTGAACAAGCCATGTTTCTCAATTCTAGGGTCAGACCTTGAACAAAATCGGCAAAAGTATGCTGTTCCATTTTTTTTTTTTTTTTAAAATATAACTTATGAACAAGAGCAGAACACACACAAGATTGAATCAAAAGTCACCTACCTTTCGCTGCTGTCGTCCTGTTGTTTACTATTTTCGTCTTCTATCTGGTAGTTTTTAATTCCGTCGAATTTCAATTGTCGTCGTGGTAACCAAGCTCGTATCTATCTGTTTTGTTGTTGTTGTTTTAAAACAGCAAGTCACTGGGCACCAATTTGCGTATGTTATATATCGCCATATGACGACAAAACAACAAACACACATATATAAAAATATAAGGTTATATTTTTATTAATGACGACGAACTGTGTGGAATAGAGAATGGGAGGGTGAGGGCGCATATAGAATGGCTGACGGGAGTGTAGTCTGCCTGTGTTGTCTCTCTCTGCTTCCACCGGCCGCACTCTGCTACTGGTGAATCCGTGTGTCGAGGTCTTTATATAGTCCTCTAGAACCGGGACTTTCCTTCCGGTTTTTTGCCTCGCCCACGCAACGCCCACGTAATTCTAAGAGGCACCTGATCTGTTTGCCTCTGTAGCCATTTCCGCCGCTGTCGGAAATAAGGTCAAAATGACATCCGCTCCGGCCTCGACAGGATGTATTTCACAAACACCTGTCTTGTCGCTTCGCCGCCCCCTTCACCAACGGGAAACACCATCGCTTGCATCACTTCCTCGGGTGGGGCCAGATTGTTATATTACAATATTAATGTTAGACTTATCATTAGTGCACGGCAATCTGAAAAAAAATGTTTTTAAGATGCTAGTGGCTATAGTATAAGAGTGGTAATTCTATGTAGTGATGATGATGGTAACATAAAAGTCATTGCATGCTCTTTCAATTCATTACCACCAGCAGAAAAAAAGATTCTATATAATGATGATGATGGTAACATTAAAGCCATTGCATGTTCTTTCAAGTCACAACTACCAGCAGAAAAAAAAATCTATAGCCAAATCAAAAAAGAAGTATTAGCAATAATATTTGTACTGAAAGAAAAAGTCACCAGTTTATACACAGAAAAAGTTCTCATTTACAGACAGAACACAGACCTCTATTATCAGTTTTTGGCTAAAAAAAAAATTCTTACACAGCAAATAGAATACAATTACGATTATAAGATGGAATACCAACTGTCTGAAAAATCAGGACATGTGATGGGTTATCAAGATTGATGCCAAAAAATACTGAACTATTTGA
This sequence comes from Ascarosepion bandense, assembly GCA_037127315.1. Lineage (NCBI taxonomy): Eukaryota > Metazoa > Mollusca > Cephalopoda > Sepiida > Sepiidae > Ascarosepion > Ascarosepion bandense. The sequence continues at coordinate 6,776,129 of JBBBDQ010001045.1, forward strand.
AGATACTGTGATTGCAACATTAAAAAGTGAAGTAGAAATTAAAATGATATTATGCAATTTAATATGTGAACTACCAATTATCCTGGAAGAAATAAAAGTAAAAGCAGAACAAGAGGTTTTTCATTTAGATTCTTTTTTTGTGTTTTCATCACTTTTGTTATTAAATATCCCCACATTGCGACAATACAAGATTTGCCAAGAATAGTGAAATATAAGAATAAATTCTTTAATGTATTCCTTGTAACAATTGTTAGTTAATAGAGTAAATTCCTCTTTAGCTTATTTTGTTTTGTATTAAATGTTTTATTATGAAGATGTAATTTTCTTAAATCTTATGTTGATTTAAGACAAATTCTTTTCAATTATAGATGTGACAGAGTGTAGTACATCGAACAATTTAATTTTTTCTTCATTTTTGGATTTTGTCAGAAAGGATTGCTTTTCTATTTATCAATATTTTATGAGCCTTTCGTTTTTCATTGAATATGAAATAGTTATGATTTTGGAATAACTTGAAATAATTTTCAATCTATTTCTCTTCATGTAAATATATTGACCAGCATATATAGTCATACTATTCTCCAACTCCTATATCAATGTGGAACAGACTGTTGTCACTCAGTGTTGGCTTATTTACATATGCTCTATATCTGATATAGACCACTTTTACCCATAAATATAGCTTCCCATAAAATTGTATTTTTGATCATATTTAAGAAAAATCAATGTTTTTGTGTGATGTATTTCACTCTTTTGGACTTCATCAGACTAAAGTAATGTTCATATGGATGTAACAGCATGTGTACAAAGGAGATGGGAAGCTGTAATTTTAATCTTTTAAATTAGATTTTTTTAATATGTGTTTGGGTATATAGTCTTGACAATTTCATTTAGTTTCTTTACAATGTTCAACAGAATTAGACTGGACATAGAGTTGGCTTGGAACGAGAAATTGGGAAGCTGAGTTCGAATTCCAGTTGAATTCCTTGCGTTCATTTATGTGCAAATACCCTTGAGAAAGGTATTAATCCATCCCTTCCCTCCAGTTATGGGTTAAATAATAGGACAGATAGGGTTCTATAGCCTTGGCTGGCAACCAGTCTACTGCAGAAAGTAATGGCAACCTACTGCAGAATAATCTTCTACCCAGTCAATCTTTCGAGACATGATCGCGTAAGCGTATATCACGTATGGCACTTAACTGACTGATATTTTTGTAAAAGAAATTATTAATGCTCTTTTTATATTTTTATTTTCTATTATTGTTCCACCCCAAGCAAGTCAATACTGCCACTAGTGTGTAGGGGGTTACAATGAGAGAACATGGATGACAGAAGAGAAAACAGTATAGGTGATGTTGTAGAAAGGGTAAGAGAAAGGTGAGTCACAGAAATAGAAGATGACAATGCATCTTGCATTTAAACTTTTGGAGATTGTAGCTATCAGGGAAGCAAGGATGGGGAAAGGATGGGGAAAGGACTTCTACAAGTGGGAAGTGCAAGGACAGAAACTGCTGGAGTAGAATTGGCAGCTACATTTGCCTATTTTGATGGTAAAAGGGTAGGACCTAGTTGCTAATCTAGTTGCATGGGTAAATTGATAAGGGTGAAGCACCAGGGAATAAATCTTGTCAGAGCAGAAGCTATGAAAATACTTGTAGAAAAGACAGTGGGAAGCCTCATGCTTCCAAGAAAATTAAATTTCAACATTAAATGACCCATAAGGAGTTGATATGCTGCTAAACAAACAACAGTAATAGTTGTGTGTGGGAGTGCATAATATATATATATATATATACTCTGCATGTATCTTAGTTTGTATTTTTTCTACATGAAGCATCATAGATAGAACAGAATTGCTTGTCTACATTCTCATGATCTGTGATCAATACCATTACATCACTTTTATGTTCATTTGGCAGTTGTACTCAACAATCTTTTCTGTTCCTGACTTAGAAAATGACACAAATCCAATATTCTAAATGCTGCAACACCTTTGCAAGACAGCCAAAGCAAGAGGTGTTAAGAATCAGATCAATTGTTGCTGAGGATCCCACTGAAGCCTAAGTTAATTTAATGGTTATCACATTGTCTCTTTTTGTAAAGCAATCCCAGATTACTTTGCCAAGGAGGGAAAAAAATCATTGCTTTGATTTCATTCACAGTAGTGCTTGTTTGTTTTTTTGTTATTTTTTTTTTTTTTTTGACAGATTTTGTTTTTTATGGCTTATCAACCTTTTGCCTTTTGCAAATTATTTTAAGCTAGAAAATATTTTTATATCATAAAAACTTTTTTTTTTGAGATAATGATTTTCTGATACAAGTTTTACTAATAAACTAGCTGGGGGAGGAAAAAAGGTGGATTCATACCCTTTCCAAAGATATTCATATATAAGTAAATATCATGAACCGAACTGGAATTAGAACTTGATTTCTAGGTACTGACCATGCTTAATGTTGCTTAACTTCAGTGATTGTACAAGTCATTGTTTTAACATGACATGGCCTTAAGCCACAGCTGAGTGGGGAGTAATTATTTTATTCATTGTTATTATTATTAACGTAGCAGCCATTTGGGCAAAATGGTCAAGTAGAAAGTAAAAATATGTAACAGTGCTGACAATTTGTGGAAAACAGGAATTATGAAAACAATGAATGAAGAAAGTATTTAAGACATTGAAAGAGGTACATTGTACACAAGTAAAGTTAATATCTGGCAATATTATCAAAATGTATTTTTATCTCATTTATGAAGGTATCTAAAATCTAGGCATTGATCTTTTTTTTTTTTTTTTCCCCAAATCATTTCACTCACAGCAAAGCAGGATCGCCACTAGTGCACAAGCCGTTATAGTGATAGAAAAGACTGGGTATAAAGAAAAGATAAAAGATGGATGGGATTCAAGGAGACAGGAGATGGCAATTGATGTTGCATTTAAATTTTTGGAGATTGTAGCTATCAGGAAAGCAAGTAAATGGAAGGGAGTTCCATGGGTAGGAGGTGCAAGAAAACTAACTGTAAGAGTAGAAGAGTTTACCAGAAAAGGTAGTGTTCAGCTCATTAATTCAGTCAATTAAGTGCCTTAAATAATACATGCTTGGGTGATCATGTCTCTTTTGAGACATGACTGACCGGGCAGAAGATTTTCTCACAGTAGGTTGCCATTACTTTCTGTGGTAGACTGATTGCCAACCAAAGCTGCAGAACCCAATCTCCCTTGCTATTTAACCCATAGCAGGAAGGAGAAGAGACAAATTAATATCTTTCCCAAGGGCATTTGCATGTAAGTGAATGCAGTAGATTCAACTGGAATTCAAACTTGAGTCTCTGATTTCTTGTTCTGAGCTGATATCTACTGCACCACAATGCCAATTCTCTTCTCACTGTTAAAAAGAATAAAATAATATTTTTGTTCAATCAGACGATAGGGCAGCAGTTGAACTTTTTATTAGATGTCCACTGGTGGATTCTTGCTTTTAGCAAAATATTCAATGAAACTGATGTCATCAATTGAATTTACTTTTCTAAATGCCTAGTATAAAAGTCTAAAATATTCAGTTTCAGGTGAGAAAAGGCTTTCAACTTTATTGGGCTCAGGTAGATTTTTTAATTTCTGGAATCATCTTGGTAAAGTGCTTTTGTACTTTTTCTAGCTGTTGTACTCAGTGTAAGCTGACTATACATAGGAAGTAGATAAGATCTGAAGTTATTTAGAAAAAAATTATGTTTTAATAAAAACCTGTTATACATGGGGTTGCTGAAAAGTTAATGCTTGGAACCACTTTCCAAAATCTGTCAAAATGAATGAGAAGCTTTCAGTTTTCTCAGGTATATTTCCAACTCTGTGTCTATCTCTCTATCACCTAAGTTGCATATCTTATTTGTATTAATCCAGAATATATATAAATATATATATATATATATATATATACACTAGCAGTATAGCCCGGTGTTGCTCGGGTGTAATGAAAGCTTTAAAACTGGTCCTGGAACTCAGACTCAGCCTAAAGAATATTTGTGTGAAGTTTGGTGAGAATCGGATAAAAATTGTAGATTTGTATAAAGGACATACAGACAGATAAACACACACACACACACACATCTTGCCTTTTATATATATATAAATATATATATATATGTTATTGATTTTCTGCACTATTGTAAGAACTGCAACCTTGAAACTTCTGAATATCATTTCTTATGTCTTTGTCTATGAGTGTATCAAATTTGATTAAAATCTGACCACTCCTTCTATAACCTGATTTTTTTTTTTATTATCGATTTTTGATATTTATCGGGGGTACCTCGACACAAAACCTAGCTAAGAACACTCGCAGACGCTTATAGTACAACTGTGTAAATTTTCAAGAAAATCGGTTCAACTGTTTCGGAGGCTATAGGTAACGGACACACACACACAGTTCCATTTATAAATAAGTTTCGAGATATATATATATATATATATATATATATAGGAGAGAGAGAGTAAACATTTTATGCCTAATAAATTTAATGGTATTTTTTCTAAACGTAATGATACTTTCAAGTATCCTTTTACAAATGTCATTGTTATGTAGATAAAATAGCAGAAATGTTGATTAGTTCAAGTTTTTGATTTCCAGGGGTCATCATCAAGAGTTTTCAGTGAAAAAAATGATTGTTTTAAGTAAATTGTATCAATTGTTGAAAGTTGTTATTAAGAATACATTTATAAAAATAATAACTATTCAAATATACTGGGAAAAAAAATTACATATAAAAAATTCAAAATTTATGATTGCATGATCATTTCAGCAAATTGATTTTGCTTCATCAGTGATCTTTAATATTATGGAAAAATCAAAAAATTGAATGTTTGTGTGAGTAAAGAAACTGGAAGTAGGTTTGCGAAAGGAAAAGCATAACAAATAGAGAGGGGAAATAAATGAGGGAAGAAAGAAAGGAAGAAAGGGGAGGGAAAAAGTATGCTAGATTTGGAGATAGGAGATAGAAGGAAACACTGGTCAGGATGATGGGGAGAGATTCACTACTGTTGGTGATCTTCAATATTATGGAACATTAAAAAATTTGTTAAAGTATGTGTGTGAGAAACTGGAAATTAAACTGTAAAAAGAAGAGGGAAAGGAAGGGAGGAAGAGAGGAGGGGAAAAAGATATTTTAGATTTGCAGACAGGAGGATACACAGGCCAGTGGGGTTGTGAAAGATAGCTAGATACATTAAAAAACTCGCCCAAAAAACTCCATAAACTTGTTTTGGCCAATCAAAAATTGAAGTCAGAAGGCAATGTATTCCCCATTTTGTATGATCATTTGTCAATGAAAAAACTGTGTTCAAAGTGGGTGCCACATTTGCTCACAGGCGATAAAAAAACGTGTCGATGATTCAGAGGAAGGTTTTGGCCTTCGTATTTTGTTCATCAATTACCTTGAGAAAGGAAGAACCATCAATAGCCAATATTATATAGCATTATTAGTGCATTTGAAGGAAGAAATTGCCAAAAATGGCTACAAATGGAGAAAAAAAAGTGATCTTTCACAAAGACAATGCACTGTCACAAGTTGATCACAACAATGGCAAAACTACATGAATTGCATTTTGAATTGCTTTAGCATCCACTCTATTCTCATTGTAATCAGTGTATCACCCTAAAAGCAGACAATGTTGGTGAATAAAGTCGAATTTTGCCTAAAAGTGTTGTTTTATTAGTTAGGCCCAAGATTTATTGAGTAATGTGTTATATAATTAAAATAGTGGTTGGTTATACCAGCAGATGGGAGATTGAAAAAGTGCTCAATTCAAAATCAGTACAAATAAACTGAATATGTAGAGCTGACAATATGTCAAAGAATAGAACAACCACCAGTTACTTGTTACCTTTGACACACACACACACACACACACACACTATATTTTAATATACAAACATACTGTATATACTTGAGTATAGTGACTATTTTATAATTTTTTATGCAAAAAATAGTTTTGCACAATATTCAGGTTATATTTTGGAATTATACATTTTTATTGACCAGTTGCACTATACACAAGTAAATTTTTCATTTTTCATGAGTCACACTAGACATGAAGTTGGCTTATACATGATAATTCGTGTATATATATATATATATACATATATATATATGTGTGTGTGTGTGTGTGTGAACATTAAAGTCAACTCTCAGAGGTGATAGTCTGTTTCATGCAAAGCATAATTGTCAGGCCAAGACACTCATTTTTTGCAGATACGTTTACTTGTGTGTGAGGCATCCTGGGTATGACAAACTACATGCAACAGCAAAGCCTCCGATTATGACCAAAATTAACCTCTAAACGATCTTAGTATAAAAATACATCTTCATAGTAAAAATATCAGCAATAATTTTTTTTTTTTTAATAAAATAATAGCAATACATTTTTGTAAAAGGAATTACTAATGCTTCCAAGAAAATTAAAATTTGTTATATAAAATATTAGGACCTTGATTAAGTTATCACTGTTTTCCAACAGATGGCATTCCCAGAACTTTGTGTTTGTAGTTTTATATGACAACACATTTATAAGGAAGTACAATAAGCAACCTTGAAATTCAGTATATATGATTTTGCTGGAGTGTAAACAAATTTATTGTTCATAGCCTCAAACATGTTAGATTTCCTGCCAAAGAAAGTGTATTTGTACGGAATTTCACTGCACTTTTTTATTGAAAAGAAATCCACAGCTGAAAAGCCCAGAATTCTTGTTGAGACTTAGTGACCATGCTCTCTTAAAAACAACAAGCAGATATTTTGTTTTTTTTAATCATTTCACCCCAAGCAAGGCATTCCACTGCCACTATAGCGCAGAGGGTAACATAAAGTGACTGAATATAGGAAATGTCAGAAGGAGGGTGATAGATGAGTAAGGAGGTACATAGGAAGAGTGTTTGAGAGAATGGTGCGAGTTAGTGTGTTAAGAGGTGTCTATTGACCTTACATTTAAACTCCTGGAGGTTGTAGCTGTTGGGGAAGCAAGTCTACAGAAGGGAATTCCACAGGCGGGAAGTGCAAGAAAAGAAGCTGTTGGAGTAGAAATTGCGGTTACATTTCATCGGTTTCACTGTAAAAGGGTGAGACCTAGTTGCTAATCTAGTATCTCGTGCAAATTCGTACCTAGGGGGCACCAGTGATCTAAGTTCATCGAAGCAGAAGCCATGAAAGTATTTATAGAAGAGGCACAGGGAAACCACATCATGCTGGTGAGAGAGTGACTGCAGGCGGTCAGCCAAGTTGGTATCGATTGGTTTAGAAGTTTTAAAAATAATAATTTTGATGTTGAAGATGAAGAATGCTATGAAAATTGAAAACTGGAAGCATTACTTCATGATGACTCATGTCAGGCATAAGTTAAACTTACAGAATCATTATGAATTGATCACACATTAATTTCAAAATGTTGAGTCGAAGCCGGAAGATATCGAACAGCATATTGTCACATGGGAACAGCTAGTTTAATGGCAGAAAAAGAAAGTTTTTTTTTTTTCATTGTATTGTGACTGGTGATAAAAAGTGGATACATTATGAAAACTCTAAGCGTAGAAAGTTGTGGGGTAAGTTTGGCCATGCATCAACATTGGCAGCAATGGTTCACGGTTTCTGCGCTGCAGTTGGTGGGATCAACTAGATGTAGTTTATTATGAGCTGCTCAAACTGACTGAAAGTATTACTGGAGTTTGCTATCAACTATAATTGATGTATTTAAGCTTAGCATTGAAGAAAAATGGCTGCTATACAAGCAGAGACACAACAAAGTGATTTTGTAACATGACAATGCTAAGTCACATGTTGCAAAATGGGTGAAAACCTACTTGGAAATGGTTAAAGTTCTACCCCACCAGTCATATTCACCTGACATTGCCCCATCTGATTATCACTTGTTCTGATTGATGGCACATTGCCTGGTTGAGCAGCACTTTCATTCTCATGAAGATGTCAAAAATAGGTTGACTTGTAGTTAGCCTCAAAAGATATGTCATTTTTCTGACGTGTTATTCAAATGCTGCCAGAAAGATGGGAAAAAGTAACGGCTAGCGATGGACAGTACTTTCAGTGACATGTTTCTTTCAAATTTTTGTAAATAAAACATAACTTTTAATGAAAAATTAGCAAAATCTTATTCAAGGTCTTAATATACTGTACATACTTGAGCATAGTGTGAGCTTTTATAATCTTTTTTTTTTTTTTTTTTACATGTAAAAAAATAGGGTGTCATACAACATCCAAGTCATTGTTTCTGGTGAGGTTAAAAATCATAGATTTTTGCTGACCAGTTCCACTATATGCAGGTAAATTTTACGGGTGGAGTTAAAATTAATGAGGTGCGCTACACATGAAGTTGGTTTATACACAATATATATATATATATATATATATATATATATATATATATATATCTAAATCTAAACTTATTTATAAATGGAACTTTGTCTGTGTGTGTATCCGTTACCTATAGACTCCGAAACGGCTGAACTGATTTTCTTGAAAATTTACACAGTTGTACTATAAGCGTCTGTGAGTTTTCTTAGCTAGGTTTTGTGTCGCGTTATCTCTGATAAATATTGATAATCGAAAAAAATCGGTTTATAGAAGGAGTGGTCCGATTTTAATCAAATTTGATACACTCATAGACAAAGACATAAGAAACGATATTCAGAAGTTTGAAGTTCTTACAATAGCGCAGAAAATTGATTTTTATATATATATATATATATATATATATATATATATATAAAAGGCAAGTGTGTGTGTCTGTTTATCTGCCTGTATGTCTGTATCTTTTTTCAGCCCTTTTATTTTAGTTTTTGCTTCAGGTTTGGCTCTAAGTAGGAATAATTGTAGTTCTTAGTCTCAGCCATGATACCATTTACTCAGAGGACTTATTTGGCCTTCAAAATTCTGTTTACAATGAAAAAAACTTACTTGATATCGATACCAGGAAATCAAAATTTGACTTACATCCATTCATTTTTCTTTCAGTTTACAGTTTCGCTTTAACTGGAAACAACTATTGCTGTTTGGTCTTTCATACCAACATCCAAAGAGTCTGAGCTCCAGGATCATGGATGAGTTTTAAAGCTTTCATTACACCCGAGCAACGCCGGGCTATATTGCTAGTATCTCGACCCTCATAAGGCATGTGGAGACGATGGAATCCCGGTGATAGTCCTTAAGAGGTGTGCTCCTGAACTTTCTCCTGTCCTCTCTAAACTATTTAACTACTGCCTTTCTGCTTCCTGCTTTTCCTGCATGCTGGAAGTTCTCTTCAGTCGTTCCTGTATTTAAGAATTGTGGTGAACCTTCAAACCCATCCAACTATTGCCCTATCAGTCTTTTACTGATATTCAGGAAAGTATTCGAGGCTATAATCAATGCTGAAATAGTTCATCATCTCACCGCCCACAAACTCTTCTCTGACAGGCAATATGGATTCCGCTTTGCCAGGTCCACGGCCGGCCTGCTAACAACCGTAACGGAGTACATGCTACAGGCCCTTGATGAGTCTGACGAGGCTCGCGCGGTTGCTCTGGACATCTCCAAGGCTTTCGACAGGGTTTGGCACTCTGGCCTCCTATGCAAACTACGCGGTTATGGTATTACCAGTTGCCTGCTTGACCTAATCCAGTCTTTCTTAAATAACCGCCAAATGAAGGTCGTTCTGAATGGGCGAACTTCTTCGTCCTTCAGCACGAATGCTGGTGTCCCACAGGGCTCTATCCTGGGCCCGACGCTCTTCCTTATTTTCATCAACGACCTCCCAGATGAGATCAAGTCCCAAGTAGGCATCTATGCAGATGACACTACAATATACTCCCACACCAGTAAGAAACCTGTCGTGGCAGACAGACATAATCTCGCTGCTGACCTTGAACGAGATCTACACTCTGTGGTGAACTGGTGCAAGAAGTGGCTTGTCAACTTCAATTCATCTAAGACCAAGCTGTTGTCTGTCAACCATTACAGGCAACCTCTCCTGCCTCCCATAAGCATGGACCAAGCGATTCTCCGGAGAGCAATACACTACGCCTCCTCGGACTTACCCTGTCCTCAGACTTCAAATGGAACCACTATATTGAATCCATAGCAAAATCTACTGATAAGAAGGTTGGATCACTATGTCGATTCCAGGATGTTTTTCCCACCTGAATCCATCCTGCATATATGCAAGTCAACCATCCATCTGTGCATGGAGTACTGCTGCCATTTATGGTCAGGCGTCCCTGCCATTCTCCTCAGTGTTCTTGACAGGCTCCAAAGGAGAGTCTGTAAAGTGATAGGTACTGATCTGGCGGCTCGACTGCAGCCACTTCCCCATCGTCGAAATGTGGCCTCTCTTTGTCTGTTCTATAAATACTTTCATGGCTTCTGCTCGGACGAACTTAAGTCACTGGTGCCTCCTCAACAGGTGTTTACTCGTGCAACCAGACTGGCAACTGGGTCCCACCCATTCACAGTCAGGTTAGCCAAATGCAGACGACAATTCTACTCCTGCAGCTTCTTCTCTCGCACTTCCCGCCTGTGGAACTCGCTCCCATATTCTTGCTTTCCTGACGGCTACAACCTCCAGAAATTTAAATGCAAAGTCAATACTCATCTATTAACCACTGGACTCTAGCTCTCTCCCCACCCCTGTATAACCCTCCCTTTCTCTCTACCTATGTATCTGTCATCGCACCTGCTTTCTCAGCTTTCTATTGTTCCTTTCTTACTAGTTTGTACTCCTCACTCTTTTCTAATTAATCTTTTTACATTTATGTAGCCCCCTCCATATCAGTGGCATTTCCGCCTTGCTCGGGATGAAATGATCAAAATATATATATATATATATATATATATATATAAAGTTGATTATATAGATCAGAATCTGACAATATGACATAATAAAAAACAAGGTAGAAAATGTGTCTCAATCTAACATTTCATTTTGATGAAGCTTTAATTAAAGCTTCATCAAAGATCAGATTTATGATGAGAAAGGAAAAGATTTTAAATTTTACAGACATTGTACTAGAATGTTGTTTTCTTATTGGTCAGATATGTGCCACATGTATGAAAGCAATAGACAATTATTTTTATATGCATGTATGAGGAAAATGTTTGTAAGTGTATGTATATGTATGAAAACAAGTCTGTTTACATGTATAACCTTGTGCAAATTAATTGAAACAATTGCTTTAGTTTCCTTTCTTTCACCATACGGTCCAGTTTTAGACCCACTGGATTGATAAGGTAAAATAAATTTCTATTTTTTCCTCAGATTAGGTCATTTGTAGTTGTGTGCAGTAATATGAATCTATTTTCTAGGTATGCATTTTTCATTTTGTTTCAATTAATTTGCACAAGGTTGTATGGGTGCATAATAATACACGTCAAGTGCATTAAAATGATGGATAATTTTTAAATATATGTGTGAGAAATCTTGGATGTTAAAGTGTATGAATGTGTGTATTTTGTTGGTTGGTAAATGTTAATGTATGTGATAAAATGTTTGTAGATGTTTCTGTTAAAATTGTAGTGAAGAATATATACAATCCATAAAAATGTCACGTTCTTATATTTTGTTCAATCAAAAAAATAAGTTTTTTGTGGTTGGAATCTTTCATTGAATTTTTTTTGCATGTATTATACTACTAATTTGTATGCATTATTTAGAATATCATATATAGTTAAAATATATTCATGTTATATAGGATATTATATATACAAAGAATATTATTATAATATTATGGATTATTTAGAATATATATATATATATATATATATATATATATATATATATAACTTGCTATATTCATGATGGAAGTACAATAATTATCAGGGAGAGCATTTGTATTGTAGTTATAAATATCAACAGTACATCATGTTATTTTTATGCCCCAAGTTATTTTAAGACTATTCTAAGTTGAGGCATCATACAATGTTGATTCCTCTATATTTCCACACCTCTCCACCTCTTCCTTTCTCTTGCTCCACCTCTTCCTTTCTCTTGCTCCACCTCTTCCTTTCTCTTGCTCCCCATTTTCTTTTCTCTTGCTCCCCATTTTCTTTTCTCTTGCTCCCCATTTTCTTTTCTCTTGCTCCCCATTTTCTTTTCCCCATTCTTTTCCCCATTTTCTTTTCTCTTGCTCCCCATTTTCTTTTCTCTTGCTCCCCATTTTCTTTTCTCTTGCTCCCCATTTTCCTTTTCTCTTGCTCCCCATTTTCCTTTCTCTTGCTCCCCATTTTCCTTTCTCTCGCTCCCCATTTTCCTTCCTCTCGCTCCCCATTTTCTTTTCTCTCGCTCCCCATTTTCTCTTCCCCTTTCTTTTCTCTTCCTCCTCCTCCCTTCCTTTTCCTCTCTTTCTCTCCCTCTCCCTTTGCCCCTTCTCTTCCTTTTCTTCTCTCTAGAAGAGTCGTTTTAGTTATCCTATAATAGAAACAAAACGAAAGATCGCTAAGTAAAAATACCAGACGTCTTTTCAGAGAAAAATTTTTTTTAAATCTGTCAAGAAAGTATCCAACTATTGAATATTAATATTATCCCCCCCCCCTTGAAATACTTCCCGTCATACCTTCCACATTTATCCCACTATTCCTACCACTTTTTAAAACAATCTGTGTATTCCCCTTTTGGGATTGCCATCAGCTGCTTGGTTTCATTTTTCTTAATCAACTCCATGATGTTTCAATAGTAATTACATTTGTACTTTTGGGCATTTTTTGCTTTTCTAATTTGCCTTCAGACTACTTTTACAAAATTTTTCAGGGAGCTAAATTTTTGTACTTGCTTGATTTTGACATCGCTGATTTGTAGCTTTCATTCTGATTTGTTCAGCTTGCTAACAATCATAGGTTCTGTTTTTTTTTTTTTACAGTTGATGGTTAGTCCATTCTTATTTTCTTTTTCCACTTTATCTAGGAGTTCCTGCAATTTTCTTTTTGTGTATATCATCAACATGATTATCTGCATATCTTAAGTGTTAACTAATAAAGGTATACTTTAAACGTTTTATATTTTACTGTTTACTTTAAAGCTAAAAATTATATTCAATCTTCTCATGCTAAAAGGTTGAACCATAATATGAACTTCCTGATAAAAAAATATTTTTTTAGTTTAGTATAGTCTTCCACAAGGTCAATAAAGTAGGGCATTAAACTGATTACACTTGTAAGGATCTGCATATTCAGCTTTTGTAAAGTGTCTGGTAAGTAATATATATGAATAACAAAAGCAATTACACACTTTCCTTTTTGGCTAGTTTATATTATTTGCACTCTGTGATTCTTTGTTTAAAGAAAGAAAATTAAATTTTTGACCTCTTCAAAAACAAGAGTGTTTGTATAATACAAGTTGAGAAGATAGCAATTCTTGTTTATTGGAAAAGTAATGGTCATGCACTTGTTGGCTGATTGTTCAACAACAAGCAAATAAAATTATTCATTTTCTTCATCATCTTGGCAAGAGATCTTAAACTCAAGGATTCTTGTCTTGTAAAAGTAAAAAAGAAATGAAGTGCTTGAAATGTAAATTTATTATCTGGCTTAATTGGAAATGACAACAACTAATAAGCAAAGACAGAGTTAGGAGATTAAAATAATCATGTAATGAATTCAAGCCATCATGGGGAATAATTATTTGGATTTTGTTTATATTTTTGTAAGTTGATTATGACTGTAGACATAATGATAAAAATTTGAATGGCTAATCCTTATTTAAAAAGGCATGCTGTAAAGTTCTTTGTCTAACTCACTTTCCAAAATCTAACCAAATAACAAATCCTCAGATTTTGAGGAGGGGCTTCTTGAGCAAATTGAAAACTTTTCAGTACATTCATTTTAGCAGCAAGAATTCTTGCAAACATGTTTTGTTAAATAATATAGACAAGTTCTGTCGATCAATTTCTTTAATTAGTCTTTCAATTTTCTAAATAAGTTGTTTTTTTGTTATTGGTAAATTTGCGAAGATTCATATTGACTTTTATTTTATATTATTTTTTCATGAGTACTTTAAATGTTACAACATATACATAAAAGTGGACATTGAGGTCAAAATTCTGTTATAGCAGCTAACTGAGAGAGATCAGGCCAAAATATTTTAGCACTCGTTTGTACATATAAGCATTCAAACATTAAAAAAAATATTATTGTCTCTGTATTTATGCCTGTTTGTATGTGTGTTTGTTTTTATGTCTGAAACTAGAGAACTTAACCAAATAATATTTGTAAATTATCTTAACCAAAAGAATTTTTTATTCAGTTTAAGAAAAAAAGATTATTTTCAAGAAAATAAAACTTGTGAGATTTCAGTAGTTAATAATTGCAAGAAAAAACTTAAAGTATCTAGATGTATTCATGTTTAATTAAAAAAATCTTGTTTAATCTGTATATATTTCAGATAAAAATAATAATGTCTAATCTGTATATATTAAAGATAATAATGTCTAGTCTGTATATATTTCAGATAACGGTAATGTTTAATATTCAATTTTTGTAATTTGCATGATTGGCTGTACTTTTTGCTAAAAACCATACATTGCGATTGATGTTTAATTCTTTCTTCTCTCTTTCCTTTACTACTTTCTGTAGGAGATTCTTTAGTTTTCTTGTGTTTGTTATCAACACTGTGACATTTGCATGTCTAATGTTGTTAAAATTGCAAATAGAACTTCTAAAAATGGTCATCTTTAATCTGTATATTTTTCATAAAAAGTTTGCTATACTCAAGAACTATCAGAAATACTGAACATTACTTGTTTAATTATATCCAAGTTTTGAATATGAACAGTTCACTGATGGAACTATGAGTTTAAAATAACTTGTTCTAAAATCAATGACACCCATTGGATAGGCATCCATCTTTACAGACAGTATTGTCTTACTGTAAAGATTTTCCAAGAGTTGATCTATTTTTATGCCAAGAGCAATTTTTATCCATGGTTAAGCAGCAAATTTCTACCATTTCAGTCTGAAAATATATGACTGCTGGCTTGTTCTTTTTTTTTTTTTTTGCTGTTGGCCTCAAATCAATTAATCTTTGAAACTATGTCAGGTTTCAGGTGCAAGACAGATTTTTGTATTAACATCTAACAATCAGCATTTACTATTGTAGCATAGAGCTTCACAATTTATTCACTATTTTCTGTTTCTATTCAGTTTAATGCATTTGTCTGAAGTTGGATCTCTTTTTATTTGACAACTTTTCACAGAAGTTAAGCAAGAACAGGCAAGTGATAAGCTATGAATTGGAGATATCAAAATTAATCAAATATGTGAATTTAAGTATTTCGGAGTTATGTAAGCAGACAACAGAAAATATAACTCTGAAATCTGAAGATATTTTCCAAAATGTAAACAAATATTAAGAAACAGGAAGATTTTGTTAAAAACAAAAAGATGTTATACTGTTACTGATATTACATCAATCCTATCCTTTCTATTATAATAAAGTTTATTTGTGTGTGTGTGTGTGTGTGTGTGTGTGTGTGTGTGTGTGTGTGTGTATATATATATATATATATAACTCCTGTTATACTCCTGGAGAAAGAGACAATAATGACAAATTGTCAGCTAAGTTCATTATCTTTACTACCAGTTATTAAACCTCTTGACGTGTGTTTGGTCTTAAACCATGCGCTATTTTATTTTTTTGCAATAATTATGTTGTTGAGTAGTAAAGAATATATATCCTCTTTATTATAATAAAGATCGTTGTGTATTTGTGTGTGTGTGTGTGTGTGTATATATATATATATATATAAATTTCCCTCCTGTCATGCTCGAGGTTGGGGTTGATTTTTTTTCTTATGTAAGATAAAGTAGTAGGTATTAGGTTGTTACAAAAATGATGGGCAATTTCAGAAACATAATATTATCTTTCATAATTAAGTGCAGAAATGTGAAAATCAATAAAAATACAAGCCTTGAACATCTGTGCAGCTCTGTTCATTGGTTGACAAGGTTATTTATTCGTCGTTGATAAAAAGTGATGCAGTGAAATCTTTGAAAGCTGATTTGTATTTGAGTATGGATCTAAAAGTTTTAACATTTAAAAATGTGCTTAAAAATGATAATCAGTAGGTGAAAGATAAGAATATGGAGGATGGGATAAAGTCTTGTATCCAAAGACTGAGTTTTTGTAATGTCATTCTTGCAACAGGTGGTCATGCATTATTGTGGGGCAGAATTTTTTGCTGGTGTGCATGCATTTCAGGAAGTTGATTGCAATAAAGCTCTGCATTAATGCTTTTATTTGGCTTCCAGAAAGTTGTAGTGGATAACACCAATTGCAGACCACCAGACTATCTTTTATTGATGCAACTTTGCCTTTAAGAAATGTTTGGGGGACTCATGATCAAGTCAGTGATCATGAGAAACTCCTTTAATGAGCTTTTTCACCTTGCCAATAGCATGAGACTGTTGTAGTGCTGGCAGCATACATCTGAGATATTTATCTGACACTTTGATGTGGGGTTTGCTCAACAACTGCTTTCAATTGTTCATTGTCAAGACTACATGGCTGTCCGCTATCTTACTTATTTTCAAGGCTCTCATCATCAGTATGGAATTTCTGGAACCACATTCATACTGTTTGATCACATGTGGATCCATGTTCCCATGCTCTATTGATATTGGTAGGAGTTTGGGAGGCACTGTGCCCAAGTTTGAACATGCAAGAAAAATAAATGAAGATCATGTTTTGTCATGTTCATAATTAAGGGCTTCTATACTTCAAAAGTAATTCTGTCTGAAAATAACTTTAAAAATTATTAAAGTACACACATGATTATGTATAGCAAAATTCACCTAATAGATGCCGTGAATACAATGTCAAAATAGCTTTTCAAAATATGACTTTGTGAGTGGCCATTATTTTTGTAACAAACTAATACATCAATATATATATATATATATATATATATATTAGTTGTCGTTGCTTTAGAAGGCATATTGATATAAATACTTTGCAATTGGGATCAAATATAGAGATCAGAATTTCAATTAAAGAACAAATCAGAGATGTTTTTCAATTTAACATATTTCACTTCTATTTATTATTCTTTGATGAAGCTTTAATAAAAGTGAAACATTTTTAAGATAGTGCTTTATGTCCATAAAATTGTGCAATAATTAGGTTGGCTACCTGATAAATGGAATGTGTGTTGTGGTGCAATGGATATTGGCTTGAAATGAAAAATCAGGGAGCTGAGTTCAAATTCCAGCTGAATTCATTGCATTCACTTATGTGCAATACCCCCGGGAAAGGTATTAATCTGTCTCTTGGTGCTGAATGAGAATACCACATCAAAAGTAATAAAACTGAAGAGAAAGAAGGGAAAATGATAAGATCAGGTTAATGGCAGGTTAACATCTTTACTGTCAAGGAGGGAAAAGAAACAAGGGAAAAGGGTAGGATGAGAAAGGAAAAAAGAAAAAAAGAGAAAAAGTTGGTTAGTATGCATTCTTTGGGGCCAAATCCCAAAATGAATCTCCACTCTGATTAGTCAAAAGAAGCACACATGTAAATTTTTATATTTTCCCCACATACATACATAGCAAACCAAAGTTCTTGTCATTTAAATGTAAATCATCTGCACAACCAACAGCAACATTGCCTGACGATGAGAATCTATCTCGAAAGAAAGAAATTTCCATGCCGCAATGTACAATTAATTCATAACTGTATAATTATATATATATATATATATATATATATATATATATAGTTTAAGTTAGTGTGAAAAAGAATAAATGAAATAGATCCATGACAGCACTTATTAATCATATTAGTACAAACTAAACAGTATTATTTACTGAACATCCATTTGATTTTGTTTGAAATTATGAAAATAATATTACATAATCTGTGGATTTTTTTACAAGGTCAACTAGTTACAGATAATTACACTGGGCAAAATGATTTAGTGAATGAAGCTTTAGAGCTGCTTTTACCTAATTTGGTATCACTGGTTTCAAAAAGTATGCAAGTAGCTGAAGTTGACTCCCAGTTGTCCATAATTACAAGCCAGAACCTTTTTTTCATAACAACTTAGTAATAAAGTTCATACAATTTATCTTTTATCTCCCAGTCATACTGGAATACATCAAAATTTATACAAAGGGAGGTAAGTAAAAAAAAGGAGAAATACATGAGTTATACTTCTTGTATAGAATCATTACAGCAAAAGCATGACACATGTAGGTACTACAGTATTAATATATAGATTAATTAACATATAAAAGATTTCTGAACTTGATCTATTCTGGTTTGGTATTCTCATCTAGTTACTTCATGTGATATGTTTCAAGTTAACTTTTATGATCGAGTGCTATAAATACTATTTTCTTAATTTTGAAGTAGAGTCAAAGTTGATGATCTGTTCTGAAAGGAGAAATATTAATCTTAAGATTTATTACTTTCATTACTTTTCTGTTCAGATCAATTATTTGTAAAATCATTCAGGACATTCAACTTCAGATAATGGGAAAAGTTCTTTGGAATACAAGGAGGAGTTGGATGTTTGAAGATAAGTGGTCAGTTTGTGAGCACAAGATACTGATCCTCACAGGACAGTGACTTTCAATTATCTTGAGATAATACTTTTATCATAAACTTATAGATTTCTAATTGAAATTGATTATCTTATTCCTCTTTGCTTGATGGTATGTCTGTAAGAATTATTTTCTGTTCTGTAAGTTCAGTTAAGAATTTGAATTGATTAAGTTACTTTGAGCTTTGCTACTATGAAAACTGATTATGGTTGATCACAAAGATTATGAAGATGAAAGCTTATACAAATCATATAATAGGAAGAGTCTGTCATAGAAACATTCAATGATTTATTTATACATTCTTTTCTTTGGTTGATTCATTGGTTGTCTATATACTGACACCAAAGATTTCCAAAAACTTTAAGAATATATGAATCTACATATTGCAAATAGTTATGATTTGAAATGAACATATTTTTGATGGGTTAGAATGTTATCATTCTGGCCACAAAACCTGGGATCAAATCTCACTATCATTTTATCAAGGTGGTGATTTTTTGATAATATAATTCTGGAAAGATGATCAAAGTATGCAGCATCATTAGGAAATGCCATAAAACTATAATAAAAATTTACCAAAGCATTGTGATCAAATCTGGGGGAGAGAAAAAATTTTGGAAGCTGTTGATGGGTGTGTTTATGGTGAATAAAAAGTAACTCTCTTCTCTTCACTGTTTACAAATTTTGCAATCCAGTGTGAAATCTAATTTTGACCAATATGAAAAAGGATTAACTTTGTATTGAAGGAAAAATATGAAGCCAAATTTCTTGATTGGGTATTATTTTCTAACCAATGAAAGGAAGCAATTTACAAAACTGAGAGAAAGTTGACAAGCCTGTGTGAAAAAGTCTTTTGCTTATATATAGTGAAGGAAAGTGGAATCAGTTAAATAGGAGCAGAGATGAAATCACTGCCACAATGTAAGGAAGGAATTTTAAGCTGCTGAACTGGACATGCCTCAAGAACATACATTCTCTCTCTTTTTCTTTCTTGTGTGTTATTTTCCTTTATCCCTTTTCCTCACTATTCTTGCCATTAACAAAGAAGACAACAACAACAAGACTCCTTAACTGACTCCTAAAAATTAATGTCAATAAGTACAATTTTCATTTATTGCTTTACCTTCCTTTTCACTTGCTCACTGCCACTAAGTGAAAGAAAAGAACATCGACTTTATGACTACCCTGTTAATCTTTCCTACATACACACATTTCGCTACAAACTCTGAATTCATTTAACTTCATACTACACTTTCTCTTTGAACATTTACACAGTTAATAATTTCACTTCTTACAAATTGATATTATTCTCTTCTGCAAATAAATTTCCATTTAAACATAAAAATGTAACACTTTTATTCTTTCCAACCTCCTGATGATGATAACTATAACTTGTAGGGAGTCTGGTCGTGTTTGGCACAAAGCCAATTTAATAAACATGATTGAGCTCCTTACATGCTGACACAAATTTATAAGTCATCATGACTGAGGGTTTGAATATACTGGCATTGTGTAATTGCTGATCATGCTAGATTATCTGCTCTCACCTTTGCTGTATAAACCACAAGTCAGCTGAGTCTATGTTGAAGAAACACAAATATTCCTGAGCAGAAATTAGTTAGCCACCCTCACAAATGTGCATACTAGGTAATGAATAAGAAGCTATTACATTAGTTATGGTATAATAATTTTTTTTCTGGATGCTAATATGTATCACAGTATTTATAATTTTTCAAAATATTTACACTGAAACTTATTTCAAGTTCACAACTAATAATTGTAGATGATTATACTACATAAATATATCATTATCAGTTCTGTTCATATGAACCTTTTGTTTCAGATGTAATAATTGCAGGTATATGCTGACAAATCTCAATGCCAGGCATACCCAGACTGCCTTCAGAAGGGTGGTTGTAGCAAATCTTTTGATATACCTTGAGAGCCTTGCCTTCTCACAAGAAAGAGAACAAAACCTTTACTAATTGCAATAGTATCTTAGATGAGAGTGGAAGCACAGAGAATTAGGTAGATGTGTGGTCAGAGTTACCAAGTGGACAGAGTTGTCTGGTAGTGCAAGAGTCTGGGATGGACATGAAGCAGAGGTCTAGCAGTTAGTCCCTTCCATTAGGGTTGTCAGAGAAATGCGTGGGGAAGTCCACCACTTGCGTAAGGGATTGGGTGATTGAAAAATTCATGGTGTGGACACCAGCAGGGTCGGTGACAGAGTTCTACAACCACTTGGTGTGGTGGGCATTAAAGTCACCAAACACGAATATATGGGCAGAGGGATGGGAAGAAATGGCTTTGTCAATATTGTCAGAGATGCTGTCAAGTAACGAACAGTCAGGGGAGGAAGGGGAGTGGTAGAGAAAGAAGAGATAGCTAATCGAGCTTAGAAGTGAGAGGCAGAAGCACATGAAAGAATGATCCGGGGATTCAAGGGATGTCGCCATAGCTAGGGGAAGGTGTTCGCTGACATACACACCAAGCCCATGCATATGAACATTGGAGTTCTTCCTGAAAAGGGGAAGGTAACCAGGAACGTCAAACTCAGAAGAGGGGATAGAATGGTTAAGGTTAGTTTCACATAAGGCCAAGATATCAGGTGAGTTAGTGTGAAGGAATGAATCAACGCTGAGGAAGTTAGTGCGGATACCACGTATGTTAGTGTAAGAGATGCAGATGGGTTTGGGTGTTTTCAGACTAACTGGTTTAGATTTGCTGTTATGTTTGCTTTTTTCCAGAGTGATTCAGTTAAGGAGAGGTCTTAGAATAGAATCAGTCGGTCACTTGTTTGCAGCATGTGAAGGATGGAGACTGGCGCGGCCTACAACATAATGTGGCCTTGGGGTTGCTCACCGAACGTTCATTCAGGGAGGCCCGTCCATGCGCAATATGGCACTACAAGAACCCTGGTATTATTCAACTGTTGATCAGAGCAGCCTCTCAAGATGCTACGCAAGAGTTCAGGCTCCTAACTACCAGTCGGAAGTAGCAACCAGAAAACTGCCAACCCGCTACCCTCAGAATGTAAAGATGTTGCCACTATACTCCGTAACTGCAAAGAGCTTCCATCTGAACTAACACTAAGACCGAAGAAGGGGGATGAATCAGAAATCCCTTCCTGAACAAGAAACAAGGCGATCACTTCTACTCTTGATCAAAAGAAGTGGGTGGAGTGTGAGACCAGGCGATAGTAGGAACTATCTACTCCAATTAAAAAAAAAATAAAAAGGAAAGAGTAACTGAAATTTACTAAGTTGAAAATAACCTTCAATTGCAAAATAATTTACACAAACTACTTAGGTTAGTGACAAAGCAAATAAAAACAAAAAATTCAAAGAGGAACAAAAAACCGAAAAATTAAAAAAAAAAAATAATTAAATTAAATTGAAAATTACAGAAAAGACAGACTGATTCCGGGTTGACTTACCATGAGGAGGTAACACAGAAAGTTGATTTAATTAAATTTCTGAAGTCAAAAATAAAATTTAAACATTTTTTTCAGAATGTAGGCAAGTTAACCAACACATGTTTACTGGCCACCCGGTAGGAAGTGAATGACTCAAAGAACAAATCTTTACTCCTCTACAAGACAAAACTAACGGAATATGTAGTCACAATCCGCTTATCTGTCAATGTGAGGCATCTGATATTTTTTGTTTTTAATCATATCACCCTAAGCAAGGCGGTAATGCCACTGATGTGCAGGGGGCTACATAAGAGTAAAAAGATTAGTGAAGAGAAGGATGGGAATATAGGTATGATGACAGTTGCAAAGGTGGAGAGAAAGGAAAGGATATACAGGGTGGTGTGGAAAGAACTAGGGTCAAGTAGTTAAGAGATAAGTATTGACCTTGCATTTAAATTCCTGGAGGTTGTAGCTGTCAGGAAAGCAAGAATAAGGAAGCGAGTTCCACAGGTGGGAAGTGCGAGAGAAGAAGCTGCAGGAGTA
Source organism: Ascarosepion bandense (assembly GCA_037127315.1). Classification (NCBI taxonomy): domain Eukaryota; kingdom Metazoa; phylum Mollusca; class Cephalopoda; order Sepiida; family Sepiidae; genus Ascarosepion; species Ascarosepion bandense. Next base: position 6,798,648 of record JBBBDQ010001045.1, read on the forward strand.
GAATTGTTGTCTGCATCATGCCTCTTGGATGCATTCTTAACTTTCCCTGCATGCAGTTCAGTGGTCATATTTGTTGCCTTCAAAATCATTGATCCTTCTTGATAAGCAAGGATGCCAGTTCTGTCTTAGCTAAGGCTACTTCTCCATTATTATAGGATTTAATTGCCTGATCAACTTCAGACTCATATGCTGTTTGTGCTGCTAAACAAATTAGGTTGTGTTGATGATATATATAGTACTCAGCAGCAAACAACCTAATTTTGAATTTTAATAAATCTCACCACTTATTTCTAACCATAGTTCCTGTCAATTTCTGCTGTAGCATTAGTATTAGCTGATCCTGGAAATATCAAGTAGCCAACTATCCTAGCTTTAGGCTTATCTAAGTTTACACAAACTTGAATGAATCTATGATCCATGAAAACTATCGAATGGAAAATTGGACAACCTAAGAGTACTATATTGGCTCATTTAAGTAGGCCAGTAGATGACTCTAGAATGCACCACTAAAACCAAGCTGCCATTATTAGTCCAATTCCACACTATCTGTCAGGGGTGCTCATTATGATACTTATTGACAGGATTGAACTTGCTGATTAAGTTCAGAAATGGCTTTACATCCAGGTATTTAGTATCCAGTCTTTCCCTTGTGTGATTTATTAGGGGTCAGAGACAGCATTCCAATCACCCACTAAAAATACCTGACAAGATGTCATCAAAAACAAATCAGGCCACTCTGCATGGTCATTGCGTGCATAAGCCTTGATGAGATGAAGAGCCTTATCTTTTATGGAAAGTTCTAAAATATCAGTTAATGTTTATATTAATCCAGCACACAAAGCTTGCCAGATCTGCAAAGACAAGCACACACACCATTCAAAGATTTGTTCACTAACTAAGAAACACTTCTTAAGTGTCCATCAAAACATGCTAAATAGAGTAAAACCTCTTAGACAGAATATATTCATGATCAGGAGTTGAAAACTGTACACAATATACATTCTTCCCAAGACACTGAAGATTACAATTAAGCTTCACCCTGTGAGACTCTGAACTCAGGACTTAGGGATTCAAACTAAGTAACCAGAGAAACATTATCAGTCTGCTTAATGTTATTCCTCTGCATTGAACATAGCCATTGTAAGGACAATGATAGCCTGTCTCATTGAGCCTTGGTCTGTGTCACTCTTGATGGAGCCATTAAAAGACACACCACCAAAGTCATCAGAGAATGTTAGTTTGAGAGCCCTATACAGGGAGAAGTGAACAAAATTAGGGAGTTTCCTTCCCTAGGCAGGAAGGAGTGGTAACCAGTCTCTACACTTCCAGCAAGTTGGTTTATGGCCAGTCATAATTACAAGTCTATTCTGGCCTGCTACATTTAGACAGTTGGAGGTAGAGTTGAAGGTTCATGATCAAGTAATATATTGAAGCTCTGACTCTGTTCAAGTTGTCAAAGGAAGCATCTAATATTTTCTTGTAATCCTTGAAGTAGGCTGCTAGGTGCTCTCGCAAAACAGTCAGCAAGTTTCCTGGGGTTAGTGAATTAATTGAACTGACCCACCCCACACTTAGCAAACCTCACAAAACCCTGATCGCCCAGGACAACAACTTCACCCAGACTTCTGAACAAGAGGCGGCCTTCCAAAGCATAAAGAAAGAAATAAAAAAAGCCACTGTGCTGAAATATTTCAATCCCAAGGATGCATCATCAGCAGTACTAGGAGCAGCACTGATGCAAGACCAAAAGCTGGTAGCATTTGCAAGCAAAACTCTAACCAGACCAGGAACCAGGTATTCTGAAATAGAGTGGGAAATGCTAGCTGTCGTGTTTGGACTTGAAAAGTTCCTTCCCTACCGTATGGGGACACAAAGTCACTGTGCACACCAACTAAAAACTGCTTGAGTCAATAGCATTAAAAAATTTTCACACAAGCACCACCTAGATTAGTAAGAATGCTACTAAAAGTTGAATGGTTTGAATTCACCATTAAGTACCCAGGCAAAGAAGTCCTCATTGCAGATTGCTTGTCAAGAGTATCCCTCAGACCAGGAACACCTATCAAAGGCATCAATCTAAACATACATATGCTGAATCAACACTTGAATGCATTGCCAACGCAGTTAGAAAACATAAAAGAAGAGTCCCCGAAAGATCTTACCCTCAAGGAACTTACTAACGTCATGACTGCAGGCTGGCCAGCAGACTGAGGCAGTTGTCCACATGCACTATTGCCATACTGGAACTACTGGATATTGAGATACCAGATGGTATCCTACTGAAGGGAAACAAAATAATAATCCCAGCATCTCTCCAACAAGACATTTTACAGCAGTTACATGCATCACACCAAGGGATTGAAAAAACTAAATTAAGAGCAAGAACAGCTGTATACTGGGTTGGAATCAACCAGGACATTGAAAACAACGATGAAGTGTGCAACATGCCAGAAATACCAGCTGAGCTTGAGGGCAGAAAAAATGCAACAACGCAACACTCCATCCTATGCGTGGCAATATGTCAACTCAGATATCTTCAACATGAAGAGTAATGAATGCCTCCTTGTAGCTGACTAATTCAGCAGAAATCCATTTGTAAGATGTCTCCACTTCACTACATCCACAGCTGTGATAAACTAGCTGAAACAGATATTCGAGAAATGAGAAGTGCCCGAAATTGTATACAGTGACAGTGGACCACAATATGCAATTAGAGAGTTTCCTACCTTCTCCAAGAAAAAAAATTTCAAGCATATTGCTTCTTCACCCCACTACCCACAATCTAATGGATTTGCAGAGAGAATGGTAGGAGTCTGTAAAAAATTATTACTGAAGGCCAGTGAGTCAAGTGAAGACTGCCACCTCACTATGATGGCCTACAGAGCAACACCAATATCAAGTGACATTAAATCACTGGTAGAAATACTCAATAGCAGGCCAATAAGAAAGCCCCTTATCTCTAAACAACAAGTAAGAGATGAACACACTAGAGACTGCTTGCAGAAAAGTAAGGACAGAGAGAAAGAGCGATATGATTGAGTAAACAAGCAACAACAGGCACCGCTGACTGCAGGCCAACAGATTTATGCCCAGGACAAGAACACTAAACTGTGGGAGCCAGGAAAAATAGTAGAAGCTACAAAAGAGCCCAGGTCCTACTGGGTAAAATATCTGAATGGAAACATCCATCGCAGGAACTGGCAGTTCCTCAGACCAACCAGGACTGATACATCCAGACCAGACCTCCATAGCAACAACAGTCACTAAGAAATACTAACGCAGACACCTGACTCCCTAAACAGTAACACATTGTCAACACATCCCCCAATGTCAACACCATCGATAAAGCAGAACAATCCTTCCCAAATGACAACTACACTACATCATTCCAATAGAACTATATGAACACCACAGAGACTTGATCTGTAGAAGTTACCCAAGTGAGATTCCTTTACATAATAAATAAAACAGGAACTCTAGGCAAAATAAAAATAAATAAAAAAGAAATAATAAATATTACCCCAATAACTTAATAAAAAAGGGAGATGTTGTATCACACAATTACTTCCCTTAGTAGAACTCTTCATTTAAAATGTGTAACAAAATCAGACTGCATGATGTAGCAGTCATTCTGTATCATAATAAGAATAAACATGTGTTTATAGCCACTTTTCGTTTTCCTTATTTCTAGTGACGACTTTGAACGAGTATCAAAAGATTACTTTTCCTTTGATTTTGGCCACATACTTCCATCAACAACTTTTGTGGGTTCAACTTTGGGTTTATTTGGATGCTCAGCCTTCGAGGCTGTCCCAAAAAGATTTTTTTCAAGCATACCATCTTTTGTTGGCCATTATTGAAATGTTCTATTTCTTCTTTTTTTTTTGATAAAGCCAAGCATAAAAATGATTTTGTATAAACAAAAAGAAACTAAAAACAGACCAATAAAATACATAAACAATAAAAATAAAATGACGCAAAGAAAAAATAAAGCACAAACCATAATTTAAATGTTGATTATTCCAGACCAAAAAAAAGTCTGGCATGAAAAATATAGAGCAACTTAGAAAGTTAGACCAAACAGATAAAAACATGACTTAGAAGGTTGCTAAATAAAATGAATAGAAATATTAATAATATCAAAATCAAAATTTAATGAATAATAATAAAAAAAAAAAAAAAAAAAAAAAGAAACAGATCAAAGTAGTTTCTTAAAAAAATTAACAAAACAGATGTAATGTAATAAAAACAAAAACTTAACACAAATCTTCTTTGCAAGTCTTTTGATGTTCTTCAAACAAGTTTCACACTAGCAAACAGAAAGTAGTCTGTTACTGGTTGACTGCGAGAAGAAATATGACCAAGGCATTGTGAATGCTTTGTCTCCTGTTTGCTACCACAGTCACACCGCTATGTTACCTCATGATGAACTTTTATAGATTGAGTGACAGGTTAAATTTGTATAGATGGGGAAAAAAAAAGTCTTGGGAAAATATCCAACTCCAAGATCTATCTTTTTTATTATGTAGGAAGAAAGTATCTATACTGACATGTGTGGCTGAACGCAGATCTCCAGGCATCAAATGTATCTGTTGAATGGATTGTCCTACTGGGATCATGTGACTAGAATAATTAGTATATAAAGCACTCACAGAATTCTGAGTGTGTTCTGGTATTTGGTGTATTCTGGGTATTTAGTGTATTCAGTATTCTTTGTTTTACAGCATTCCGAGAGAATTGTTTTGTATTATATGAAGGATTTGTTTAGCATATTGACTTTACGCAATGATACTGAAATATTATAACTGACAAATAGCGAGTTACCAAAAGTTCCTTTCAGATTAACGTTACAAAACCAAGGTTATAGAAGTGACTACAAAAATAACATTATGCTAATGTTTATAACCTAAGTGTTGAAGATCTCGTTCTGAACTTTCATAAGGACTATAGAGAAAAAATAAATAACTTATATGCAGTAAATAAACAATGGACAGACTAAAATCGATTAAAAAATACAACAAATTTATTGGAAAGAGATGCCATTTCTTTATTTAATCTTTGGGACTTGCCAAGCATTTCATTCTACAACCAAATATTGCCATCACAAGTACTAGTTTGACATCAGATTTACCACCAAGTGAGTTCCAAGATGTGACTGCAGAAATTCTTTTGGAGAGTTTAAGCTGTACTATTGTCACCACTTAGGACAAGGATCCCATGTCTTCTCAAATAAAATGGGGCAACAATAATTACAGCGATAATATTTAATCAACACCTGTGAGCCAGGATCAACAAAGTGAATCATAACCCCTACAGAGTATCAACCTAACAGCACTTTAACTGAAACCTTTTCTATATTAATTAGAAGGCTTTCGCTGACCTTTTCAGGAAACAAAATCTTTGCAAGGTTTGGCATACCTGATTGCATTGGACAATGGGATGCAGTGAATTCAAGTTATTCTGCAAGTCCCTACAAATACAACATATTACAATGTCCCTGTATCATTCAAGATTGAATGGACAAGCAGAATCCTTTGTTGACACATTTCAAAAGATCTCTTAAGAAATCAGGCGAGGAGTCAGATTAGAAAACTACTTAGCCAAACAGCTGACATCTTGTCTCAGTTTTGTTTTAATAAAGAAAAAGAACTACAGTGGAATTTTTAATTGTAGAACCAACACTAAAAATAAAACAGATTCTAGATAATTGATGTTCAGAAGGAGTTAGCTCAAAAGGGGAGGTGTTATGTAGGAAGAAAGTGTCAATGCCAACATGACTGGTTGAACACAGATCTCCAGGCAACAAACATACCTGGTGAATGAATTGTGCTACTGGTATCATGTGACCATAATAATTAGTATATAAATTCTATAAATATTAGTGTTTTCCAGTGTATATTGTATTTAGTATTCAGTGTGCTACATCATTCCAAGAGCATTATGTGTATTTTTTAAGGATTTGTTTATGGAAAGATATTGAAATATAACTTGCAAATAGTGAGTTACCAAAAGTTCCTTTCAGATTAGCATTACAAAACTAATGTTATAGAAGTGGCGAGAAAAATAATGTTCACACTAACCTTTATGACACTTTCCTTAAAAATACAATATATTTGAGTAGATATTCTGTTTTTGATTAAATAATATATTTTATATATATATACAGCTACAATCTCCAGGTGTTTAAATGTAGGGTCAATAGACACCTCTTATCACCCTAACTCCCAATTATTCTCAGAACACTCTCATCTACCCAACCCTCATTCTCGGTATCTTTACCCACCTATCACCCACCCTCTGACATTTCCTATATTTAACCATTCTCGGTATCCCTAACTGCCTATCACCCACCCTCTGACATTTCCTATATTTAATCATCCTTTCTCCACTCTATGTAGCACCCTGCGCAGTAGTGGCAGTGACATGCCTTGCTCGGGTGAAACACTTATAAAAAAAATATATATATATATATAACTCTACTGGCCTTGGTATTTTTGGGAAATATTAGGAAAATGTGTCATTCAGCAGTATAAAATATACTACTGAAAGAATAACCTTTTTTTTTTTTTAAATCGTATCACCCCAAGCAAGGCGGTAATACCACTGATGTGCAGGGGGCTACGTAATAGTGAAAAGATTGGAAAAGAGAAAGCCGGAAACCACGTCCTAAACAGGGAACAAGGGATGAGCCTCTTAACTTGTTCAATAGACATGGGTGGAGTGTGAACCGGGCAATATACTGAAAGTATAAAATTATGTACAATATGTCTTTAGTTAAAGGAATAAAACTATCTGCAAAATATTGATGTGACTGATGTCATAAAATTGTGCACAAAATAGAGCTCAGCATTAAATAAACCATAGAGGTTTATAAGCAAATAAACTAAAACAACCAAACCAATCATTCAGCTTGATAAAAAGTGAATATTAAAAACAATTTGTCAGAGAATAAACCGTAAAAAATAATTTGTGCATGAAAACTAAAATGAGACATAATAACAGAGATAAAAAGTGACTGTCACAAGGGAATTTATTTAATCTAATTTTCTCTTCATAATAATACAAAAAGTGTTAAAGTTGAAATTTTGCAAAAAATTCTTAGTCAGACAAAGCACAGCATGAAGAAGTGGAAGCATGTTTAAAATTACTGTTGAAAAAGAAAACAAATATTTTTAAGCATCCAGATGTTTGGTCAGCACTTAAGGATATCATAGATAACATGTAGAGAAAATAATGATACAATCAAGATGTTAATGTGCAACACTACTTAAAAAAAAATATTAGGGAGGACCCCACCTCCTCCATCAATATTAGAAAGAGCTATAAAAGCTACTGGATTTTTGAAGCCTATTTCCTGAAAAATTGTTTTCCATGAAAGATTTTATAAATTTTAACTGAGATCAGCACTGGCTACTTGGTCAATGAATACATAACATTTCCTCATAAAAAACAGTTAATATTACCATTATCATTGATAGTTATAAACTATTAAATAATAAAACAAAATTACAAATAAAAACAAGCTAAAATGTTCTAAAATAAATCCTTGACTGTCATCTCACAATAAAGAGGCAAAACATCAAGACAGTAAGCTAATTAATTTTTATTGAAAAATTTAATTTTACTTTTGTTTAATATTCAAAATTCATAAATGATTTTGATAAGGATTGATAAAAAAAAGCTCCCTATTTAAGAGGACTTAAAGCACTGTTTTCTTTTTTGATAATAATTTTCATTTTTGGCATAAATGCTATTGGTATAATTTTGAAACAATTGATAGATATCTAGGTCTTAAACAAATTTTATGTACCAGGTCTCTTCAGAACTTTGGCATTCATGACTCTTCACGACTTCCTATCCTTAGTAGTTCTTAGTAATGTTTGTTTTTTTACTCTCCCTCCCAGTCTATGTTTTACTATTCATTTACAAAAATTTGTTTGGTAGGTTACTTGCTGTTTCCCTCTGCCCCTGCTGAGTTAGGTTCAGTATGTCTTGTGACTTTCTCCATGAAAGAATTTTAATGAGTCAACAACTAGCTAACTGGAGGTTGTGTATTAAAAAAGGTTGACCCTGCCACTGAAGGTGACTCTGATCCCTGAAGAATAGTGTTTGAATTTCATAGTTTTGTTATATCCAGCCATGGTGACAAAAAACAACTTTGAGTGAAATTAAAAATAAGGATACTTGAGAATTGAGAATCCTTGAAGAAGAATATAGTGGGAAGTAATATCATTAATGCAAAGTGTGAAAGGTTAATGAACTCGCTGTAGAGCAGGACATGTGAATCCACTTTGCTATCATTCTCAAGGCAAATCATGGTTATACAAAAAGTGAATATAAGAGACAAGAGTATTCACTTAATATCTCATTGTGTAAATCATGAAAATGCAATATATCTTAATTCATAATCAGGAATTAAGAATGCAAAGCTATCTTAAAAGTGGAAAAAAGATGAATATCTTAAGTACTTTAATCATTACAAAGAAGAATTAAAGAAAAACTTACATAAAATTATTATTTTCCTTAATGAAGAAACAAAATTATTTGCTTTTAAAATTTGATTCTTTTTTTTTGCCACAACTAGTATGTCAACATTTAAATTTATAAATAAGTCTTTCAAAAATGAACTTAAGTCCTCTTAAGAAATAGGAATGAATGTAAGAATGCTTAAATAAAAAACTAAAAATATTACTTATTTAAATACTTAAATACTTAACTAAGAAAAATTAAGTTATTACTTATCTACTATACTTTGTAAGTGAAAATAAGTTATTTGAATCTGACATTTGTTTTCCTGTCAACATAATCTCAAAAAAGTTCTTCAAAAATATTTTATATATTTATTACTTATTAAATATTTTGTAAAATTTTTATCACATTTTCTAATCTTCATGTGTTTTCTGTAAAATTCACTAAAATTCTCATTTAGTTATTAAAGGCAAACACATGAACAAATCTTTGAATGTCAAACCTGTGAAGGTTGAGGTTTGATGTCTAAATCATTAATGATAATTTTTGATTGCTAGGATGTAGGGTAGAAAACTGCAATTTTGTTTACTTTTTCTGGTCCTTATATATTTTAGTAAGGTAAATCTAACTATAGCTCTCTGTGAAGTTAATCTTAACTCTGAAATCCCCTCCTCTGATTTCTCAATTTCTGGGTACTTTCCTGTCTTTAGGAAGACCTCTGTCCACATGCATGGCCTGGGAGTTTATATCTGCAAACATTTCCTGATGGCTAGGGAACTCTCTCTTAAATCTCCAGACCAATCTTACATGTAACTCCATCTCTATTAAAGTCAGTCAGCTATCTCTTCTTTCTCTACTTCTTCCCTTCCTCTGATTACTATTGCGTGTTCAGTAGTATTTCTGGCAATATATACAAAGCCATTTCTCTATATCTGTTTGCAAATATATGTGTTCAGTAACTTTAATGTACATCATGCCAATTGGCTTAGACACTCTGTCACCAATCTTGCTGGCATTCAGACCTTACACTTCTCAGTCACCAGTAACCCTGAAGGAGACACTTCTCTTCTAGATCTTTTCTTTATTTCAATCCCTGATTCATGTCATATTATGCAGCTCTGCCCTCTTGGCAACTCTGATCATGTGGTGGTGTCTGTAAATATCTTTTTGCTCCTTCATTGGCCAAGAACCTCCTACCAACAAAATATCTTTTTGTTATCCTCATGCAGATTGGGACTTGTTCTGTGATTTCCTTTGTGATGTCTCTTGGAACCAAGTTTTTAATCTTCCTGTTCAAAAATACATCTCTGAGGTCTCCTCTTGCATGAAGGCTGGCATTGATGCTTTCATTCAAGCAAGAAAATTCCAAGTTAAATGTTTTTCATTTCTTTAGTTCTCACCTGCATGCTCAGCTGCTATTGCCTACAGGAATCACTTTCGCTGGCTGTACCAGAGTGACTTGTCTGATTAAAACAGACACCTCTTTATCTCTGCTCATAATAAAGCAAAATTATTGTTTAATAAAGCAAAATTATTGATAGAATGAAACAATGTATAACATATCATAAGTTTGGTTCTAGAGATTATTGGCGGCTCTGCAAGTGTGTGCTGAGCAACTGCAAAACTTTAAACCCCCCTCCATTCAAAAATTTGAAGTTCTGAGATCTACTGCAGACAAAGTTGAAGGCTTTGCTCATAAATTCTCTTCCAATTTTACATTTGACTCATCTGGAGTACAACACATGATTTCCCATTGAGAACAGAGGCTCTACTGAGTGATACGTACATAACGCCATCTCTAGTCTTGAACATCATTTCTAATTTAGAAAGCAGAGATGATGGAATCTAAACCTTCATTCTAAAGAAATGTGCCTCTGAGCTGCTTCCAATTCTCTCCAAACACTACAACTATTGCTTTTCTGCTGCCTGCTTTCCTGCTTGTAGGAAATTCACTTCTGTAGTTCTTGTTTTTAAGAACACTGGAAAACCGTCTGACCCACCTATTGTCCTTTAGCCTTTTACTGTTTTTTTGACAAAGTATTTGAGGCTCTAATCAATGCTGAAGTAGTTAAGCATCTCACTTCTCATAAATTACTCTGTGACAAACAACGTTTTCTGTTTAACCAGGTCTACTGCTGATGTGCTAACAGCCAACACTGAATATGTATATCAGGCTTTTGATAATAATGACAAAGCTTGAACTGTGGCTCTAGATATTTTGAAGCCATTTGACAGAGTTTGACATGCTGGTTTTCAATGCAAGCTCCAAGGCTACATTATTATAGGGTAATTGTTTGATTTAATCCAATCTTAATCCTATCTAATCATGAAATGAAAGTTGTTTTGAATGGGCATGCATCTAGATCCTTTCACACAAATGCTTGTGAACTCCAAAGCTGTATCATAGGTCCTACACTGTTTCTGATTTTCATCAAGGATCTTCGTGATATCAGCTATTAACACTGATATATAATCAGTAACATTAACTAGCTGAGATCAAGAAGTCTTATGAAAAATTTGCTTCTTGACAGAAACTGAATCTACATTCATTTTTTATCTATCAAGGAAACCATTCCTATAGCTATCTTTTATTAATTAAGCCACAGGAGTCTGTCATGATATGGCGAGTTCAATTTTCTACATAAAGAATGAACACTTCTTATTGGAACTTTTTGAATTCAGAAAAAAAAAATCATGGATGTTGACTCAAACATATCTACCCATTAAAAAGGAAAATCTTTAAAATTCAATTTGTTATTAAGCCAATTTGACATCAAATAGAAAGGTAATATGACCAAGTTTAAAAGTTAATTAAATTTTCAAATTAAATCTATAAAAACTAGCCTCTTGTTTATTAATTAAAAAAATGACATATTTAGTTAAGTTTTAATGATGTTGGGTTGCTAAAAAATGAGAAATGAATTGCATGATAAATATTAGAGAAAAGAAGCCACCAACAAGCATAATTGCATGAAACGTCAAAATGAGAGAAACATACCTTGCTATTATTTGACACCTTATAAAAGATTTCTTCTTAAGTAAAAAAGACATTTTGTCAATTACAAACCATGATTACTCTCAGCAGCCTAATATAATTGGGTGAGTTGGAATTTTTCTCATTATATAATAAATGGAATTTCTTAATAAAAGTCTTGGGGTCAGAAAATAATATAAAGTATCAAAAAAGAGGAAGCTAATAAATGGGTTAGTGTTAGTAAGCTTGGGAATGTGGGAAAAAATCCCCCCACCAAATGTTTCCCACTTTTAATAGACACCCAACTGTAAGCATATTTAGGTCATAGATATATATTTAAGGAATACTTATGTTTTGATTTGCAGCATATTTTCAAATGCCATTAAAAAATGAGAAATTACAATGTAGAATCAATTTCTTCTCTAAAATCTTTTACTTAAAACAGAAGAGGGCAGCTGCATGGTTAGATATAAGAGGAATTTGATTTAACCTTATCCAAATAATTAAGAAGTGGCTAAAGTTGATCCCCACACTTGCTAAAAGAAAAGAAAATTAAATTTGGCATTAAAAGTTAAAAAAAAAATGAAATAAAGTGAAAAGAAAAAGAAGTTTGCTTGTACCATCTGCCAATCATTTTATTCACGAGATAACAAGGTTACTGAATCTTGAAGCTGTGCTCCAGAGCTGCCAGATTTCATTAACCAAATTCTTTGATCTGTAAAAGAGAAAATTCTTACAGTTTCTCTAAAGCAGAAATCAATTTTTTGTTGCAGGTGGAGCTGTAGAAAAGTTAGTACAACTGCAATCATTCAGCTAGCAAGCTGGAGATGTATTTTGTGTTTTTATTGGGTAACCATAGGGCAATGCCACCTACCTAAGCAGTTTTATCTTTAGTAAGTATATGTATATATATATATATATATATATATTTTTTAAGTGTTGAATGTATGCTACAAAGGAATCAATTGTAGCAGGCTGGCCACTTGGTGAAGTTAAAGAACTATCATTTTCCAAACACCCTCTTGTTTGGTAATCTATTCTCTGGGTGGGGAAGAATTGGGTCTGTATGAGCAGATTGGTGAGAGACAAGAAAATTTTGCTGGAAACAAAGAAGAGAGGACTGGATTGTTTTGTCATGCCTGTCCACCAATGTGGCAGTGTATGCTGGACAATCTCCTCAAAGATGAAGCAAATACTTGAAGCAACCGAGATATATGCTAAGGATGCCATGGACCAAGCGAGCAACAACAAGGTTTTGGAGAGAATGGAAATGAAAAGGAAACTGATCCTTAATATCAGGAAAAGACAGCTGAAGTTTCTGTGACATGCAATACAGAAGGTGGGCTTGGAGAATCTGATGCTCACAGGAGAGATGGAGGGAAAGAGAGACATAGTAAAGCAACATGTGACATACTTGATGGGCTCGAGCAAATGGATGACAAAGTTTGGGAGAGTTAACAAGAGAAAGGATATTAAGAAGGTAGAGAGATGTGGAAGGCCATGATTGCCTATGTACCTAAGGGACATGAGACATAGAAGAAATAAAGAGATACAGGAACTCTGAAAAAGGAAACTCATTACTTGTTGTTTACAAAATCAGCAGTGGGAAACACTGACAGAGTGACATGAAGGCAAAAAACTTATCAGGAAATCTTTCTCAATTAATGAAAGTGCAGAAAAAGGGCAAAAGAAAAGTCATCTGTAGTTGTATAATCTCGAACTTAATGCAATAAGGTAGTGATTAGTTATCTGAAACTTGAAAAATGCAGCAGGAGTTCTTTTCAAACAAAGTGTAGATCAGTAATCACGAATGCACAAAAGTTCTTTCCAAATAAAGTGTATATTAGTAATCTCAAACTTGAAAAATGAAGCATGAGTTCATCCCAAAGAGAGCGTGGGTAAGTAGTCTAACACACGAGAAAAAAAAAAACCTTCCAAATTCTACTTAGCAGCCATATTTATATTTTCTCAACTTTTGTGGTAGCTGTGAATTTGTGGCACTTTGTCTTCATAAAAGCAATATGGCTTCCCATATCAAGAGGCCTGATCAGGAACAATTTATATTATAGAACTTTCTTTGAACTTTTTGAAAAAATACAAAATCGTGCAGCAGAAACAAAAGAAGGAAGGGTGCATGGCTGAGTGAAGGATTAGCTGCAAATAATTAGATTCTATCTTTTTTTTTTACAAATATTTGCATGGCAACTATTCTGATAAGCTTTTTACTCTGGTGTCCCAACTACATGAATTTAATTGTGCTACCAGATTGGTAACTAGGTCTGATGTCTTACTAACTAAATACAACGACCACTCCTACTCTAACAGATTCTTTTCTCACACTTTCTGCCTGTGAAACTTATTTTTAATTTCTTGCTTTCTACAATCTTCAAAAATTTAAATACAACATCCATTGTCATCTTTTGTCTTTCCTAACCAAGTTTCTTTTTTGTTTTTTCCTTAATTCTTCCCATTCTCAATATTCTTTTTCACTTTCAATCCCTGTGACAAGCTTTGGGTGAAATGAATAAAAAAAAAAGCATTTGTAAATCTTTGCATAAGTATTACCTAATGATTACTAGTACATGAAATAGAATCAGAAAGCACAGTTTCAATTCTGACAGGTTCTATGTGTTCATTATTTTCATGACTGGGTGTGGTCATTTAACTAACAAGGTCTGTCTGTTAGATTTTTTTTTAAAATTATATTTTTTTATTATAAGTTCCCACATAACTGTATATTCAATAATAGTACCGACAACAAAAAATTCACCCGTTATTTCATGAAGTTTCCTTAAAACTTTCTCTCTTCTTCTCTAATCTACATTGCTGTAAACTTCAGGTTGGTGGAGTTAAAATTTTAGGTAACCATTTCTCTAAAAAATATGGGTTCTGTGTATAATGGATGAAACTGTTTCGGTATTCTAGCTTAATTGGACTTAATTAAACCAATTAATAATTTACCTATTTAATCCAGAGGGTGACCACAAACTTTTAACATGTGTATGCAATCAAAGTTCAGTATTCAAAATGCATCTAAAAACCATTAATTTTGGCAATATTTGATTTATCATTTTAACAGTAAATAAAAAAGATTTGCTATTTTAATAAATAAATTTTATATTACATGAAAACTAATTCAATCTAAATATTTAATATAATCATATTAAACTTTTCTGCGTAAGAGCCTTTAGAAACAGAGGAAGTTCTTAATTGAGAACACAGGGTTTTTGCAAGAATGTGTCTATGCCTTGCTTCAACTCTGTAAACAACATGAGAAGCTACAGATGTTAATTTCACTGCTGTTTCAAAATTCTTGAGAAGGTGAAGGAAAATCAGGCAACTCTAATTTTGTGTTATTTATAAAAGATGCTTTACTTTCATATTATGAAAATTTTTCAGTAATTGCAGGTTTACAAATTCCATTTTGGGATAAATTGATTAATTCTGACCAATATTATCAATAGGGTCACTGATTTTCATAAATTCTACTTGTGGAAAATTGTGATAGTTCCTTTCACATAATTTATCTAGTGGATCTGTAAAAGCACTTGGCTTTTTTGTAGTATATTTAAAATAAAAAAAAAACTTTGAATGGTAGCTTATTCTGATGTAAGGAACAGCCAGTTGTATGTAATTTTAAATGAAGCTTTTTTTTTACTCCAGAATATCTACAAGGCCTTCCTTACATTCACTATTTGTATTTGCAATCCAAGAGACAGATCTAGGGCAATGGAACATTAATGATATTAGCACAATAGATTATTGGATTCGTAAAGGGGCCCCCATCATGTCAGAATCATGCTATCAACGTTTCAAACTCACAGAGTGTATAAAACAGTTGGATTAGAGAATCTGAAGTCAAGGTATTTATCAAACAATGTGTTCAAATGGGAATTGTGGAATGACAAGTATGTAAAACGTGAATGGCTATTCTATTTACCACACCAAGATTGTTCTTACTGTCTTCTATATAGCATATTGTCCAAGAAAGAATCCCTTTTGTTACATCATGGTTCAATGATTGGAAGCACAACAATGGTATTGTAGAACATTAAAATGGAAAAGAACATTGAAAGTGCATGATAGCATATTTGATAATGGATAAAAAGACTGGAAGTGTAGATTCTTTATTACTTGAGCGGCATCACTCAGAGCAGAATATTGGCATAAAGTGTTGACATGTGTGGTTTTTATAATTTGCTTTCTTACCTCCAGAAATTTGTTTTCTTCTAGAGAAAATCAGATTATTGGATCAGCAAAAAAATGGCAACTAAATATATTAGAGCTGATGAGTGAATTTGACCTTTTTTGTAAGAACATCTCAAAATATAGAGAAATCCTGGAAAAAGGAATGTCATATTTATCTGCAAATATTTGTAAGGAATTTATTGAATTAATAGGTTCTTTGTACTATTCTTGAAGAAGTAAAAGAGCCAAGGTATTATTCAGTAAGTGTAGATTCTAATGCAGACATCTCACACACAGATCAACTGACATTTATGGTTCAATACATTAACGGCCGTGAGCCTGTGGAAAGTTTCTTGATGTTCATTCCCGTCTTTTCTTATAGAGCAAAAGATCTGACAGACACTGTCATTGATTTTCTTAATAAGAACAAAATTCCACTATCAAACTGCCATGGTCAGTCATATGATAATGTCTCAAATATGTCTGTGACATATACTGAAGTGAATGCATGGATTCATCACCTCAATGCGTTTGCTATGTCCCCTTTGCTGGACACAGCCTGAACTTGGTGAGAGTAAAAGCAACAGTGTGTTGTCTACAGGCTGTAAAATTCTTTGACTTTGTTCAGAATTTGTAGTCATTTTTTTGTTGATTCTACTCATAACTGGAATATATTGAGATCATCTCTAGGAAAAGATTTTGTGGTCAATCATCTGTCTGACACGTGGTGGCGTTCATGCTCTGTATGGAGTATTTTGAAAAATAAAAAAGGCACTGGTTTCTCTATCAGCTGACAATGAACAGCAAGTGAACACAAGGTGAGAGGAAGGAGGATTCAGCAAAAAAAATAAATGGAAAACCTGGAAACAATCTTTCTCACAATTCTTTGGAATGACATGCTAGAAAAAAGAACAAAACAAGCAAGGTCCTGCAATCAAAGGATGTGTACATCCTTGTTGCCATGAGTCTTCTGGAGTTTATGAAAAACTATCTTCTGGAAACTCGAGAGAAATTTAAATGTAGTTCATTAAAAATAAAAAGTGTAACTGTTGTTGATAAGTATCACTTAAAAAAATCAGTTCGGAAATGTTTGATTTATTAATGGTTTCATTGTGAAAAAAATTATTTTGGAAAGAAAAACAAACTCAAAAAATAGTGTTTAAATGATCTTAGCATAACCTGCTATTTCAATACAATACTTTGATGTTGCCTTTTTTAACTGAGCAAAAACAATTTATTTTAAAGTAAAAATTATAAAACATGTTACTTCATATAAGAATTATATATGTACTATTTTATATGTTTGTCTTTTTCAGCATTTTAAAGAATTATTATACTTCAGTTTTAAATTGATTTATATTCACCTTATTTTTTACCATGGAATAATCCGGCTTGGTTATTTATTTCACTTAATACTACATCAATCTCTGAAGTAGTAATTAATTGGATTTCCTCAAATGTAATCAAAATTTTAATGTAAAATATTTTGTGTTTTTTTTATATCATGCCCCAACTATCTAAACCTGTTCAAAAGTCTGGTTTAAAAATTGACCAACCCTAATATCTATCTTTATATATATATATATATATATATATATATATATATATATATAAAGTGGAAATTGAAGTCAATACCCAAAGGCCTCTAGTTGTTGACCTCAATGTCCACTTTGATATTTACATATGTTTTCTCCTTGATATTGAGCACTTTAACCTATAAATATAGCATACCTTAAAACTGCAGATATAGCTCAGAGGTAGAATCGCCAACTGACATCAATTTGGTTGGGTTTCAAAATGGGTAAAAGGAATTGGATGTCTAAATGTACTGATGAGCTGTGATACAGTGAAACAGATCTGTTTGCGGATGACTGTTTACACTCTTATACCCTGATTGAGTACACTGGAAGAATTGTAAACTTTAAAAAAACAGTAGCTACTCTATCATCAATGCATCATTCATTCAGTAATGAATTAGAACACTGTAACTACTGGTGTATGTTTACATAGTATATTACACACTAAAAGTCTGTCTCCTTCTACCAAGCCCCCATAGCTCAGAGGTGGAATCGCTGACGTCAATTTGGTTGAATTTTAATCCTGAGTAAAAGCAATCGGATGTCTAACTGTACTGATGAACTGTGATACAGCAAAACAGATCTGTCTGCGGATGACATATATATATATATATATATATATATATATATATATATATATCAGCCAACTGCCATATATATATATATATATATATATAAGCCAACTGCCATATGTGATACATGCTTTGGCTGATCATGTCTTGAAAGAGACGTAACTGACTGGGCAGAAGTTTATCCCATAGTAGGTTACCATTGCTTTCAGCAGTAGACTGGTTTCCAGCTAAGGCTATAGAACCCAATCTGTCCTATTATTTAACCCGTAACTGGAGGGAAGAGATGGATTAATACCTTTCCCAAGGATATTTGTGCATAAGTGAATGAAAGGAATTCAACTGGAATTTGAACTTGGCTTCCCACTTTGTCGTTCTGAGTCAATATCCACTGCACCACAGCACACATATTGAAGTCAAGAGTTGTCCTTCTCTTAGACTGGTTATCAACCAAAGTTGAAGAGTTCAGTCTACTCTAATATTTGAGTCACTATCCATTACATCAATCACTCATCCAAGTTGGTATATCCAATTTGTCATCCATGTAAATACTGCCGAGTCTCAATGTTGCTTATATTCAATTATTGAGTGAGAACCATTCTTTCATCATTAGTTTTAACCACCTTTTAATTGCTGCTGTTCCTAGATCGACCCTAAACCAGGGTTGTTGCATCTGTTAGTGTCCCACCTATGGGAAAATAGTAAAACCCAAAACAAGAACAAAATACTTTGAATATATAAAAATACATTTCTATAGTAAAAATACCAGCAATACATTTTTATATAAAAAAATGACCAACAATACATTATTAAAGTGAACTTAACAATAGTTTTTAGAGCAAAATGACCAACATTACATTTTATTTGTAGTTGAAGCCATAAAATTGTGTTCAAAAATTTAGATTTCAGCCTTAAATAACCCATAGAGGTTGATATACTGCGAACTAAAATCAAGCAAAACAAATTGGAGATACTGAAATCAAACAATTGCAACAATTTAGATATCTGAGAAGTGTATTAACAGATGGAAAGTGCATCATGGGAATATGAAGGTGCATTGTGAAAGCAAAAGATGCCTTCCAAAAGCTGAGAAAACTATTATAAAATAGAAAAATATCATTAGAAACAAAAAATTGTTTACTGAACTGTTATGTGATATTAGTCCTCCTCTGTGGAGGTGAATGCTGGACAATTTTGTCACATGTGAAGAAGAAACTTGAATCAACAGAAATATTGTTCTGCAGAAAGATGCTGATAATACAATGTACCAAACATGTGATCTATGATGAAGTTCGAGAAAAAATGGAAACAAAATGACATTTACATCAGAAAGAGATAGTTAATTTTTATGGCACATAATTAGAAAAAGAGGCCGAGAAAATTTGATACTCACAGAAGAGATTGAAGATGATAGAGTGATAGAGGAAAACAATGCTTAACGTACCTAGAAAATTTGAGTACATCAATGGTAGAATAGGATTTAGGAGAGATAACAAAAAAATAAAATTCAAAGGACAGTAACTTATGGAGAGCCATATTTGTTAACCTGCTAAAGGAACATGGCATATAAAAGAATTTACTATGAAGTAGAAACATCTACTAAATTTTTTTTTTTTTTTTTTTTTAAGTGGGCTTGGAGAATTTGACACTCACAAAACAGATTGAAGGGGGAGAGAGAGAGAGACAGAGGAACACTTCCTGGCACGATTTAGTGAATGGATGACAGATTAAGGTTTGGGAAAGATGGTAAAAGGACAAGTGCTTTTATGAGCTACAAAGTTTGATCTTGAGTTTTAAGTTTTGTTTAATGGCATATCAACCTCTGTAGGTTATTTAATGCCAAAAAGGTTAGGTTTTAAAGTATTTTTTTTAATGTTTGGTTATAGTGAGACGGTTGATTTCGTCAGATTTTGAGGAAAAATTTTTTTTAAAAATTTTATTTTAGAAAACTGAAGATGTCTTCTAGTTTTGTATTCAAAAATGTATTGCTGGTAATAATTTTTTTCTTCAAAAAATGTATTATTGCAATAATTGTTTTTCTTTCAAAAATGTGTTATGGTAATAATTTTTTTTCCTTCAAAAATGTATTCTTAGTAATATTTTTCTTTAAAAAATGTATATATTTTTTTTTGTAAAAATCTATTTTTATGTATATATTTCTATAAAAGTGTATTTTTATATAGTGTTTTGACCTCAGTTTGGGGGTTAACTATCTGCTCATAGCTGTGACCCTAACAGGTGCTACTGCACTGGGTCAGGGTGGACCTGGGAACAACAGCAATTAAGAGGTGGTTCCTGCTTCTCACACCCTCCCAATCAGAGGTCTTGCTGCTGAATGCAGTTTACCGTCATACGCAGGACCATAAGGGCTACAAAAGACAAAAAATATTGAGAACCATGATCACCATCATCCTGAAGGGACATGGCATATAGATGAAGAATGATGGTGTATGTGAAAAGTTTTTTTTTTCTTAATCAATAATGAACTACTCAAAATATTCAGATTCAATGACTATCTTATAGGCAGAAAAGAACATTAGATGAAAGTAAAAGTATTGAAATGTGGTTCACTAATCAAACTGGTTTGTAATTTTGCAATTGGAACCTTTTCTCTTAATTTGATATTTCAACACCTGAGATGTCACATGCCACTCACCTTCAAATGCTAAAATTACCTTTTTAACAATCTACATTTTCATAAGGTGTCAGAATTGGCATCAATTTCCTATTTCTTCAGATTTGAATTCTCTGGTGTGAAGACTACAAAATTCTTGTTTCTTTTATAATACAATATAAGCAAGAATATTTGTCATTTTTCTGGGTAGGTTGAATAGAATTTTTTTTTTTTCTCATTGGCAAGCTGAGTATTGATTTTTAAAGTCTTTCAAGAACGATGTAACACATAAAATAAATCCAGAAAGTATATATTAAAAAATATTCTCTATCATTTGATTTCTTTTGTTATTCAGGATTTGCATGTGCAGAAACAGTAGGTTGAAGTAAGAGTTTACAATTTTGTCTTTTGCTGAATGTTTCACGTTGAAATATACACAGTACTTTATTTATTTTTTTTTTTTTTAGATAAGTTTAATTTTAGTTGAATTAGTTTTAAATATATCAACAATATAATATTATAATTCTGCTTGTTCCTTAATTCTTTAGTCAGCATGGCTGTTATGTCCCGCTAATACCTCATGAATAATGGACAATTGTTTTGATTACAGGGAAAGATAGAAAGACATAAGAAACAATGTTTAAGTGAGAATTTGTGGGTAAACCTATCAGCAAGGTCTTTGAATGACTGAATTTTTTTTTAAGAGTGTGGAAACATCTCTAAATTGCTGTTTCCAGATCCACCCTAACCTGGGATGGTATCACCTGTTATTTTCCCAGCTATGAGCAAATAGTGAACTGCCCGAAAAAAGATAAAACACTATGAAAGTGTAAATATACATTTCTATAGTAAAAATACCAACAATACATTTTATCTGTAGTTGAATCCATAACAATGTGTTCTAGATACTTAGATTTCAGCATTAAATAATTCATAGTTTGATATACCACTAAACAGAATCAACCAACTAGTTTAAGTGAGAAAAAAGAAAGATAGATAGAGGTATCTATAATGTTGCTTCTGTGAAATAGAAAATTTTCATTTTCATTTGTATCCTCTCACTTTTTGGAAATAATGATCTACATTCATATGTATAATTGTTATTGCAATATTTGGTTAAGGTTGTTAAGCAAAAACATTTAATAATGCAATAAGGAAATTTCTACAGGTATTTTATTGCCATGGAAATCTCAAGTTTGCTTATTCATTAAATATTACGATACATAAGAAAATTCAACAAGGAAAACTGAATTTTTCTCAAGTACTGGTAATATATATAAGTTAAATTTGTTATTAACTTAATTGTTGAATGTTTCTACTCATGGAATATTGTTGAAAACTATAATCATGACTATTTGTCTTAAATTGTCTTCCAGAATTATCCTGGTTGACCATTTTTAGCAAAATACATTGCCAATGTTATTAAGAAATATTGTTTCAAATTTGCTATTTCCTCATCATCAGAAATAGTGTTTGTATGTATAAACAGTGTAGACATAGAAATCAACATGACATGGTAATTGTTACTTTTTATGTTCTGTCTCTCTCTCTCTTTCTCTCTCTCTATATATATATAATAAGTAGTACAAACTAATGGTTTGGTAATCCTCTGTAGTGATTTATTTTATTAAGAGTGCTTGATACTTACATATATTGTAATTTTGTTATTACATTGGTTTATAAAAACATATCACTACACAAAAATTTTCATGTTTCAGAACAATAGTGTTCTTCGTTAGATGATATTTTAAAATAAATGGTGAAAATGATTTATTTAGGAAACATAAGATGAATTCATGGTTATTTAGAAAATGAAGGAGTGTTAGTTGAATATGCTTGTAGGTGTGTCAATATTGTTCAATCAAAAATGAGAATTAATTTGAACGATGAAGCTGCAGATTTGGTTCATGAAAGGAATCAGAGTAACCTGGTGTCTAAATATGTCACTTTTTAATTTTATCTGGGTAAGATACATAGTGGGATCATATATTATTTATATGGGTAGATAATTTTTAACAGCAGGTTGAATTTTAGGTTTGTTTTTTTTAATTTGACTTTTCATTACCTCATGAGTAAAGGGGCTGGAATGTTTGTTAGAATAAAATTATGGTATACAAAAGTATATTGTAGTTAAGAAAAACAAATAATTATTGTGTTGGTCATTTATTTTTGTAAAATAATTTTAAAGTTATATTGGAACATGAGTTATAAATGAAACATTGTAATTAATTAAATTTTCAAGAAAATTATTTTCAATCTTTACATTAAACTGTTAATTCATCTCTATGATTTAGTTGTACTTTATTTTTAGGGAACATTAAAATCTGCAGCTTTCCATTCAGGCACAGAGGGCAGATGTCATAGAACAACTTACAAATTCTTGTTTTTTCCTGAATGTTTCATTTTACTTTGGGGTTTTTGCTTGTATCTTTTAACTTAAAAATATGCAAAGGGATGTTTGATTTTGGTACATGTTATTTTTTAAGGAAGTTAAATGAAAATACCAATGCTGTTTAAAAGTGTTCTTAGTAGATTCAATGTAAACTTTTTTAATAGATGGATTTTCATTTGATGTTATATTACATGGGTACACAATAGAATTAATTAAGCACTTATTTTCCAGTGGACAATTGTTAAAATTTTGATAATTACATAAATTTTTTATTGTTATTTGCATTATTTTAAAATATCACCTGAGGAAGAACAGTATTTTTCTGAAACTTAAATTTTTGTTTAGTGATATAATGCTTTTACAAACCATTGTAATAAGAAAATTACAATATTAAGCTCTACTTTGTATGAAGCTCTATTTATAAAAGTAAATGTAGTGAATTTCAATCTACCTGTTCTTTCACTTTCTTATCTATCTATCTATCTATCTATCTATCTATATATATATATATATATATATATATATATATATATATATATATAATAGTAAATTTATTCAATAAAACTGCCATTGTCTTCAAACCTGCCCTCCAGACAACTTCGGAATCTCCTGCATCACTTCTGAATGGTTTCCTAATTTGAGTTGGTGAATTTAGCTATTGCCTTCAGTTCAGTTTTGATATTACAAGGAGTTTTGTTAGTCTTTCATGCAACTGTGCCCTACACCTGATAATCTAGTGAGTTGCACTCTGGGGAGTTGGGTAGTCAGTTATAAATGGTAATGTGGTTGCAGAAATTGTCTGACAACCATGACTGGGTTCTCCTGCTTGTGTGGCATGGTGCAGAGTCCTGTTGTCAGATATAAAGTTTTTCAGCACACACCCTCTTGACCAAGGGCATCACTATCTCCCTGGCTATGAACCCTTTTGACACAGAGGAATCAGTTTGAATCATTGTCTGGATCTCACTAACAAAATCAGGATTTTTTTCTAATCAGAATGATTAGGGTTAGTTTTCTGAGCTGTCATACTTTCATAACCACAATTAGACTCTTTTAACTCTTTCTGAATACTCTGCACTGTCCTCGGAAGGACACCCAAACACTCTGATATTGTTTATATATATATATATATATATATATATTTTTTACTATTCACCGACATAATTATTACAAAAATATGAAATAAAACTGTTCAAGAGCAAACACATGGCAAGAGCTTTCATAATTGGTTGTAATATAATAACTGGTTGTAAAGAGAATGAACTGAACTAATACTGCCACACTATTGTCTCTCTAATGAATTGAGCCAATGCTGCCTCACTTTTGTCTCTCTCCCCATGAACATGACAGGAGGGAGATATATACACACACACACACACACACACACACACACACACAATGGTCTTTATTATAATAGAGGAGATAATTATACCTTAAACCTTAAATTTATATGACATGGATAGTTGTAAAAGTCTAACAGTATTGTGATTATATGAAGGATGAGATGGGATAATTTTACTTAATTTTGATGCAGATCATATCTGAATATAAAATGCACCTTTGTCACTATTTTCTCTGTTTAATTTGTGAAAAATGTACAGAAAAAAAAGCAATTAATTAGTAAGCTTATATTAAAGATTAAGTAGATGCAAGCATGTTTCAGGAACAGTTCTCCCGTTATGTTCCACATCTTCAGGACAGAGGCGTTGATGGCACTCTACAGCTTTTTGCACTTTGTAACTTTAAGCAACATTTGTCACCTTATCATCTTTTGCAGTCCCTGCTTTACCAAAATGTAGGTAACATACCATTTCTGTCTCTTATATCCTGTGAGGATTAAATTCTCCAAACCTTATTTTTCATTATGTGCCCCAGAAATTTCTATTGTCTCCTTTTGATTGTAAGTATAAGTGTCTTTTTGACCCCATTTTTCTAAAAGTTCTTTTGTTATTTACACAATGTATTCTTCAACATTATTCTCTAGAACCACATCTGTCACTTGAAGTCTTATCTTTATATGTGAGGGAAATGTCAGTCATTCACTGGCACATAGGTGGATCGATATTACATTGGAGTTCAGCTTCTTCTTCTTCTTTATGTGCCGTGTCTCTTCAGGATGTAGGCAATCATAGACTTCCACTTGGATCTGTCTCTTGTCACTCTCAATAGTTTTTCTCTTGGTATCTCTTTTAAACCTCACTCCATCATCCATTTGCTCAGATTTAACAAGTACATCTCACACTGCATTCCCTGTCTCCCCTTTGCTTTATCTGACCTGTTAGTATTAAATTCTCCAGACCATCCTTCTTCATTACGTTCCAGGAACCTCATTTGTCTCTTCCTGATATTAAGTATATTAAGAGTTTTCTTCTTGTTTGCATCCTTTCCAACACCTCATCCTTACACATGTGCTCCATCCATGATATCCTCAGCATCCATCTGTAAAACCACAATCTCTGCCGCCTCAAGCCTCTTCTTCATCCTTGATGAGATTGTCCAGCATTTACTTCCATACAGAAGGACAGATATCACGTAGCAACCCAGCACTCTTTTCTTTGTTTCTAATGAGATTTTCCTGACTTTCAGTACTCTGGTTAGCTTCTGAAATGCATCTTTGGCTCTCCATGTCACTATCCTCTGTCAAAACACTTCCCAGATATTTGAATTTTTTACTTGTTTTATTTTAGTTTCTCTGACTTGTAGTTGGCATATCGAGTTCCACTCTTTCCCAATGACCATACATACAGTTTTCTGAAGTTTATGCTCAGTCCTTTCTTCTCACATTCTTTTGCTACCTTCTGTAGAAGGTCCTGCATCTCCCTTTCCATGTCTGCTATCATCACCCTGTCATCTGCCTGTCTGATATTGTTGAGATTGTGGCCGCCAATGACAAACCTGGCAAGGTTTTTCTCTCATAATTGCTTCACTGTATAGCTTGAAAAGATCTGGTGAAGAAACACATCCTTGTTTTATGCCCCTTTCTATTTTTGTGTTTCTGCTGAGTTCACTTATCCGTACACAAGCAGTTTGCTTCAAACATACATTCTTGATTATCCTAATGTCTTTTTGTGAAAATGTCGAGGTTGTTAAGCATATCTGTCAAGTCTTTGTGTTGTACTTTGTTGAACGCCTTTGCGTAGTCTTATTCAGTAGTGTTGTTTAAAAAGTAGTTTGATTTCAAGAACAAGTGCTACCAATTTCAATCAGGGTGGATCTGGGAACAACACCAATTAAGAGGTAATTAAATGCTCCTCAAAACCTCCAATCTCCCAATCAGGGGCATTGCTGTGGTTTATCATTATACCAAGGACAATTTATCCATTTGTGATCAATCAGTCAGTTAAGTGACATACATGATACACATTTGGGTAGAAGATGTTTGCACAGTAGGTTGCCATTACTTTCTGCTGTAGATTGGTTGCCAGCTAAGGCTAGAGAACCCAATCTGTCCTGCTTTTTTAACCCATAGTTGGAGGAAGAAGCAGCAGATTAATATTTTTTCAAGGGTATTTGCTACAAATTCAACTGGAATTTGAACTCCGATTTTACATTTTGTTGTGGAGTAGTTTTCACACTGAAAGTTATAATTGTGCTATGTCGGTTGCTAATCGACCTTAAGCACCCAAAATGTTAGAAACTTGGTAATCTTCCAGTGAAAGCTGACTCCTTAGTATTTGGCTAACTGCCAACTAATATCAACTGCCTTAGTCCAACTATGTCCAAACTGGAACTAACTAATAGTTCTACTGAACTCCAATAGAACTCTAAAAAAACTCTCTAGAACTTTAAGAACTCCTGAGAACTTTCCAAGAACTTCTCGAGTTAACATACTGTTAACTCTTATTAATATAGGAGGGAGAGTTCATTATCTGAGGAATAAGTGTGTTTCAAGCTGGTATCCATTGCCTAAAAAGTGAGCCTAACTACTCTTGTATTTGATAAAAAAAACTCAACCATGTCAACTTTTATTCATTATCCATACTGTTTGAAAAATCTCTGAGGTGATGGTTAGTCATCCATTGGCAGTTCACAGATATATTAATTCTATAAATAACAACAAACAGATATTTTATTGATAAATAATATTGCCTGTATCTTTTGAGGACTGTTGAGTATTTGTAGGGTAAAAAATGATAGCGAAAATGAAAAGAGATTTCAGCAGATTAAAGATTATCAATTTTCTGTCTTCGATTATTCACTGGGCTCTCAGGGATGCCTTCACATTGGCAAGACTGAATCTCTGCCAAGCTTTCAAGAAGAATAAATCAATAGTTTTCTATACCATTTGTACAATGTGCTTTTCTCGTGCAATGATGCTATCCCTGTGACTTGCTAGTTACT
This sequence comes from Ascarosepion bandense, assembly GCA_037127315.1. Taxonomy (NCBI): domain Eukaryota; kingdom Metazoa; phylum Mollusca; class Cephalopoda; order Sepiida; family Sepiidae; genus Ascarosepion; species Ascarosepion bandense. Next base: position 6,825,772 of record JBBBDQ010001045.1, read on the forward strand.
CTATTAGAATTGGTAGGAATAACAATATTACAAGCCAAAATCCTTGTTTTATTTGATGTCATTATAACAGTTTTAACAGTGTCAAAGCTCAAACAATTGTAGATTTTTATATTCTCCTGGTGTTATAGAAATAAGTGGCTTACATGACTCTTTTTAAAATACTAGGTTTACAGCAGCACATCACCAGTTCTCATATGCTCACCAAAGTTAAGCTTTGCCAAGTCTGGTTAGTATGTAAATAAGTGACTGCTTGAGCATATCATTTGTTGTAAGCTTTGATGTGCTGGTGGTATAATGGCTTGGAATTGTTAATTGGAGAGCTAAGTTCAAATTTTAGTTGGGTTCATTATATTCATTTCCAGAAATACCCTTGATAAAAGTATGTATTCACATCTTCCTCCAACTGAGTGATCATGTCTTAAAAGAGACATGACTGACTGTGCAGTAGTTTATCCCACAATTGGTTGCCATTACTTTCTACAGTAGATTGGGTGCCAACCAAGCTTATAGAACCCAATCTGTCCTGTTATTTAACCCATAACTGGAGGGAAAAGATGGATTAATACCTTTCCCAAGGGTATTTGCGTGTAAGTGAATGCAAAGAATTCAGCTGGAATTCCAAATCAGCTCCCTGATTTCTTGTTCCAAGCCGGTATCCACTGTACCACAATGCATATCCATTGGTTTTAGTACCATATGCAAATCAGTGGTTAGGAAAAAGTAATTTAAATAGCAGAATGGTTGTAAGCTTGGAAGATTGGAGTCCAAGTTCCAGATCAAGCTGTTATCACATGAATGCTTTTAGGAAAACTCTTGAATTCGGATGTGCATTGTGGTGCATTGGATATTTGCTCGGAATGTGAAAATCAGGAAGCAGAGTTCGAATTCCAGCTGAATTCTTTGCATTCACTTACGCACAAACACCCTTGAGAAAGGTATTAATCCGTCTATTCCTTCTATTTATGGGTTAAATAACAGGACAGATTGGGTTCTATAGCCTTGGTTGGCAACCAGTCTACCACAGAAAGCAAGGGCAACCTACTGCAGGATAATCTTCTGTCCAGTCAGTCATGTCTCTTTCGAGACATGATCGCCCAAGCGTGTATGACATATGGCACTTAACTGACTTGAATTCAATTCATGCCACTCTCACCAGGGTAGAGTAGACTCTTTAATTTTGGTTAGTAATCCATCTTAAATGACCACTTTCATTTCCAAATTTTGAAGATGACAGTGGAAGACAATTCATTATCTAACTTAATCGTGGTAGTGCACAGGTTACAGATATTAAAAAAAAAAAAAACAGTGGAGAGCCATAATCATCTGTGTCCAAAGGGGATAGATTTTTGCTTAAAAAATAACATTTTAAACTTCTGGCACTGGGAATCATCACTCTTTCTACACCATGAATCAACCAGAGAATAAATATCCTTTTAGTTTACTTGTTCTCACCAATAACTGTAACATTCAGTCCTGTGATTCTATTGAACTGGTATAGAACAGTCCTGTTCAGTAGTATCACAAGACTGTTAAAGAAATGAAAGCAAGAAAGAAAAACAAAAATGTTTAGAGTGAATAGAATATACACTAGAGAAAAGGAAAATAATATATTTGAAATGTTTTATTGAAATAATAATGAAGACAATAGTTCAACTAATATATAGAATAATTATGAGACAAAGTTCTGTCTGGTCAGTGCGTGATAAAGTGTTTCTGTCAAAATAGTTATAAAAACTGGTTTTTAGTTGAAAATTCTGTGCTGTATAAAAATTTGAGATTTGTATTTTTTTTATTTTTTTTATTTTCTTGTAATCATTTTACTACCACTATTTTGCAGGGGGTTACATAGGGGGAAAGTTATGAGAAAGAGTGACAGGTTGAAGGGGCTGTCAGGAAGTGGGTAAGAGAAGAATGAGAATACTGATGAGAGTGGAGTGGATGGAGAAAGGAGTATGAGAGAAAGGATGTAGGTTAGTGAGAGAGGAGATGACTATTGACTTTACATTTAAATTATTGGAGATTGTAGTTGTTGGGTAAGCAAGCAAGTAAATGGAAGGGAATTCCACAGGTGGGAAGTATGAGAAAAGAGGCTACTGGAGTAGAATTTGCATTTACAATTTATTGGTTTCACAGTAAAAGGGTGGGACATAGTTGCTAATCTTGTGGCTTGAGTAAATTCATATATAGGGGTCACTAATGAGCTAAGTTCATCGAAGCAGAAGCCAAATATGTTTATATGGAAAAGTTGGGTTATAGATAAATAATATTATAAATACATGAAATTGTATAAGTATGTAGTTTTCTTTGTGTTTTCTATATGCATCTTTTTGTGCTGTGTCAATTACAGAATGAAACAAAATTAATACATTTTTTTCTTTCTTTCTTTCAACACTGTTTTTGGCAAATATGTTTTTTGCCTTTCTCAAGTATATGCTGCATTTGATAGTCTTTAGAAATCATTTGGAACTTGTTCTTTTTTTTTATTTCCTGAACAGGAAAACCAGAATTTAATATATACTTCTAAATACATTTAAATATGGAGAGCAGCTGAAAGGTTCTATGTCTGACCACATTCCTAAAAATCTGTTTCTTATATTATTTATGTTTGGATTATTGTCATCCTCCTTTTTTTGTTATTGTCATAATGCTTCAGTCATTGTTTCCTCCAACCTTCTTCAGGTATCTATCAATCCCAGGTAACCTTCAGTGAATTTTGAACTAAACTCTTTATTTAATCTAGTAGAATAGATTGTTCTCATTCGGTTGTCCATGTCTAGGGATATCTCATTTTTTCTTGACTTCTACTCTGTTATTGGTCACCTTGTTTCAACTGAGTAGTATAAGTTGGGGTGGTACAGTGGATATTGGCTCAGAATGAGAAATTGGGAAGCTGAGTTCAAATTCCAGTTGAATTTCTTGCATTCACTTATGCATAAATATTTTTGGGAATGGTATTAATCCATCTCTTCCCTCCAGTTATGGGTTACATAATAGGACAGATTGAGTTCTATAGCCTTGGTTGGCAACCAGTCTACTGCAGAAAGCAATGGCAATTGACTGCAGGATAATCTTCTGCCCAGTTAGTCATGTCTCTTTCGAGACATGATCACCCAAAGTGTGTATCACGTATGGCATTTAACTAACCAATTTAACTGAGTATAAGTCAGCACTACCAAACCCAGGGATTGAACTCAGAATAGCTATGGTACCTAAACCAGAATTTAATAATTTACTAAAGTATGGCTGGTATTTTATTGTTGGGAATATAACTGTTACTATTGTGCTCAGTGTTCAGGTTTGTCATTTTTGATTATTCATATTTCAGCTGTTCCATGAGATGTGTGTAACTTTAAGCAGACTTTCTTCATATACCAGAATCAAGCAAGTACAAAAAAAAAAATTTAAACACCTAGGAAGTGTCCTAACTGAAGATGGAAAGTGTGACACATAGATCCGAAGGCAAATTGGCTTGGCAAAGGACGTGTTCCAGAAGCTGAACAAAATACTAACACACAGGAAAATCTCACTGGAAACAAAGAAAATCGTGCTGGATTGCTACGTGATGTCAGTTCTTCAATACAGCAGTGAATGCTGGACAATATCATCGAAAATGAGGACAAAACTGGAAGCAGCGGAAATGTGGTTCTACAGAAGGATGCTGCGGATATCATGAACTGAGCATATAAGCAACGATAAGGTGTTGGAAAGAATGGCAACAAAAAGGAAATTAATACTGAGCATCAAGAAGAGACAACTGAAGTTCCTGGGACATGCAATGAGGAAGGAGAGCCTGGAGAACCTGATACTGACTGGCCAGATAGAAGGAAAGAGAGTCAGAGGAAGACAGCAGATAACATATTTGCAGGGACTGATCAGGTGGTTGACGGAACGGGGGTTGACAGGAGTAACAGGAACAAACATACTAGGAGCCACAAGAGATAGGGAGATGTGGAGAGCCATGATCGCCTACGTTCTGAAAGGACAGGGCACATAGACGAAGAAGAATGTAGTTTTCATTATAATTAATTAAAAAGTAAGTAATATTTTATTTAAAATGCATTTCATATTTATTTATATTTCTGAGATGAGGTATTGTAATTATTTACACTATTTACATTGTTTGAACTGTTGTCCTCATCTTTGTTGCCAAAATCACTCCTTCAATATCTGTCTATATTTCTGAGATGAAGCATTGTAATTATTTACATTGTTTGAACTGTTGTCCTCAAGGACACATGGCCTAGTTGAGTGGTTGGATCCATTGACTTGATCCAAAGAGTTGTGAGTTCAACTAGAGCAGAGGTGAACCAAAAAAGAAATATATAGAAAGTTAAAAAAGAAATAACTGATACTGAGGCATCTGGAAGTGGCATAACTCATGGAACTAGAACAATCTACTCTGGTGAATGGAATAAAGGGTTCAGTTCGAAATCCTAATCAGCTGAAGAAGATCAGAGCATACAATAGCTGAAACGTCATGACTATGCAATAAAGATGAAGACAACAGTTCAAATAATGTAAATATTGTAAAAAAAACAAACATTTAAGTAATCATTAAATTAACTTTTTGCCATTGAATTCAATATTCCTAGGATGGTAACTTTGTGGATGCTTTTTATTTACTGACTTAAAATATTTCTGTAATTCTGCCATAATTGGAGTTCCTTTAAGATGACAAGAATTGACATTAAAAGCAGTCTAAAACTGCTTTAAGTAACAAAAATAATGTTTTTTGCAACTAAATTTATGCCATATCTTTGCAATTAAAACTAGGATTAAAACTTTGAGGAAAAGATTTACAATAATCTAAATCTTTTCCCCAAAATGTCATTGATCATTATTGCAGCTTGTAATGGTTTTGCTTATTGATCCAGTGTGATGAATGACATAAATTACACCATTTTTTGCAGATATGAATGAAAACATAATGTGATATGTTTGTGTGTAATAAAGCAATGTACACTGGCTTCTACATATTATTATTGGTTCCTGTTAAGGTTAATAGTAAGAGTACTAATACATAATGTTATAATTAATGAATTATGATAGATTGAGATTAAACCTTGAATATCTTTCATTGTTGAATGTTTGAGTTGTTTTATGCAGTTTCTTTTAATTGGCAGTTAACTGACATTTCAGATACAGAATCATTTAACATGGATTTTGCTTTTATATTTGTTGATTTGAAATTTAAAAACCAGGAGGGACTTCATTTTAGGATTCATTTTGCTTAACTTTAATGAAATAAAGATGTTGTCTTTACTTTTTTTGCATTTTTTATTTTGCAATTAAAATCCAAAGTAAAACTACAAAAATATTTAAATAATCTCAAGATGTTTAAAAACTTTTGTGAAACATTTCTCTAATAATTATTACAAGTAACCTTTTTGTTCTCTACCTAGTTTAGTAGAGCAACATATAGCACTTTAAGTGGAGATATTTTGGGTTTAAGTATGAAAAATATCAAAGGTGTTTCTCAACAACAATCTTGGATATAAACAAAAATCAAGTATTATGTGTTTTGTATATAACAAAGAAGTAGGTATTGGCTTTATATATGTATATATAGGAAAAACTCAATGCATCATCTAAGGTGGTTATTTTGATGGGTAAGTTTTTGGTACCCATCTCATAATACCAAATATGCAAAGACAGTACAAAATTCAAATGAATTTTGTACTGTATTTGCATGATAAATGAATTTTGTCACTGAAGAAGCATGGTTTTTCCTTGTTGAAATAGCCATATGACAAATCTACTTTTCATAGTTTTATTTGAAAAATATATATATATATTTGGCTCTGTAAATAGATAATACTATTTACATAGTCCTCTACCAGTATCATTTTTAATATTAATGAAATTAATAGGATCTATTTTGGGATTTTACCTACACGCCATTTTTGTTTTGAACATACATATATATATATATATATATATAGAGAGAGAGAGAGAGAGAGTTTATTTTCTAAGCACTGCTTAAATGTGGCACAATGCCAAAAGTATGGGTTACCCAGTGAGGATGGAACTCATTACTCAGTTGTAATAGGTTCTAGCAAGACAAGCTTGCTAACCATTATACCATGCCAAGGTGCCTAATATATATATGAGAGAGAGAGGTTATTATTGGGTCCTGTCAAGGTTGACAATAGGAGAAAAACTTTTTTTGACCCTATTTAAATCAGTTTGGAACTTATAAGTGAGTGATTTGCCCTAGTATTCACACTCTTCTCTGTCTTGTCCTTTTAAACTACATCTGGCAATATGTACTCTGATCAGCAGGTGTTGAAGAGCATGTAACCCCTTCTTAATTGCTTTTGTTTTCTGACCTTGTGTGGTAGCACCTGTTAGGGTCCCAGCTATGGGCAATAAGAGATCAAAACATGAAAATATAAAAATACATTAGAAAAAATTACCATCAATACATTTTCATAGTAAAAAATAAAACCAAAAAGTTACCAGCAATACATTATTGGAATAAAAAAAATTTTGAAAGCTTACAATAAAAAAAAAAACTTCAGCATTAAATGATCCAAAAAGAGGTGATATGCCATTAAACAAACAAATACACAAGCCAAAACTCTTTATCACCTCTTGTGGTATGTTAACAATGAGAAATGTTGTCAAGATATTTAGTGGTGAAATTCAAGAATTGAATTTATTTGAAAGGTGTATCTGGTCTACATTCTTAGATATGAATAAAAACTGGTTACTCATTTTTATAGATATAGATTTTTTTCACAAATAGAAAATTAACTGGAATCACAATATCTTGCAGATAGTAAGGATTTTAGACATCTAAAATTTGTTGAAGGTTACAGATAAAGGTCTTTTGACAGTTGAAAATCTGATTACTTCCTTTCTGTGAGGAATTACACCTGTGTGCAAATTAATTGAAACAAAAAATGATTAATGTCTTCCTGGAGCCTTTCATACTTTCCCTGATCATGTATGCATCATCTCTTGGTATTGTTTTTCTCTTCGGACTGCATTTTCCTTGACTGATGTTTTGGACTGATGAATTCAGATTGTTTCTTTGCCGTGATGACATAACTGTCAGTTGAACTGCTGACACCAACAATATCCATGATCTCTCTGTAAGGCTTGCATGTGTATTCATGCAGATAACAATTTTCATGTGCTTCCTTGTAGTAACTTCCATTGCAGACAATGGCCGGAGGGCAAATAATTGGCAGTCAAGACAATAGTGTCTGGGTGTGATAAAAATCTGATGCAATCACAGATGATGCAATGTTTTTCAAGGCCAAACAAATTTCATCATACACTTCAAAAATAATCATATCATTGGACATTACTGCAAATGACCTAATCTGAGAAAAAAAAAAAAAGAAATCAATTACATTCTGTCACTTCAGAGGGTCTAAAACTGACTGTAAGATGAAAAATGGAAACTAAAGCTGTTGTTTCAATTAATTTGCACAGGGGTGTACTTCTCACCAAAAGAAATATGGATGGTTTGCTACAAGTGGCATGGCGTGTCCTTGCCATGAAGGTTTGCACTAGTGGGATCAGAAAATATAGTACATAATCACTTTCCATAGAAGTAGCAATAGAGCAGTTTGTCCCATCCCAACTGTTGGTGGGGAGATTGGAGGGTGGAGCAATGTCAGTCACCATCTTCTGGCTGCCGGAATCCTGTTCCTTTATTGTTCTTTCCACACTTCTTTTCAGTAGAATCTTCTCTTTCTCTCTCTGTAACACCGTGTGTCTTAGATTTTTCATTGAATCATGTTCCATGGTGAGGCAGACAAGTTAAAATTGATAGCAATCAATATATTACACGACATCACTGGACTTGGACATTGAGAAATTTGAACACATTGCAAATAATTGTTTCCATTGGAGACAGGACAAGAACTCCATAGAAAACTTGAATGAGGAGGAAAGAGACTGAGGTTTGCATTGGAATAAAGGTGCCTTCAATGGAAAGACAGCAACAAAACAAGAGAATGCTTTTTCACAGGCTGTCACTGAAGCTGCCATACCTGTGTGGCTATGGCAGCTTCATGGCCATAACAGAGGCTGTGCTACCACCAGCTAAATCAAAACTCTCCAGGTTCAGATCCTTGGTCTCTCAAGATTGAGAGATGCAACAAAATAAAATTCAGTATTTTATAACATGGAAGATAGAAAACATAGTCAAAATATTCATATCATGTTTTGATATTCATTTACACTAGCTTGGTTATGTTAGTTTCTTTGATGTATGATTTCCACATAAAGGAATAAACAAAAAAGTATTGGATTATATTTCTGTATGCTAATTACTACTTCTACACAATAAAAAGGTCTTGTTTTAAAGCAAATTATGATAAAAAAAGGAAATGGACTCAAAATGAGGATGCCATGTATATATTGAGATTAAAATGAAGCTGTCTCTGTAAAAAGATGAATAGAATTTCTTAAAGAGTCATGAAACTTTCTTCAGTCGGATACAGCCACCCAAAGTAATTACTACCATGGCAGAAAAATCACAAGTTTTTAAAGCAGTCCGCTCATCTCATTACATTTTATGATTTGCCAGAAGTGAAGTGAATTTGCATATTATTTAAAGCAGTCTATTCTATTCAACACCATGATGCTTGTGCTGCAATTGGCTATGAATTTGTAAATGGTTTTGTATGTCCACTAACCTAATCTTATCAAGAGACACTTTTTTACCAAAACAGCATGTGACATGAAAGCACTGTAGCCTTTGTGGTACATTACCATTTTCTTCAGCTTAATCACCTATGACCTCTTTCTAGATTCAAGCAAGTAGTGGTCCTATTTTGATCAATTGAAGGCAGCAATTGACTGATAGAAAGCACCAGAATTATTTGATAAAAAGAAGATAATATTCTATCAGATTGTATGTTCCTTTGGTGACCAGATAACAGCTTTTCACTTACTTGCCATATTCACTAGGTATTGCATTTTTGAATTAGCATTTAATCTAACCTTTACAGAATTTTTTTCAATGAACATAATTTCAAATCCTTGGAAGAATGAAAGACACTTGGAGCTATTCTTTGCCAAAAGAAATGAAAAGTTTTGTGAAGATGGATTAATGAAGTTGTCAGAAAAAAGTAGCAGACCAAAATTCTAATTATATTTTACATTCTTTTTTTTTTTTTTAAAGCAACATAAAATTTTGACCAGCACTTGGATTGCTTAATTTTTGTATAAGATTAAGATTCAAATTGTTTAGATGGTTGCTTAAATTTTTCATCCTTGGGTCTAATAAATAATAAAAAAAAATTCAGTGTAATTTAGTATAGAAGCTAACAGAGAAAAAAAATTGGGTCTAATAAATAATAAAAAAAATATATCAGTGCAATTTAGTATAGAAACTGAGAAAAAAAAAAAGATTTCCAGCAGTCTTGATTTCTGGGATGTGGAGTTTATATTATTTACATGTGAACTATTGTCCACAACTTCATTATCGAATTTTAACCATCATGTTCTCCTGCCTTCATAGGTGCTTGTCGATCCAAGTAAGCTTCAGGGAATTTTGATCTGAAATCTTTATTTAATCTCTAGAGTTAGATTGTTTTACTTCTGCTGCAAAAGACCAGGAATATCTTCTGTAATTATTTAGTTTTTGTTTGTCTCATTTCCCAAGGGAAAACAGCCTAGTAGATTATGGTTTTGGTTTTGGGAATTTGGTGACATAGTGAGTTCAATCTCTTGGCTGGTTAATGTGTATTTGAACCTGGTGGAAATAATGAAAAAAAAAAAATTTCTGACCTTCTTCTTCTATGTGCCCTGTCCCTTCAGGACGTAGGCGATCATGGATCTCCACGTCTCCCTATCCCTTGTGGCTCTTAGTATGTTTGCTCCTGTTGCTCCTGGCAACCCCCGTTCCGTCATCCACCTGATCAGACCCTGCAAATATGTTATCCGCTGCCATCCTCTGTCTCTCCTTCCTTCTATCTGTCCAGTCAGTATCAGGTTCTCCAGACTCTCCTTCCTCTCCTTCAGTATTCGATAAATATCTTTATAACTCCGATCATCAAAATTTCATTTATTAGCATCTGATAAATATCTTTATAACTCCGATCATCAAAATTTATTTATTAGCATCTGATAAATATCTTTATAACTCCGAATATCAAAATTCCATTTATTAGCATCTGATAAATATCTTTATAACTCCGATCATCAAAATTCCATTTATTAGCATCTGATAAATATCTTTATAACTCCGATCATCAAAATTTCATTTATAAGCATCTGATAAATATCTTTATAACTCCGATCATCAAAATTTCATTTATTAGCATCTGATAAATATCTTTATAACTCCGATCATCATCAAAATTCCATTTATTAGCATCTGATAAATATCTTTATAACTCCGATCATCAAAATTTCATTTATTAGCATCTGATAAATATCTTTTATAACTCCGATCATCAAAATTTATTTATTAGCATTCCTGATAAATATCTTTATAACTCCGATCATCAAAATTCTATTTATTAGCATCTGATAAATATCTTTATAACTCCGATCATCAAAATCTCCATTTATTAGCATCTGATAAATATCTTTATAACTCCGATCATCAAAATTTCATTTATTAGCATCTGATAAATATCTTTATAACTCCGATCATCAAAAATTCTATTTATTAGCATCTGATAAATATCTTTATAACTCCGATCATCAAAATTCCATTTATTAGCATCTGATATATATCTTTATAACTCCCATCCTCAAAATTCTATTTATTAGCATCTGATAAATATCTTTATAACTCGATCATCAAAATTTCATTTATTAGCATCTGATAAATATCTTTATAACTCCGATCATCAAAATTCTATTTATTAGCATCTGATAAATATCTTTATAACTCCGTTCATCAAAATTCCATTTATTAGCATCTGATAAATATCTTTATAACTCCGCTCATCAAAATCTGATAAATATCTTTATACCCCTCCGAATAAAATTCCATTTTATTAGCATCTGATAAATATTCTATAACTCCGATCATCAAAATTCCATTTATTAGCATCTGATAAATATCTTTATAACCTCGCTCATCAAAATTCCATTTATTAGCATCTGGATAAATATCTTTATAACTCCGATCATCAAAATTCCATTTATTAGCATCTGATATCTTTATAACTCCGATCATCAAAATTCCATTTATTAGCATCTGATAAATATCTTTATAACTCCGATCATCAAAATTCCATTTATTAGCATCTGATAAATATCTTTTATAACCTGATCATCAAAATTCCATTTAGATCTGATAAATATCTTTATAACTCCTGATCATCAAAATTCCATTTGTTAGCATCTGATAAATATCTTTATAACCTGATCATCAAAATTCCATTTATTAGCATCTGATAAATATCTTTATAACTCCGATCATCAAAATTCCATTTATTAGCATCTGATAAATATCTTTTATAACCTGGATCATCAAAATTCCATTTATTAGCATCTGATAAATATCTTTATAACTCCGATCATCAAAATTCCATTTATTAGCATCTGATAAATATCTTTATAATCTTGATCATCAAAATTCCATTTATTAGCATCTGATAAATATCTTTTATAATCCATCATCAAAATTCCATTTATTAGCATCTGATAAATATTCTTTATAACTCCGATCATCAAAATTCCATTTATTAGCATCTGATAAATATCTTTATAACTCCGATCATCAAAATTCTATTTATTAGCATTCGATAAATATCTTTATAACTCCGATCATCAAACGATTTATTAGCATCTGATATATATCTATAACTCCCACCCTCAAAATTCTATTTATTAGCATCTGATAAATATCTTTATAACTCCGATCATCAAAATTTCATTTATTAGCATCTGATAAATATCTTTATAACCTGATCATCAAACATTTATTAGCATCTGATAAATATTTTTATAACTCGCTTCATCAAAATTCCATTTATTAGCATCTGATAAAATATCTTTATAACCTCGCTCATCAAAATTCCATTTATTAGCATCTGATAAATATCTTTATACCTCCGATCATCAAAATTCCATTTATTAGCATCTACAACATCTTTATAACTCCGATCATCAAAATTCCATTTATTAGCATCTGATAAATATCTTTATAACTCCTGCTCATCAAAATTCCATTTATTAGCATCTGGATAAATATCTTTATAACTCCGATCATCAAAATTCCATTTATTAGCATCTGATAAATATCTTTTATAACTCCGATCATCAAAATTCCATTTATTAGCATCTGATAAATATCTTTATAACTCCGATCAAAATTCCATTTATTAGCATCTGATAAAATATCTTTATAACTCCGATCATCAAAATTCCATTTATTAGCATCTGATAAATATCTTTATAACCTGATCATCAAAATTCCATTTATTAGCATCTGATAAATATCTTTATAACTCCGATCATCAAAATTCCATTTATTAGCATCTGATAAATATCTTTATAACTCCGATCATCAAAATTCCATTTATTAGCATCTGATAAATATCTTTATAACTCCGATCAAAATTCCATTTATTAGCATCTGATAAATATCTTTATAACTCCGATCATCAAAATTCCATTTATTAGCATCTGATAAATATCTTTATAACTCCGATCAATGTACCCATTTATTAGCATCTGATAAATATCTTTTATAACCTTGATCATCAAAATTCCATTTATTAGCATCTGATAAATATCTTTATAACTCCGATCATCAAAATTCCATTTATTAGCATCTGATAAATATCTTTATAACTCCGATCATCAAAATTCCATTTATTAAGCATCTGATAAATATCTTTATAACTCCGATCATCAAAATTCCATTTATTAGCATCTGATAAATATCTTTATAACTCCCATCCTCAAAATTCTATTTAACATCTGATAAATATTTTTATTAACTCTTCCTTAAAATTTTTACACTTACACACAGGTCCTTTTTCCTTTCTTACCTGAAGGTACCTGCTATAATGAAGCAAAATATATTATCTGAATATCTTTTCCACTTTGTCACATTATCACCACATTTCAGTGTAACCAAAATTGGTAGATAAGGAATAAAATATTGTTGTAAGTAGCTTTTGTTTAATTTCACATTTTTCTTTGCTGTTTTTCTTTCGAGTTGCTTAAGCCACACAAATGGCAGTAGTGGAGTTAATTAAGTTTTGTTTGTCTTTTATATGCTGTGTCTCTTCAGGATGTTGGTGATCAGAGCTCTCCATAATTTTCCATCCTTTGTGGCTCTTTGTAAATTTTGTCTTTTTGATATCTTTTCAAAACCCTACTCTGCCATCCTTTTACACAAGCTTAGTAGATAATTTATGCACTGTTTTCCTCTGTCCATTTTGCCTTTAAGTTTGTTATTGTTATTGGGCAAAAAATCGATTATTTACTATAATTGATGACAAAAAATGTCTGATTTTTGTTTAACAAAGTAAGCAAAGATTTTATCCACTCTATAAATAATGTAATATTTTAAATAGAAAAGATACAAAACTGACACATAGAAATTACAGGTCTGAAAGCATATTAAATCATAGCTGGGATATAAAAAAATGTTTAAAACCATATCTCTTACCAAAACTCTATGGTCAGAATAAAAATACTATATTGCACATAATTTAAATGCAGATAACTATTACTTTGCTTGTGATGGCAACTTATGTAAATATATTCTTTTTGTAATGAAAGAGCAGATGCATTTTAAGAAACATTTTGAGAATAAGGATCAATATGTTTATTCAAGGTTTTATATCATCCACTCACCACATACAATTAATTTATCAAAGTAAAATCAAGCTACATTTGTATATTGTTAATGTATTTCTCTATTCTATCCAAAGTAACATTTTGCTCATATGACAGACTGAATGCAGTTTAATTTCTAAAGTTATTTATATTTTTTCATGTGGTGATTCTCTTTTGTGTTCTTACTTGAGTAATTTATTTAATCGATTTCCAACTTGCTAAGTCTATCAAAGCTTTTTCTGAGCCTCGTCAGCAAGAGATTTTGGGAACTGATATGTAGTGACATCAGCTTGGCTACAAGAACTATCAGGAGAAAGTCAAAGTTGGCATTTAATCTTTAGAATTCAGAATAGTTTATCTCCTAGACTGATTGCCAACCACAGTCTGCTCTTATTTTACCAACAGCTAAGGATAGAAAGTGTTGATTTCTATCCTTTTCCAGCAGTATGAAGAGTGTAGAATCACTTCTTAATTGGTGTTTTTCCTAGGTCTACCATGACTCGGGGTGGTTACACCTGTTAGTATCCAAGCTATGGGCATGTACAGAATTTTCAAGCAAAAACAAAATGCTATAATGGTATGAAAATACATTTTTATATTAAAAATTACCAACAATACATATTTTTACTTTGTAATCAAATTACCAACAATGGATATTTCTAGAGACATCATATCAACCATTAACGTTAGCAAATTTGTTTAAAAATACTGCCAAACAACCAACATGAAAGAACACTTTCGTGATTTTTATCCATATGATATCCTACAATTTTGTTGTATATCTACCTATATACAGGAATGGGATGTTCTTATCCTCTTAAATATGTGGACACCTTTAGAGTAGAGGAGAGTGATTATCATCACTATCATCATTTATCTATCACACCCAATGGTGCATAGGGCAGCAACTTTTTGTTGCTGTTTCTGTAACAAACTGTTTTTTACGGGGCAGGGTTGTTAGCCTTGCACCCAACCCCAAATCTGGAGGACCAGTGGAACATTCTTGGGCCTTACTCTTAGAGCACCTGGTATTCCCAAATGGTCACCCATTTAAGTACTGCCCAGGCTTGATGTTGCTTAACTTTGGTGATTGGACCAGAACCAGTGCCTTTAACACGATATAGCCGTAGAGTGATTATACTGACTAGCAATTCACTAACATTGTATCTACTTCACACAGCACGTGAGTCTTGTACTTATTGACATACTATTATTCCCAATCTCCATTTTGGTGATTACTTATGCAGTAACTTTTTATGGTTACAACAAATTTCTTAAAAAAATCGAACTGTATTCCAAAATAGAACTGCAACAAAAATACAACATAAAACATGTATATCACTGGCTTGAGTAATTATGTTCATGAAAACGTGTAAGTACACAAAACTGAGTATTATGTACCATGTACTCAATTGTGAAAGCAGAATGATATATTTTTATTACTTCAAAGTTCATAAGAAAATTAAATTTCAGCATTTAATGATCCATAAAGAGATGATATGCTGTCAAACAAATCAAATCAAACCTTTTATATGTTACTTATTTATGTGCATTAAAAAGAACATTTTGTATCTTATAGAATAGTTTTTGTTATTTTGTTTAAAGTAAAGAATTCTACCTTTTTGAACACCTCTTAATTGTTGATGTTTCAGGTTCATCCTAACCTGGGTGGTAGCATGTTTTAGGGCCCTAGTTATGGGTAAATAGTGAACCCCCAAACACTATGAAAATATAAAAATACATTTTATAGTATAATTACCACTAATAAATTTTATCTGTAGTTGAAACCATAAAACTATGTTTAAAATATTTAGATTATTGCATTACATAACCTATAGAGGTTGATATGCTCCAAAGCAGAATCAACCAACCAACCTTTCTGAATTTAGGCATAAACATTTTTCCTTTTCCTGATTTGGTTAACCAACTTTTTCTGTTAACCAATGACAGTTAAATAGTTGATCTTTGGTTTTTATTACTTTTTTTTAACACCTGAAACTGCAAATTATTACTGAGATTGTTTTGTAATTAGTACACATTTATGATTATTTTTTTTTAGTAAATGAAATTTTTTTGTGAAGTTAAATTTTTTTTTATTTTTAAATACAGATAAATATGGTTTTTGATAAAATGTACATAGGATTTTGGGAATTGAACTTTGGATTTTTTGTGAAGATTTTCAGACACTATTGTTCTGGTTTGATAATTTAAAAAAAAAACAGGATTTAAAATGGATTTATAAGTAACAGTTGTTATTTTTAAGGAGAAAGTTATTGAAGTTATAATACTGTTATTTTTGGAGTTTAATTACATGATTAATATACTGAAAATGATGTGCAATATTGCATAATACAGGAATCTAATGATTTGTTTTTCTTTAAGCCTGCTTTCTTATATATTAATACCATAAGCATAATATCATCATTTAGTGAGACTTACTTTTGAATCATAAAAAAGACAATTCTTTATCAGACCCTTATAAACTGTTGTTATAAAATCACAAAGTGCTTTATCAAATAACAAAAACCACATCACTTGAAAAATTTCAACTGCAATGGGTAGCACATGAAAATAGAAGAGAAAATGATATGATAATGATATTAATATTTGACACTACCAAAAAACAAAACATTAAGAAGGGACACTTATCAGTACTAGAAAGAGCAATAACAGTGGATTCCAGAAGCCTAATTTTCTGAAACTGTGTTTGAAGGAAAATTTCATAGCTTTTAGCTGATAGCAATACTAACCATTTAATTAACAAATGCTAATGGCTAATTTAAGAAGTACCATTTAAAACAGACGTGCATTATCATTTGCTCATCTCTAATTTGAAACTGGTGTCAAGGTAATAACTTTGTTTTCATTTCAAAGATTTTCACAAAAGAAAAATTCAAAACACAAAACAATTTTTAATGAATTTCCAGTCATTCACCATCTTCCTTTAAACCTGTTAAGAGCATATGATTATCTTTTTTGGCTGGGTTTCATTACTAGAAGTCATTTTAACTGATGAAGTTCTTTTATTCACAATACACAATTAGAAATTGGTGATTAGATTGAGAAACTATGGTTTGAAATTTAAGCCCTTAGATTTACCCGACTCTTTTGGATAGTTAAATAAAAGCTTCTGTTATTGTTACTATGATGTCTTTTCTGTCCAGCTGAGATCATTATGTAAATAAATATGATTTGTCTAAAATGCAACTTGGTTCACAAAAGAGAAGGAAAAATTATATTTACATGTGTACAGGAAACAAAAAAAAAAATGTATGTGCACAACATGTTTAGGTAAGATGTCTGCTGCTCAGGGTGTGTCTCTCAGGAGGAAAACTGTCTACTACATTCTGCAGCAAAAAGAAAAATTGAATTTTTTCCTTTTATAGAATAGAATACCAAATAGCAAGTGACCTGGCAAGCAGGATAGAGTAACCCCAACAGGGTTAAATATCAAGAATCAAGTCTATAAAAATATTTTAAAATTTAAAATTTCTTCCATTGGACAATTTTAAAAGAATGAAGAAATTTTTTTTTTTTGACTATCTTTAGATGGTTAAAGGTTTTTCTTCTCACAACTGGACAAGTTTGACTAGCTTTCATCAAGTGAAATTTTGTTTAATGTGGCAACTCTTGTTTGCCACTTGAGCTTTATTTAACCTTATCTGGTTTATATTATTTAAACAAATTGTAAATGTTTAGAGAAAGTTCTACTCTAACAGCTTTTACCCCAGAACTGCTACTTTGTCGAACTGACTTTTGAATTGTAATTTAATTAAATTATGCACTCATTGGGAGAACAATAGACCAATACCATGAGGGTCTAAGATTTTTGTTTTTTAAAAAAATGTGTACGAGAGTTTTATTATGGAACAATTAACAAGCCTTGACCTTAAATTGAAGAAGCATTGCGAGAGTGAAAGCTGCCTTCTAAAAGTTAAGCAAAGTATTATTAAACAGAAAATTTTCCCTAGAAACAAAGGGTACTTAACTGTTATATAATATCAGTCATCCTTTATAGCAATGCATGCTGGGCAATCTCATCACAAATGAAAAATCTTTAAGTAACAGAAGTGTGGTTCTACAGAAAGATGCTGAGAATACCATGGACTGAACATGTGAGTAACAATGAAGTTTTAGAGAAAACAGAAACAAAAAGAAGACTTATAGTTTGCATCAGAAAGAGAGTTAACATTTCTCATGCACATAAAGGAAAGAAGGCTTAGAAAATTTGACTCTCAGAGGACAAACTGAAGGCAAAATAGGCAGAAGAAAACCATGCATAACCTGTCGAATGGTTGGCAGAACAGAGTTAGAAAAAAAGAGACCTTACTAAGAGCTACATAGGGCAGGAAGTTATGGAGAGTCATGATCATTAATGTGCCAAAGGGGCAAGACACATAGGTGAAGAAGAAAAGGTATCTCAATTTAGCATAACAATATTCATATAGCAAAACTAAACCAGCTAGTCTGAAAACGCCCAAACCAGTCTGCATCTCTTTCACTAACATACGTGGTATCCGCACTAACTTCCTCAGTGTAGATTCATTCCTTCACACTAACTCACCTGATATCTTAGTCTTATGCGAAACTAACCTTAACCCTTCTATCCCCTCTTCTGAGTTCTATGTTCCTGGCTACCTTCCCCTCTTCAGGAAGGACTCCAATGTTCATATGCATAGGCTTGGTGTGTATGTCAGTGAACACCTCCCCCTAGCTAGGGTGACATCTCTTGAATCCCTGGATCATTTTTTCATGTGCTCTCTCACTTCTAAGGTCGATTAGCTATCTCTTCTTTCTCTACCACTCTCCTTCCTCCCCTGACTGTTTGTTACCTGACAGCATCTCTGACAATATTGACAAAGCCATTTCTTCCCATCCCTCTGCCCATATATTTGTGTTTGGTGAATTTAACACCCACCACACCAAGTGGCTGGAGAACTCTGTCACCGACCCTGCTGGTGTCCACACCATGAATTTTTCAATCACCCAATCCCTTACGCAAGTGGTGGACTTCCCCACGCATTTCTCTGACAACCCTAACAGAAGGGACTCACTATTAGACCTCTGCTTCACTTCCATCCCAGACTCTTGCACCACCAAACAATTCTGCCCACTCAGGAACTCTGACCACACCGTAGTTTCCGTCAACATTTCATTCCTCTCCCACCTGGCCCAAAAAACCCAGACCAGTAGAATATCCTACTGCTACCAAAGGGCAGACTGGGATTCGTTCCGAGACTTCCTCTGTGATGTCGGTTCTCTGTGCAGGGCCCGGAGGTTTTTCCATCTGAATCTATCCTGCACATTTATAAATCTACCATCCGTCTGTGCATTGAATACTGTTGCCATATCTGGTCGGGTGCCCCTGCTATTCTCCTTGGGTTTCTCGACAAGGTACAGCGGAGGGTCTGTAATGTGATTGATACTGACTTGGCAGACCGCCTGCAGTCTCTCTCTCTCACCGGCGTGACATGGCTTCCCTTTGTCTCTTCTATAAATACTTTCATGGCTTCTGCTCCGATGAACTTAGATCACTGGTGCCCCCTAGGTTCGAATTTGCACGAGATACTAGATTAGCAACTAGATCCCACCCTTTTACAGTGAAACCAATAAAATGCAACTGCGACATCTACTCCAACAGTTTCTTTTCTCATACTTCCCAACTGTGGAATTCCCTTCCACATGACTGCTTCTCCGACGGCTACCACACTAACTCACATCCATTCTTTCAAACACTCTTCTCATCTTCCAAACTATCTATCACCCCACTTCTGACATTTCCTATATTTAACCACTCTTTCTATTTACCTTCCCCTATGTAGCCCTAACTGCAATAGTGGCAGTGGAATGCCTTTCTTGGGGTGAAACGATTAAAAAATATATATATATATATATATATATATATATATATATATATAGTTTTTTTCCTAGAAATTTTTTGGCACAAATCAAAAAATGTAGGCAGCCTTACAATATGAATTTCATTTTTATATTTCATAAAGCAATTTTTAAAGGCCAGTTTTAAAGTTAATGAATTTATTTAGCAAAGGACATGATCTCTTCACATTTATACCTCATTGATAGTTACTCAAGAGGATCTGCTTTTATCAATTGGATTTGTCTTGCAGTTCATTAACATTGGATTTGATCCTTTCTGAGAGCTTCATAAGTGAGGCCACATGCCAAACTAGCTAATGTCTAATAAATATCTATAAAAGAAAGACTATCCTATCTTAATGGTTTATGAGATGAAATAAATTGCTTTCGTTATTAAATACAAGGTGATAAATAATCATCTTGCATGCATCTATTGCTTTAAAACAACAAAAAAAAAAATGCCGAAAATGCCAAAGATAATGCGAATGAGGGAATCAAGATTGGAAATATCTGTTGTTACAGACAAGATAGGTAGAAAATGAGCAGACAAAAAATATAACAGTATGCCAAGAGATGGAAGCAGTCAGAGAAAATGAGGTTATTGATAATCATAACTATTTTAATTTTTCTTTTTTATATGAATTCTTGAATAAAAGTGTTATAAATGACAATCCTTCACAGATGAGGGAATAACGTAAAGTAACAGAAATAAAGTTCTACAGAAGGATGCTGAGAATACCATGTGAACCCTGACCCTGTTTTAGAGAGAATAGAAACAAAACGAACATATACTTAGAGACAATTGAAATTTTTTGTACAATTAATGAGAAAAGAACTCTTGGAAAATTTGACACTCACAGGATATATTAATGCAAAAGGAGACAGTGGAAATCATTGAATAACCTACCTAACTAGCTTGTGTAAATGGTTAGCAGAACAGTTTAGCAGAGATAGCAGGAAGACACTTATGAAGAGTTACATAGGATAAGGAACTGTGGAGAGTCATGTTATTTTAGAGTTATTGCAAATAGAAGTGAATGCATTTAATTATCTTTTGAACATGTAAGCAACAGCAAAGTTCTAGAGAAAATGAAAAGGAAAAGGACACTTATGCTTAACTTCAGGAACAGATTGTTGAAATTTCTAGGGCACATTATGAGGAAAGAGGGCCTGGAAAATTTGATGCTCATAAAACATATTGAAGGCAATAGGGAGGGAAGAAAACAATGCATAACCTACTTAGTGAGCTTCAGTAAATGGATAGCAGAACAACATTTAAAAAGATAACAACATGACAAAATTTATTAAAAGCTACAAAGGACAGGAAATTGTGGAGAGCCATGATCTCCAACATCCAGAAGGAACATGACACCCAGAAAAATAATTAAGTTGTTTTTCAATATTTCTAAGAATTATTGAAAGACAACTTAAATTCTTTAGAGTATTTTTGCATTTCTAAAATATTCAAACAATTTTTGTATCTTCAATTCTATATTTGGCTGTGTCTTTTTGAATAAAATATCTCAGTGACTAAGATATTATATCTTTCATGTTTTCTAATTCCTGGATTTGTGTTAGAGTCTCTGAAGACAATATATTGCTTGAAAGAGCATTAAGGATATTAATCTGGATAATTTATTGAGTTTTCAGACTGTTGTGTTCTGTTCAATGAGAATTAAATTACTTGTTACAAATAGGAATTCGTAAGATATTAATCATTTAGACCCTTTCTGTGAATATGATGTGAACTAATTTTAGTCTGCAAATTCTTACTTACAGACTCCCTAAATCAAAGACTGCACCTCACTCAAAACACTCTGGATATTGGCTTGAATTAATATCTGAAAATATAAATTTTACACTGATGAGATGAAACATTCTGAGAAAATTATTTTTTATTATGTTTTAAATGGCACCTTTTTTACTTTGATAGTTTATCACCATTAACATTTTCAAAGAATTCTTCAAATGAAACTCTCAAAATCTCAGCTATCAATCTGCTGCTCTAACATGTTCCATACAATCATCAATCTTTTACTTTTATGATAAATATAAGGATAAAATCAATAATTTTTGGTCAGTTGGGTTTGGAAATAGCAGGAGTCTGCTGAAGTTGTGTTTAAGCATGATAATATTGATAGCAGGTTGTTGAAGACCAAGCAAGTTGGAAGGAAAGAGACGGAGAGTGAGAGTGCTAGAGTCATAAGTGACAGGTGAAAATACCAGCTGATATGAAGGTCATTATAATATTTCATTGGGAAAATTAGAGAGTGAGAGAGAAATTATTAAAAAAAGATATACATTGACAGGAGGACAGAGAAAGCAAATAGATGTTTTCCTAAGGAACAAAAAAATATCAAAAATAAAATAAAAAGGAACATAATAAAGTATAAAAATACAATAAAACATTTGGAAAAGATAAAAAGGAAAATTTCTTTTTTTTTTGTCACCCTAAGCAAGGCATTCCACTGCCACTATAGCGCAGGGGCTTACATAGAGGGATTAGGTATGGAAAATGTCAGAAGGAGGGTGATAGACGACTTAGAATGTACATAGGGAGAGAGTGGGTGTGAGTTAGTGTGTTAGGAGGTGTCTATTGACCTTACATTTAAACTCCTGGAGGTTGTAGCCGTTGGGGAAGCAAGCATGCGGTAGGGAATTCCACAGGTGGGAAGTGCGAGGAAAGAAGCTGTTGGAGTAGAAATTGCAGTTACATTTCATCGGTTTCACTGTAAAAAGGGTGAGACCTAGTTGCCAATCTAGTATCTCGTGCAAATTCACATCTAGGGGGCACCAGTGATTTAAGTTCGTTGGAGCAGAAGCCATGAAAGTATTTACAGAAGAGGCACAGGGAAGTCATGTCATGCCGGTGAGAGAGATACTGCAGGCGGTCAGCCAAGTCGGTATCAATCACATTACAGATTCTTCGCTGTATTTTGTCAAGAACCCCCAGGAGAATAGAAGACATTAAGAAGAAAGTAAAGGAATAATGAAAAAAAAAAGGGAAAACAAAAACAAAAAAAAATAGAATAAAAGTAACAGAGAAAAATATAAGAAAATATTCTTCTCTTCTTTCAATTACCAGAAGCAGTGATTTATTTATTTAATATTTAATAATTTCTATAGCTTAAATGCCTACAGACATTTCACTCAACCCCAGTACTCAAATTTACCTCGTATACATATAGGATGTGTGTTGAGGTGCAGTGAATATCGGCTCGGAATGAGAAATCGGGGAGCCGAGTTCGAATTCAAGTTGAATTCGTTGCATTCAGTTACATGCAAATACTCTTGGAAAAGGTATTAATTCATCTATTCCTTCCAGTTATGGGTTAAATAACAGGATAGATTGGGTTCTATAGCTTTGGCTGGCAACCAGTCTACTGCAGAAAGCAATGGCAACCTACTGCGACAAAATCTTCTGCCCAGTCAGTCATGTCTCTTTTGAGATATGATTGCCCAAGCGTGCATCAGGTATGGCACTTAACTGACTGACTGACATATAAGATTCACTGTTAAAGATAGTGGAGAAATAGTTCTATGTAACATTCCAGTAAGTACCTAACTTCTTGTGGTATCCTATGCAAATTAGCTAAGTTGTATTAAAGTGGTAAGCAACTGTCAGGATCTATTACATCACAGGTAAAGGTGTACTATATGCTGAGCACTGAAAGTGCAAGATATACCAGACATAACAAATGGCATCATTGATAGGATGCTTGGGTCTCATGAATGCCTTACCCTCTCTTCAGACCTCAAATGGGACCACTGTATCGAATCCATAGCTAAATCCACTGCTAAGAAGGTTGGGTCATTATGTCGATCCAGGATGTTTTTTCCGCCTGAATCCATTCTGCATATATACAAGTCAACCATCCGTCCGTGCATGGAGTACTACTGCTATTTATGGTCAGGCGCCACTGCCGTTCACCTCAGTGTTCTTGACAGGCTCCAAAGGAGAGTCTGTAATGTGATAGGTACTGACTTGGCTGCTCGACTACAGCCACTTCCCCACCGACGAGATGTGGCCTCCCTTTGTCTGTTCTATAAATACTTCCATGGCCTCTGCTCGGATGAACTTAAGTCACTGGTGCCTCAACAGGTGTTTACTTGTGCAACCAGACTGGCAACTGGGTCCCACCCATTCACAGTTAGGTTAGCCAAATGCAGACGACAATTCTACTCCTGCAGCTTCTTCTCTCGCACTTCCCGCCTGCGGAACTCGCTCCCATATTCTTGCTTTCCTGATGGCTACAACCTCCAAGAATTTAAATGCAATGTCAATACTCATCTATTAACCACTGGACTCTAGCTCTCTCCCCTCCCCCGTATATCCTTCCTTTTCTCTCCACCTATATACCTGTCATCACACCTGCATTCTCATCTTTCTATCACTCTTTTCAAACTGGTTTGTACTCCTCACCCTCTTATAATTAATCTCTCTTACAGTTATGTAGCCACCCCCCAACCCCCGCACATCAGTGGCATTTTCGCCTTGCTCGGAGTGAAATGATTAAAAAAAAAATGTCAAGATTGGGATAAAAGCCTTTGTGGCTACAGCAAGAGTGCATAATCTCAAAGACTCAAAAAAAAAAAAAGCAAAAAAAGGGGGGGGCAAACAGGACCAAATAATGGACATGTTCAAGGTTTCTGTGGGGTGTTAAAGAAAATCTCCACAGTGGTGTATCACCAGGAATTAGAACAGATGTCTTTTGAGGAAGTTGTCAGCATGATAAAAATAAATATTATACTGAAAAGAAAACTGGTCATTGCTGAAAGGATGAAATTTTTTAGAAGTTAGGCTGCAACTGAGGGAATCTATTATGCAGTACATAGAGAGACTCAAAGAACAGGCAAAGGACTGCAAATTTGAAAAACTAGGTACTCAAGGTATGTCAGTTGAAGACAAGCTGATACTATTACGAACAGTTGAAGGACTTAAGGAACTGCAGCATAAACAAAAAGTACTGGATACATGCTAGGCAGCCATATGAACTTAGAAATAAGTGCAGACTATTTATATCAAAGATTTCAACCAGCCAAGAGAAGTGTTAATCATACAGGTTGAACAAAAACAAAACCAAACTGCAGTTATTGCAGAATGGCTCATGAAAATAAATTCAAGTGTCCGGTGCTGAAGAAAACGATGTTTTAAATGTGGAAAAATGAATAATTTTAAGACCCTTTGCAGAAGTGAAAAAACATGTACAAAAAAAAATGCAAGTAATAACCCCCTTCTCTGTGTTGAAAAACATCAGGAAGCCAGTGTATTTATGGTAAATGCAGAAAAGAATGGTAGAGAGAATATGAAAATAAATGGCCATATGTTTAGCCTGCAAGTTGACACGGGTAGCAAGATAACCCTAATTTCAAGAAAGTTTTTGATCAAGCTAGACCAACCCAAATTAAAATAAACTGGTTCAAAGTCAAAACAATTTGATGGAATGACAATAAAGATATTGGGTACCTTCCTTGGCACGTTTGAAATGGATACTCAGTTTGAGGTTATTAAAATTGTAGTAGTAGTAGCCTGTGAGAAGGATCAAGGATTATTAGGTATTGTCATAGTAAAAGTAGATAGAGCAAAATTAATATAAACTCCATAGAAGCACAAGAGAGTGAGATATGACTTCTAAAAGGATACAAAGTGAGTATTCAATCAAAAAAAAATTACCACCCTGAATACATTCAAGCCAGAAAGACATGACCACCCTGAATACATTCAAGCCAGAAAGACATGACCACCCTGAATACATTCAAGCCAGAAAGACATGACCACCCTGAATACATTCAAGCCAGAAAGACATGACCACCCTGAATACATTCAAGCCAGAAAGACATGACCACCCTGAATACATTCAAGCCAGAAAAGTACCAATACATATTACCTTTAGTGGGAGCAAAGTTAAATTGCATGATCAAGCAAGACATTCTTGAAAAAGTTACACATGGTGGAAGTAACTGGGCCTCACCTATCATAGCAATAAAAAGGCCAGTGGAGATTTTCGGATATGTCGTGACTATAAAATGGGAGTAAATCACCAGATATGCTCAGACTTGTTTCCATTACCAAAGATCAAAACGTCAAGGCATGAAGTGGCAAACATGGAATAATTTGCAAAAATTGACTTGAGATCAGCCTACAAACAAATTCAGAGTGACAAAAAATTTTAAGAAGTCACCACAATCAACACTCCTAAAGGCCTGTTAAGGTGAACTCGCTTACCATTTGGAATTAAAACATCTAGTCATATATTTTAAAGGGCATTCAAAGGAATATTGCTAGGCATGGTAACTAACATGTTTATTTATCAAGGATGTGAAGACCAAACAAAAGTTAAAACAAGAAGTGGATCAAATATTATGGCAATTGAAAAAGGCTGGATTAACCATTTAGAGACAAATGTAACTTTGATTGCAAGAACCTGGCGTATTTAGGCTACCAAACATTGAAGACCCGTATCGTAAAAGGCTAACAAAAAAGATTACAGAGGTAGCAACTCCAACCAATAAAAAGGAATTGGAATCCTTTTTAGGTTTGAGAAATTTTTACAGTAGATACATTCTGAAATATAGTGAACTAATTGAACCATTATCAGAATTGCGTAAAAAGAACACAGTTTAAATGGACACAATGATGAAATAACTCTTTTATACCAAAAGCAATTTTGAAAAGGACACCTATAACAAGGGTGTTTCATCCTTAGAAAGAGATAATGTTCCCTACAGATGCAAATGAGAAAGCAATTGCTGCCATTCTATTGCAGGAAGAATATCTGATAATGTATTTATCTAGTATATTGACAATGGCAGAGATAAAATCCTTAGACATTGAAAAGGAAGCCCTAGCAATTGTTTGGAGTATAGAGAGGGTACAAAATTTTTTTACTAGATAATAAATTTCTACTAAAGTTGGACCACAAGCCATCGGAGTTTATTTTTAACCCGAGGAAGGATGTGCGTCATCATGAATTTTATGCTGGTCCATTAAAATCATGGCATTTGATTTTGACATTGTATATGTTAAGGGAAGTACCATTCCCATGTAATTGCTTTGTTGAGATTATGGTTTGTAAAAGGAACAGATGAACATGGAAATGAGGATAACAGAATAATTCAATGGCTAGAGACGGACATATTTCTAGTCAACAGATTAAAAAAATGAGACTGAGCAAGATCTAGTATTGAGCAAAATAATCAAAGAAATAAGTGGAACAATTGTTTGATAGCGGAGTGGCCATTTAAGGAGATAAGACATAAGTTAATAATTGGAAATGAAATTATATGTAATGGTGAGGTGTTAGTAGCTCCCGATGTTAGACAGATATATTGAGAGAGGTACACATTTCAGCATCACTCTGACATGCATTAGATTAAAATTACAAACATGATGGTCAGGTTATGCAAAGGATATTGAAGAATTTATTAACAAATGCAATGAAATTTAGAAGATTCAGTCAAAAAGAGCTTCATTCATGGCCTAAAGAAGTACAACCATGGCTTAGAGTACTTATAGACCACGCACACGTCAGTAGCATAGGATCATTTCTAATAATGGTGGATGTATACTCTGGTTGGCCAGAAGTAATCAAGGTTAAGAAAGTGTCCACAGTCAAACAGGTTTTGAGAGATGTATAAAATAGAGTACTGCAAAAGTTAGTGTCAGTTAATGCTCTTGAATTTTATGATGTAAATTTGTGTACATGGTGAAGGTGGATAGGCTGTGTCCCATACAATATCCTCAGGCCAATGAAATCACAGTGGATGGTACAAACATTTAAAATGACATTCAAGGCATTCTCACTTGTCACTGAAAACATTGAGGTATTTCTAGCTAAAATGCTCCTCAGTTATAGGTCAATACCACATGCAAAGAGGTAGTTGAGCCCATTGGCCCTCATGGTAGATTAAAGCCTCATTACCATGTCTTTTGTCCTAAGGGAAAATAAACTGAACCTCTTATACCACTCACACAACAAATTTCTCCAGTATAACTATAACTCTAGTGGCTCTTGGGCCTTGTATAGACTGATCATTAGTAAAAGAAGAGTAAAAATGTGATATACAGATTAGAGAAGATTTATTTTGCTTTATTATTATTATGTGTTTTTATGTGTCACTGGGCTTCAAAACTGATTCCTCAACTGTCATATTGCTGAGTGCCTGTTGCCAGAGTGCCTTAGCAATTTGCCTTAATATTTTCTCATGCATCCAGTCTTTTTCCTTTCTTATTTTTATTCATTTTATATGTCGTTTCATATTTAATATCATATAATCATTCAGTCAGTAACTATAGAAATATATACACGAGAGCAATGATACTGCCTTAGTTATCAACATCTGGGAAATTTCCACAGATCCAGTTAGTTTAGGAGAATGCTGATAAATTTATTTAAAGTTATTTATCTAGAAATTTCTTTTGCAAAGACAGATGGAAATAATTAACTATATACATAGTTTATATTTTTATTTGAAATGAAACATTTTCTCAGCATTTAAATTTGATTTTATATTTTGAGTATCTTTGATGACAGCAACACTGTCAGTTTCTATAATTGGCAAAGTTATTCAATCAGATTAGATTTAGCACTTAGATTTTGTTCAAGTCAGATAAGCAAAATATTCATTGTTTTATGTCTGATAGTGACATCATAAAAGTTATTCAAAATGTTTCTTGAAGTTGTGAAGTGAAGTATTTTCATTATTCTATAGCTTTTCAGACTATTCATTTTGAGATATATGAGTTGTGCAATATTTACCTGCTTGGAATGATAAATTGGCAAAATGAATTCAAAATCTGATCCAGTTATATTTACTTTTACACAAATACTTTTGGAAAAGGTATAAATTCTTCTTTACTCCTATCTATGGGTTAATTAGCAAGCTAAACTGATCTCTCTGGCCATGGTTGGTAACCAGTCTAGAAGAAGGATAACTTTAAATTCAAAACCTTTTGTAACTCTAGTGAAGTGCATATTATACAACCATGTAAAAGATTAGATTAAAAAATCAACCATAGCATGGCGATTGTAGAATCTCTGATCTTGACTGACGGTGAAAAGCAATAAGAGGCACAGTTTATAGGGATATGTGGGGAAGATAATGGTTAACCCTAGATTTGAACTTGGAGTGATTGAGAAAGCATTCTCTTGGAAATTGATTCTACAAAGAAGCATTTTGTGAAACGCTACTTAAGTGGAACTTGAAACTCAACAGTAGAATACAAAGGGAATGAATGTTTTGCTACAATGTGCATGGCAAGGTGGGTCTTAACTGTGAAGATTCATCACCCACAAGGATGCAGAAACACTTGTAGACTTAAATGAGGCTGGAAAGTGAATACTGGTCAGCTCGTGCCTTTATATAGCAACAATTCTTCATTTTAGGTCTGATCTGGCTCTTGTAAAGGCAGAGGATAACAGGAGGAGTCAGGAACAGGGAGCCAACCATTTTCCCATCATCTTTAGCATTGGATCATATAAGTTTTACCTGTGTTCTGGGTTGAGTTTAATTGTCAATAGGTGTTCAAGTCATAGGGCCTCCAAGTGAGAACAACTGTTGTTTACTGCCACAAAACATATATGTGAATTTTGTGGCATGTTAGATATTGCCACTGATGCATGTGTGTCTATTCTATGATTGTTATTTCTCTAAGTAACGATAAAAATCTGAGTAAATATTTTTTTCAATCATGATTTGTTGTTGGCGAAATCTGAGCATGACACAAAAATGTCTTCTATGGCAAAATAAACAACAAAACCAGTACCAGAAACATGCATGAGCATCTGTGTTTTAAAAAATATTCTTGCAGAAGCAGATAACACTGTTATGATCTTAGATGAAAATGAATAATTTCTATTAGTTCTTTATATAAATAGGTAGTAACATAAAATGATTAAAATTATTTTAAGTATAGTTGAACTGAATCATCAGCCACTGACCGCTATGTGTACTGCCTGATTTTAATCTTTCTCCAAATTTGCACAATATTTATTTTAGAAGTATCAGATAATTTTTTATTGGGAAAAGTGATTATTGCAAATTGAAGTTTTACCTATCAGTGTTACAGATTTTCAAAACAAATGTCTGTTGACAAGTTTCAAGTCTTGACAATAGGTATAGATTCACTGAGTCTCATAAAGATGCTGTATAGTTCTATTGAAATAAATGTTAAACTTAATAAAGATATATTTTGTAGGTTTTTTAGAGTAATAAATATGTACATTTTTTTTTTTAGGAATATATGTCATTGATTGGTATCATTCTTTGTAATTTGAGAAATTTTATTCTGTTCAACAGAATAAAGAATATGTAGTTTTATATAACAATTTCTAATGGTAACTCTACCAAAAACATAAATGGCATTATGTCAGGGATCAAGTATCTAAATTAGCAATAAATATTTTGAGAAAGGAATCTTTCCAGACCTTTTCTTGAATTTATTTCAATTTTGGGACTTTTTGATAAACAGAGCTATTGTGAGAATAGAAAGTATGACCATTTTATATCTCTTGATTCATTTGTCCAAGAAACAATGTTTAGTGGACTCATGTGAGTTTCAGTAAAAATAAAAAGGGCACAAATCATGCAATTCTAGCAAACATAGATAAATGTGTTAAAATATATTACAGAAGGATAAAAAAAAAAGCTGAAGTCATGAACAGTTCAATACAATCAGCAGTATGTTTTTCTGAAGTAACTTTGTTTCTAGAGTGAAGGGAAACATACCTTGCAACTTTGAACATCAATTACTAAAGAAGAAGAAAAGCCTTTCAAATATTGCACTGTCTGTGATTAGGTATCAATCCATCAAAATAAACATCATATCAAGAGTAATCAATTAATTTTCTTGAGTTTTTCATATTGAATCATGGATTTCATTCCAATTTGAAAGAATGAGCAATTTGTTTAAACTCAGTACAACTTTAACATCATTATTCTTGCATGTTTGGAACAAGGTAGATGCCAGGATCAGGGATTTTATGAAGTAATGAAAGTTAATGTAATCAAAGACAAAGTGAGGCCTGTACTGTTTTTTTATTATGGATACCAATATAACCGATATATCCCGAAAAGGAATACAGTGTAAATAGATCAGTTGAAGAATGGTACTCAACACCAGGAATAAGAAATACAGATTTATTGTACTAAGGTACAATTAACAATAATACACATATAGGCAAGCCACTGGTTGGGGCGGAATTGACTATTGAATAGTGAATGCCTTTGCCTAAGACCTTCCTTCATCGTACCGCTTGTTACCATCTTTTATCAGGTAGAGCATTCTATTCTCCGGGGATGGCAGAATGTTCCACTATAACAATAACTTACATCAAGGAAAACCTAATTCAGACTTACTGAAAATTTGGGATGGAAATTTTTATAGCATTAAATATTTACTATTAAATTATTATTTATTCTTTACTATTAAATCTCCGCTTTATTAAATAACAAACATTTTATTAAAATTGACTAATTTCTGTTACATTTTAAAAATTCAATTATTTTCTCTAAAAATTTTGAACAGTTTTTCAAACTACCACTTTTCATAAATATTTTTTATTTTTTAGAAGTATTCTCTCATGTACTAAATACATGTAGCTTGATGATTAAATCATTTCTTTCAGTTCTTTTGCTCAGTGTAGTGATTATTTGATATGGTAAGGTTATTATTTTTCAAATAATTTTCTCTATGACAGGATTATTTCATTCCATGTTTATGAAACTCATATAAAAATTTTCCATAGAATATTTATTTGAACTACTACACTTAGTTTATAAGTTGAAAAATTCCAGCTGGTATGATTATTTTAGACATTTGTATTTGGTACATAAATCTTTCCCATTCTTTTTTTCTTATTAATGGTGCAAAGATTTTGAGTGTATAATTCACTTTTATATAATTTTGAGTGTATAATTCACTTTTATATAATTTTGAGTGTATAATTCACTTTTATATAATTTTTTTTCCTCAGGTATTGATTGCCTGATGAAGTTTTTTGTTCATACAAAAGTAATTGCCAGATTCAAATCATCATTGCCAACTATCAGAAGTGAATCACAGATTCATGAAGTTCATAATGTACAAACCTATGTAACTGAGTTACAATCAAATCCGATTTTAAACAGATTATGAGTCAATATAATATCTTATTGTAGATAGTAGATGGACCTTCATGTAAGCCATCTTGCACAATGAAGTAAACTGGACTTTATAGCAATGAATGTTACCAGTTGTGGTGATGACATGGTATTGCTGGGTAGAGGATTTCCTAGTGTGAAGTCAATGGCCTGTGTGAAGGGTTCCTCAGTGGAATCTATGGCAATATGTTTGTAATCTAAGCAAGCCTTTAAGCTGTAGTTTGATATGGATGAGCCCTGCCAACTCTACTTGGACAAGACATGCAATTTATGAATGAATATCTCTCCTTCCACCTCATTAAATGAACAGAACTGGTCAAATGCTCAGCTGCACAGCGACTGAACAACCACACCCAGAGAGGTGACTGTTGATAATGTAAATTAAAGGCTTTGTTCCAAATTTACCTGAGTTCTAAAACATCCAAATTAGTCAACTTTTTTTGTGGTAAGATTTAAAATAGACCATAACAATTTTAGAAGAAGATATCAGAATTAATGCAAATTTGATAAATTCTTACCTTAGTATGTATCAAAGATTAAACTGAAGTTGTAGCCAAAGTGTGTTGATCCTTCAAAGTTGCTAGAAAGGTTTTTTCTTTGATTTGCAATGCTGAAAAGAAAACAGAGAATAGTTATTCATTTCTTTGTTTCTTCTGAGAATTGTTGGTAGGTCAACAGTTGTGATGGTAATTCTTTAACAAGAAAATAAGAGTTTTTCTTTGATAACAGAAAGGTGAATTATTTGTCACTGTTTTTCCAGATCATATATACCCCCTAATATACCTATTCATCATCATCTTCAGTCGTATGGGTGTGGTTATAGAGTTACGATGTATCTGATCTGTTTCATCCATATGTCTTGGTTGCCTGCCAATATCTGAGTCTTTGCGAATGTTCTTCCAGTTCACTTAGTGATGTTACCAGGCAATTTTTGTCCTCTGTCTACTACTACTACTTTTACCTGGAGTAGTATCTTGTAAGATGACTGTGGAAAGATTGTTACCTTGTATGACATGTCTGTATATACATATGTAAAAATTTCAGCTGTAAAAGCAGAATATGAATAAAGACATCAGCAAAACTTATCTTATCCAATTCAAGGCAAATGAAAAGATTCTATTTTTTAAGAAATACTTAAATACAAAAGCAAAAATACTATTGGTTTTTCAGTTTTTGACTTTAGGAGCACTCATAAATACTTACAAAATAAAACCTAGCATTTGCCTTTATGAAGTCTCACAGAGGGTGAAATGCATCAGTTAAGATAAGTTTTCTTTTTGTCTTTATTCATATAATGGCTGGCCACTCTTATTTGAGGATATCTGTCTACCAAGGTGGCTAGCTAATCCCCATTGTAAATGCCTGCTCAGGCACACTTGTGTTGGTTCAACACCCCCAAAGCCCACTTGTGATTTATACTGCAACTATGCTGAGCAGACCTTAGTTACAGTTTCTGTCAGAGAGTGGTTTATCTAGTGTGAACAATAGTCTGAGCAAGGCCAGGACACTCAAACCCTCGGTCATAATGACTTGTGACTTTGAGCTAGAACAACCATCAATGACTTCTCAAAAGGAGCCATCTACCCAATGTCACTCACAAGGCTTGGGTTAACCTGTGGTATGGTTTTCAGACACTTTCCAAAGGAGCCGCACATCTTCCTGACAAATTGACTATGGTGAGATCCGAACCTGGACTTCATGGTCAAGCGTTCTAACCACTTGGTCATATGTTATCTAGATTGAATATGCTATAGAGAAAATGGGTGACTTACTTAAAATGACTGATGGCTGCTATGACCATAAAAGAAAACAATATCAACTCACAAAAATACTTTGATAATGGCTTATGAAAATTGAAAAAAACTCAAATATCTAATAAATTATCTCTGGAAGTCAGAAAGATGGCCTAAATTGTAAAAAATTGCATAAACTTTTAAATAACTATTATTTGTCTTCAACCAAACCTGCTTAAATGAAAAACTGCAACCTATATATATATATATATATATATATATATGTGTGTGTGTTGACATTAAAGTCAACTTTCAGCGGTGACAATGTCTCATGCTGGATTGCCACTGGGTGTTGACTTCAATGCCCACTTTGATATTTACATATGCTCTATTTCTGATATTGAGCACTTTAACCTATAAATATATATAAAGAATAAAATAAAAATAAAATTAATAAAATATAAAGTTTGAAAATAAAACTTAACATTGTGAAACAAATATATCAATAAAATTTAATGCATCAAAAATATGCACTGATACAAACCCTTCCATATCCAAGTTTAAAAATAGTACCATACAATGCATATACAAATATGGCCATCTAGACACACACACACACACACACACACACAAGTGGGCCTGTTCTGTAAAAACGACGATAAATATTATACACCATTTAAAATGATGCCAATATATATATTGAGATACCTACTATTAAGTATTCTACATTAAGATATAAAATAACCAAAACAAAATAATTCATTCCCATCATCTTCGAAAAGCTATTAATCCATCTCTTCTCCCTCTAGCTATGGGTTAAATAGCAGGACAGATTGGGTTCCATAGCTTTGGTTGGTAACCAGTCTACTGCTGAAATGAATGGCAACCTACTGCAGGAAAATATTCTTGTGTTTTAGTAGCTTTGTTGCCTTGTTTAATAAATACTAAATTATTAAAAATTGCACTTTTTGATTTTCCTTTTTTCAAAAATTAGACATTGTCAGCTTGGATTTTATGAAGAATTAACAAACTGAAAAATGTAGAGTTCTTTTTTAAACAGAATGCTTTTGCCAGTTTAAGTTGGGGAACCGTCAATGTAAGGTTTTAGAATGTTTTATCTAGCAGAACAAGAATGGGACCATGCTAGCTTAAATGAATGAGACAAAGTAAAGTATCTCTAAACATTATACTCACATGCACACGTGCACTTGTATGCACAGCCATTTATCATATTTCAAGAAGATCTAAAGTACAAAATTTAATTGCGTTAATATTTTCTACAAGATTTATTTTTAGTTAAATGTTTAAATGAGTTACAAAACTTTTGCAAATCTTTGGATTGAATTCCACGTTTTGTATTGATCATTCTTTTAATCCCTTAAAGATAATACACACACAGAGCTTTACATATCATGTTGAAACACTGGTTCTTGCATTGTTACCAAATTCAAGCAACATCAAGTCAATATCTTGAGAATACCATGTCCTGTAAGCTTAAATGAATGTGCAGCTGTTGTAATGGATAAAGGTAAGAAATCGGAAACTGCAGAGCCAAGTTCCAATTCCAATTGGGTTCATTATATTCAATAATGTACAAATAGCCTTGGGAAAAGTATCTTATCTCCCCCCCAACTATAGGGTAATTAGAACTTGTATCATTAAATATTAATGCCTAAAAATTCTTACGATCTAAAATTATTTCTGGCTATAAATAAATGGTAAAAATAAAATGATCACTCAATCATAGACACACACACACAAATACATGTGTTGATAAATAGCTATGTATATAAAACATTCATTTTTAAAAAAAAAATTGTTAAATTCATTTGAAAAGATCTGTTTTTATTTTTAATAAATTGTATATTCAAATCAAAATAAAGTTATAGTCATTGTATAGAGTTCTTTATTAACAACCATATACTATAAACTAACAACTTTGTATCCCTTAATTAGTTCTATTAAGTAGTTGTTAGAATATTAAAAATAACTGTTCCTGATGATTGAATAGATGTTAGAATAGCATGTGGCTGAGTGGTTAGAACATTTGCTTTCTGATCATGAAGCCTGGGTTCAAATCTCACCATGGTCAATTTGTCAAGAAGTTGGCTTCTTGAAGTCATTGGAGTGGAGAAGGCAATCTCAGTGTGCAGCATCTTTGGAAATTTCCTGAAAACAATACCACGGGTTGATCGAAGCCTTGTGAGTGAAAGTGACTGAAAGTAGAGTTTGGTTGTCCGAGCCTTGTTCAGACTGTTGTCCTTACTAGATAATGTGCTCTTTCCCAGAAACTGTAACTAAGGTCCACTCAGCACAGTTGCAGTATAAATCACAGGTGCATTCTGTGGGTGTTGAACAAACATAAATGTATCTGAGAAGGTGTCTGCAATGGGGATTAGCTAACCACCCTAGTAGACAGGCATCATTGGATACAAGTGGCTAGCCATACAGAATAGAACAATGCACTAGAAATAACTGACCTTAGTATCCATAATGTGTTAATGATTAACATACATAAATACAAAAACTACTATTTACATGGAACAGACAGTCACCATTCAGTGTTCTTTTTTGTGTCCATTCTGCTAATATATACTTCTAAAAAGAGAAAAATTTAATTTGGTTGACAGTCAGCTGATGATTGTCTGTCACCATCTTACTTTTCAAATTTTTTTTTTTTTTTTTTAAAGATTTCATATTGGAAATTATTTACAAGTTTGTCTCCAATTGATATCTGATAATTCTTATACAAGTGGGAATGTTTTTTTTTTTTTTTTGCATCGTTTTTTTTAATTTCTCATTTTGCTTCATCTGTTTTTTGTTTTTTTTTATGTCTGCAAATATTTTTACAAGAGAATAGAAGTTACTTTCAGTTTTATTGCTTAGAAGATGACAGAAATTAGCAACAGAATAAGAATTAAATCCACTTCACTTGGTCGTTTGTCAGTCAAATACTGATTTTGGGAATTGTTTTTATTTTTTAAATTTTTGTTTGCGATTCTAAGAAGTTTTAATGGTTACTTTTTAAGGCTACTCTCATCTTTCTCATTGAATTGTTTAGTAGAACTGTATGAGCCAGTAAAAGATGCCAATAAAATGGAACTGGATTATAAGCAGAATAAGATCAAAACTCTTCTGCATTTGAGACTTCCACCTGAATAAGACTGTAAACAGCACTGGCTATAATTTAAAGGCAAACAAATATAAAGCATTAATCCTAGCAATAAAGATGGACCCCTAATATCTTTGAATGTTTATCCTCAATGCTTTAAAGCTTTTGCACTTGTAAATTTTATAAATAATTAAATAAAATACAGTATCAAAATGATATCTATATTAAAGTATAATTGTTTAACATATATTACATATACGTGCTGTTAACAAAAGTTCCCAGAACTTTTTTTGAAAAAAAGTGAAGTCGAAAAGTGTTCATTGTGTGTGTGTGTTTTTATATTTTTCATATAATACTTCATTGGTATATATATATATAAATAAAAGATTAAAACAAATATAGCTGATTGATGTTAACTTCAGCATCACAAATCTAAAGATTTGTAGATATACCCTCCAGTAATTGTCCCATCCACTCATCAGAGGATAACAGTAATTAACTGTTTACTTTCTCTTTTATATTGAGTAAAAAAAAGCGTTTATGCACTTTTCATTGGTGCAAGGTTGATTTTTTTTTTTGTTTACATTGTATGCATATGTATACAATGTAAAGCCATTGCTTTACTTGAACAGTATTTTTTCTCTTCAGAAAGCAATGCTTTCTCAATAGATGAAATTCAGATTTTTCCATTGTTTTGAAAATTTGCAGCAGTAGCTTCACTGAAAGAGCTGTAATTTGTAAATTAGCTAGCATCATAGCCCGGTGTTGCCCGTGCAACTGAGAACATTTTAGTAGTAGAAGATGCCAATGAGAGGAGTAGATGGAAATCATTTATTGAAAGTTGGAAAGGAGAGCTGAGGCTGTTAGTAACCATTTTCAGCATAAAGAAGAAGGCATTGAATGCATGTTGCTGTAGTATTCAAAAGGAGTATAAAGTGTAGTTTTAGTGCTGGTCATACTTTGTTTCTGCTTTGTGTATGGGTCTCATTAATGCAGCGTGTTGTAATTTTCGAGTGCTTGTAGTCGCCGCTTCAACATTGGTGCTGGATGCAGCAATTGCCTTTGTTGCCCTGACTGCCGCAGCTTCAGTGGTCACACGCCCTAACTGAGCTCTTTTTTTAGGAGGTATGTGAAAAAATCTACAAAAACTGAGCACACTTAGTGTGAGTGCCTGTTATCGAAGATGGCTGCTAAATTGCTTGGAGCGCAATGTTTACAATACTCACACAAACATCAAATCTCGTGATGCAATGTTTATAATATTAAATGGATAAATTCCTTTAAAATTCAGTTATATAAAAAAAATAACTATATAAAAAATTGTTGTTTCAAAACTAAGAAATTCCATTAAAAAATCTGTTTTCTTTTGTTTTGCATAAATGTGATTTGCCATTTTGTGTGACATTGTAAACAACATTGCGTTTGTTTTTATTTCAAAATTATGGCGGAAAATATCTACATTTTTTGTTGACTAAATGAATTTAATATAAAAATAAAAATTATTTTGTTTTACGGAAATTAAATATTTTAGTTGCGTTTGACATGTGTGATTTGATTTCTGCGATATAATTTAGCTCTTAGAGGTTTTATGGAGCAAATGTAAACAATTGGCTCCATTAGCGAAAAAATGCAAAAGGGAAAATTGCTGAACTTAAACTCAAAAATTATGTGTTGACCTGGCTTCCCTGTAGAAAGTTTGAATGGCGTAGCTTAAAAATATAGGCGTGCATAGGGAACAATCACACACGCTCACAGATTGCCTTTTATATATATAGATAAGCTGATTAGGCCCAAATTTTGTCACATGCCATTTGAAGGTTAGTACTTCCAAAAAATCATTTGGATATTTTATTAGTGGCACCATCTATATGTCAGGCCCAGGACTTACTGAGTGATGTGCTATGTTGAATTCATTGCTAGGTGTTATATATCTAAACAGTAAAATACGTATGGTTGCAAAACAGATTCAGACAACTTGACAATGAAGAATAATGACAATTCTTTGCAAGAAATATACACATAAAATATTTATTTCTCTTCGGTGTTTTTGAACAACGAAGGCAGTAATAAAGTGGAAGATGAAAGCAGTTCAAGGGTTCATACAAGTGATTATATAGTAATATAAACAACAGAACGATACACTTAGGTTTGAAGCATTGTGGTAGGGTGTCGAAAGTCTGTTGATAGTAGCAGCATGAATCTCCCTTAGCGGGTGAGGGAGGAAGACTCCCTGATTGTCATTTCTTCCCCTTTTAATGTCTTTGGAGTGGCTCATCAAGCAGTCCCTTTTGTCACACGGGAGATTTTGCGATTAGCCGC
Organism: Ascarosepion bandense; assembly: GCA_037127315.1. NCBI lineage: Eukaryota > Metazoa > Mollusca > Cephalopoda > Sepiida > Sepiidae > Ascarosepion > Ascarosepion bandense. The sequence goes on from JBBBDQ010001045.1 coordinate 6,864,724, forward strand.
TAAATTGATTTGGCAGTCACACCTTAGTGATCAAGCAGACAGAACAATGCGTGGATCCTCCTGCGTGGCGACGCATTTTGTCATTTCAAGATTGGAACTCCCAAAGATCACTTCTGTTTATCAAAGCAGGGTACAATTTTACTTTTTGTTAAAGAACATAACATAGGTCTGCTGCTAAGAAGGTTAGTTCACTGAGCCATTTTTTGGACTCCATCATGCGCAATTATAAATCTATCATTCATCCATACATTGAATATTCCTTCTATCTATCATTATATTTACAACAAAATCCATAGAAGTGTCTGTAATGTTATTGATCCTGATCTGGCATCTTTCTGTCACTTTTCTGCTATCTGTCTTTTCAATAAATTAAAGTCTAGATTAAAATACTTACGTCTGTTTTATTTCTTCCCACAGTTAATACTTTAAATCTGTTTTTTTTAGATACTCACTATATACATTACTTTCTCATTTTCTTTCTCTCTTCTATACCATAATATTTATAAATATAATCATTGTCATCTCTACCAATTCCTGAAGCACTATTAAAAATAAATTGCTGTAACTAATAAGCCATTTTATTTGATAATTTATTGGAAATAAAATGAAATACATCTTCAATCCCAAAGACTAGAATAATCTCATAATCTTATATGAATTAAATGTACATAACTCAATTGATTGAAACCAAACAATAAGCAGAAAAAATAGACAAGCAGCTCTGAAAACAGACATTAGCAATAATCAAAGCACATCAACCAGACTGTATAATAATTGCTTCATTTTTTTTTTTTTTTTTTTTTTTAGAGTTGTGGAGTTTCATTATTAATATTAAGTAATGAAGGAAAGCAGATAATGCATGATTGAATAAAAAAATTTAAGAAAAATGCAATAAAAACATATCAATTATGAAATTAAAAAAAAAAGATTTATTTCCTTTGTTTTATTAACTCTTATGTTCTGCAAAAGTTAATAAAAATTGCATAGTGTCTTACAAAAATATTTATTTACCAAAACATCACTCAAACATCCTTATAAAATGTCAATCAAAAACAAACATAAGAACAGTGTTAATAAATATCCAACTGTATGTGTTGCCAACATAAGGAAAAAGGATGAACCTCTAGCAGACAGAAAAGTTGGGGTCCCTACTAAAAAGATGGAAGAGCTTTTTACAAACCTTAATCCCAACCTTCATTACCTGTGGAATCAACCACCATCTGTGGGAAACAGATGGAGTTGGTGCGATGACATGATATATGATAGAGATATGTGATCTATCAAGTCAGTCAGTTAAGTGCCATATGTGATACATGCTTTGGGCAAACATCTTGAAAGAGACATGACTGACTGGGCAGAAGATTATCCCGCAGTAGGTTGCCATTGCTTTCTGTGGTAGACTGGTTGAGGCCAAGGCTATAGAACCCAATCTGTCCTATTATTTAATCTATAACTGGAAGGAAGAGATGGATTAATACCTTTACAAAGGGTATTTGTGCACAAGTGAATGCAAGGAATTCAACTGAAATTTGAACTTGGTACCCCGATTTGTCGTTCCGAGTTGATATCCACTGCACCACAACACACATCCAGGTACATCTCCCAAACAGAAGCAAGCTACAGGAAAAGAACAGAAGAATTTATGCTAGAGTAAGCAGACCAGTTCTTACATTTTTTGTGGAAAGGCATACTTCTCTCATATATGTCTCATGTATGAGCATGTAAAAAAATAATAAACCTTCCACTGTTTTTGTGCACCACATCAAACCATGATGTATGTATAAGTTTATAAATATTATTTAAAAATACACATACCATCTCTCAGAATGTACAGAAATTAGTTGTTCTCATCCCTTTTGTATACTGGATCAGACTGTTGTTTGTTGGTATTTCTTTTTCAAATTGGAGTATCTGATCATCTCCTTTGGATCAAAATCTTCTTGATTCTACTTAGAATATTTCAGCACTCGGGTCAAAGTTCTGCTCGTTGACACTTCTGTCTTGGATCAGGATATCTGAGTACTCTACACTGAATCAAAGTGATGCTCACTGGCACTTTTGCTTAAGTGTATCTGCTATAGATCAAAGAATTCTAAAGAAGATGTCTGAACTTGAGCAACTCCCTGCTCATGGAAACATCTACTGACAGACATGATATTCCTTCTTGAAAGGAATGTTTATCACTTCTTGGCATGACTAGTGTTTATTCGGGAATTGTTTAGCCTTCATATAATAAACAAAACCTGTTTACAAAGTAAGATAATCTGAACATGTCCAAGGAAATGTACAAAATTTTGTATTATTGAATAAAATGAAAATGTTCTGTTTATAAAGTAAAATAAAGTTATTTTTTATTTAATATTAACTTCTTTGAAGAAGATGCTTGTTTTGTTTCTCATTTTCTGCCATCTTTCAGGCAACTACATAATTTTATTCTGCCCTAAACATTTTATTTTTCTTGGCAAAGAACAGCTTCAGGTGCTTTTTGCTGTCTTCCAGAGAAATGAATTTTTCTTTTATTCAGACAATTCTGTAACGAATGGAATAAATGGTAATCCAAAAGTGCAGTACCTGGTGGAATATGGCATGTGGATTAAAACTTTACAGTCAAGCTGTAATAATTTTTGCCTGGTTAATAAAGAAATTGTTGTGGAGCAAATAAGACACCCCTGGTAACACAATTGAACTGGGTCTTAGAGTACTGCTGAAGTCAGTCAAGACATTATAACTGTTCCTTTCACTGTCAATGGGGTGTCAAATGCCATAGCTGAATTCACATACAGTTAAGATGATGGCATTACCTTTTCTGCTTAAGTTAGAAGATACAAATAAATTTACAGAGAAGAATGCAGCACATTGGAAAACAAGACTTTTTTTTTTGGGGGGGGGTAAGATAGCACCAAAAGAACATGAAAAATACTGTAATTTTTTTATTTTATTTAATCCTTTCATCCCAAGCAAGGTGGTAACACCACTGATGTGCAGGGGGCTATATAAGAGTAAAAGATTAGATAGGAGGAGAGTAAGGAGAAAGATGAACCAGTTACAGGGAGTGTCCGAGAAAGAAGCAAGAGAAGTATGGGAATACAGGTGTGATGACAGTTGCAAAGGTAGAGAGAAAGGAAAAGATATACAGGATGATGTAGAAAGAACTGGAGTCACGTGCATAAGAGATACCGAGAAAACTAGGAGAAATCACATTGAAGAAATCCTAAATATTATGACTCAAATTTTTAGTGCGAAAAGTTTGTGAATTGAAAACAAAAGCTGAAAAAATGTTAAGATTTAGAAACTTGAAAAACTGTGGACCATTAAAGTTAAGGGTGATGCCCATCATAATTGGTGCATTTGAAACTATGACAAAAGATGCTGGACTTGAGAGTTGTGTTAAAATTCTAAAAACAAATTTAAACTGTCCAGTCAATGATAGTTTTGAGGAAGAGGGTTTTCTAGTGTTTTCTTTCACTGTAATTCTTTGCGCACAAGTAGCAGTCCTGTTTTCCTTGGGGTGAAATGAAAAACAAATTGTGTGGATCTGCCCTCCTAATAGCTAGAAGGTCATTTCACCCCAAGCGAGGCAGAACTGCCACTGGTGTACAGAGGTCTACAGTGAGAGAATAAAAAAAATGTACAGGGGATAGTGAAGAAAAGATATGAGATGAATGGGAATCAAGTAAGGAAGAGATGACAATTGACATTGCATTTACACTTTTGGAGATTGTAGCTATCAGGGAAGCATGCAAATAGAAGTGAGTTCCACAAACAAGTAGTGCGAGAAAAGAAACTATTAGAGTAGAAGAGGCAGTTACATTTAGCTAGTTCAGTAAAAGGGTGGGAAATTGATGTCAGTCCAGTAGCCCGAGTAAAGTAACATGTGGTTGAGGTACCGGGGGGGGGGGGGTCATCAGAGCAGTTGCTTCAAAAGTTGTCAAACAATTATTTATACTTTTCTGCCATAATGTTTGATTAGTTGCATTGCCATATCTGAATAGTTGTATCCACTGACAGCAATGGCTGGTGCAAAGAAAAATCAGAATTTTGAATATTGATTTTCATGGCAGCTCAGCTTGCTCTTCCAACTTTGAAGATTATTTTGTCTTTTTATTTCAGCTACCATATGTTTCACATTTCTCCCATGAAAAGTTCCAGAATATTCTAACCAATGATAAAACTTAGAATGCTTCAATTCAGAAATGCATTAATTTCATCTTATAAATTATTAAATTTTAAAGTGTATTCAGCTGGTTTTATAAAAAGTGATATTTTTACTTCATGGATGTATGAGTAAATCAGAAAATGAAATGAGCAGGCTGGATTCAAATTGGTGTTGAGTGAACTTGTACTGATATTCATGTTGTGTTGATGCCATTGAGACAAGCTGAATCCATTGTTCTCCTTCCCAAAATATGGTTAATAGTAGAGAAGTCTCTTCTTTTTAGCTTTGCTCGGTTAACCAGTCTGTGAAAACTCGAAATTCGAAACCGTGGAGAAAGCAACAGAAAATTAATACATTTCCAATACAAAGAAGTTGTGAAGAGCCATGCATTGATATGACAGTTTAAAAGCAAAACTTTTATGTAAATGTGAGATTTTTCCATGCCAGTTTAAGCCAGATATCTAACCATAGCAAAAATAAAGCAAAATTCATGTATTTCTCTGAGAAAAAGCAAAACATGTTTTAATGGGTTTTATATATAATGAGATTGCAATAACAGTGAAGATTGATGAGATTAAGACAATCCCAAAATATTTTATTGTTTAAATGGAGTAGCTTCTTGAGAATGTAGGTGGTAAAATGCTCATGTGGGGTGGGTTGTTCCAAGTCAACCTACAAGTTAGCAATCATCATGACTAATTGCAACGCATATGGATAGTTCAACCCAAGAAAGGTAAGGTACTAATGCCATTAAGATGCAAAGAGTTACTGTGGGAAAGAAAATAAGATAGTGTAGAGAAAGAAAATAAAAATAGAATTCAGGAAGACAGAAAATGGTGATAAAGGAATAAGCAAGAAACTGGAAGAGAGTTCCATTCACAATTGTTTTTTTCACAATGATGTTCACTTTTACAAGATCCAAGAGCCACTCAAGGTAGTAAATTTAATATTTAAGTCAATCTTTAGGCTGATAGATCTCTGATTTACCATCTAATAATACTTGTATGTGATATTATTTAGAAAAGATTATGTAGCATCAATATTATAGGGACAATTTGAAAACTTATCTAGTGATTACTTTGTTAAAGCAAATATGTTATCTTTCTAATCTTACATTTAAACTGGCACCTGGTGGGTGTTAAATCTCTAATTCTTCTTCAAACTGTTCTCATAAATCCTAAGGAGAGTACAGCTATTTGTTGAATTGTGGGGTATTGTATGAGGATCAACCTCATAATAGTAATAGTGACTAACTTGCTAACAGATGCTCCAAGGCAACACTTCTTATGACAGAACATTTTAAAAAAATATAATGATGATACGATTTAAAAAACTTAAATTTTGTTGGTATTATTTAGAGAATCAAAAGTAATCTATTATTGAACATACTTAGCTTAGAAACTCTTTCTAGTCACTGAATCAATAGTCAAAGATTTTCTCAAATACAAAATATTGCTTTTTAGCATGATCTCCAAAATCTCAGTTGAATATTAAATTCCTATAAAATATTTAAATGTTTCCTTCTTTGGAAATTCTGTCAATGTTTATTACTATTTGTTGCAATGGCAAGTTGTTCCAGGTTGTAAGTAAAAAGATGTTTAGTTATTGGGAAAGAAGTCGTCGAGTTTTTCAAGTCAAAAAAAAAATTTCACTTGAGATGACAGATTGGCATTGAGTCTTCTTTTCCCAACTGAATTTTCAAATTGACTTTGTTAGTTGGAAAAATGTTTGTTGGCTTTTGAACTCTTTGTCTGAATATAAACAAAAAAGAAACTTACTTTTTTCTCTTATTTTTTACAGCAAAAGTAGAAACATTTACTACAACACACACGCTTAGACACACAAACACATACTTAATTACATGAGTATGCTAATGCATAATCATACAAACATGCACTTATATTTTGATTTTTTTATCATTCTCAAGAGAATAATTTGATCATTTGCATGCAAACATTCCATTTTGGTAAATCTCTTTATGATAATAGTAATATTAGCCATTTCCTTATTAGGAAACACTTGATATGCATTGATTGAGTAGTCAGTGCTGATTTCAATTGAAATTCAGAACATATTTCTATTAATACAATCTTTCAGAAAAATAGGTTTCTTAAGTCCAGTAACTCTTATTACTCTTTTCAGTATTAATGGAAATTTTCTTCCTTACCCTTTTTTTTTTTTTTTTTGTGTGTGTGTGGTTATGTTTAACATCATCATCTTGATTATGTTGTTATTCTACTTTTGAGTTACATGTACTGACCATTTTAGTTGTTGCTACTTTTGATAGTTTTTCAAATGATGTACTTTTAATGTGCTTTTTACTTTTAATTAATTACTGTTCTTCATTTATGATTCTGTAGTGCCAGTTTACATGGTTTGGTTGTATGTTATCATTGTATGCAGTTGGATTCAAACAACCTTATTTTTTGCAATTTTCGCACCATTTTGGCCATGTATACTCCACTCTTCCTTGCGTCTGTTTTGTTCCATGATAAGACATCAAACACATAAGTGCCATGCAAAGTTTACAACACATTACAAAAATGTTTTTTAGGCATTTCTAATACAGTTTAACTTTCACTGCTTGTAAAACATATATTTAGGTATTAAATCAAACATTCAAACTTTTTTTAAAACTTCAAAAAAGTATCCCACTAAAAAAAAAATATATTTAATAACTCAAAAGTTTACAACAATTTTTTTTCATTTATGAAAATGTTAATATTTTACGAGAACGTTCCAAATTAGGATGGGATTGTTTTTTTTAAAAACGATTTTATGATTACATTTTAGGAATGATTAAAAGTATTGTGCTATTCTTTTTTTCTGTCAACTGTCTTTTAAACTGTAAATCTTGTGTCATCAAGGGAAAGAAACAAACTGGAGCAATCAGTCAAAAACATAAAGGAAAATGTGGTCGGAAAAGAAAAAAAATGCCAAGAGCCAACATATATGTGATCAGGGAAAGTGTGCAAGATCCTAGGAAGTCATTATTCGTTTTGTTTCAATAAATTTTCTCAAGGGTGTATGTATATATATATATATATATATATATATATATAGTGCCACATAAAAGTTTACAACCCATTACAAAAAATGTTTTTCTAATACAGTTACATTAATTAAACTTTTACTGTTTGTAGAATATATATTTAGGTATTCAGTTGAACAGATTTTTTTTAAAAGACTCCAAAAAAGTATCCCATGAAGAAAAACTGATATTTAGTAACTCAAAAGCTTACAACACATTTTTTATTTCCAACAGCTTTTTTTATAAAAGAGTTAAAATTTTACTAGAATGTTCCAAATTAGAATGTGATTGGTTTTAGAACATTCCAAATTTTATGATTACTTTTAAAAGCATTGCATCATTCTTTTCCTGTCAACTGTACTTTAAACATTGACAAAATGGGGAAAAGCAAAATAATGAATCAAGACCTCTATAAACATATTGTTGATTTTCATACAAATGGACTTGGTTATAGGAAGATATCTAGTCAGTTAAATGTTTCACTGAGTTCAGTTGGTATGATAATTTGTCACTGGAATAGGTGTCATTCAATTCCTCCCAGAAAAAGCTCTGGTCTTCTTAGAAAGGTAACAAAATGTACGGCAAGAAAATTTGGCAACAACCCCTAAGTTACACTTAAAAAAACTTCAAGGAGGACCAGTTGTAAGTGGAGTAAACGTGTGTACAGATACAAATAGTCATTCACTTCATCAATATAACATCTTTTCAAAGATCCAAGGAAAAATACTACTCAAGTGAAAACATGTTTTTGCTGAAATGGATGTTACAAACAAGTATTTTGGGAAAATGTACTTTGGTCAGAAAAAACAAAAATTGAACATTTTGGCAGAAATGCTGTGGCAAAGGTCTAGAGAAAGATGGGTACTGAATATTATCTAAAGAATACTATCCCAACAGTAAAATTTGGAGGTGGATCAATAATGATCTGGGGTTGCTTTAGTGGCCAAGGTGTAGGGAACATTGAAATGAAAGAACACAGGATGAATGGAACATATTACAGGGATATCTTGGAGATAAATTTACGTCAATATGCACATTCACTAGGCTTGAAGTCAAGTTGGATCCTTCAACATGACAACACTCCTAAACATACTGCAGAACTTAGAAAATTATGGTTAAGTTCAAATAGAATGGAAGTTCAAATAGAATGGAAGTTCTAAAATGGCCAAGTCAATCTTTAGATCTCAATCCAATTGAAAGTTTATGAAGAGAGATGAAACTGCAAATTCAAAGAAGGAACCCACAAAACCTGCATAAACTATAGAAATTTTTTCATGAAGAATGTAAAAATATTACATGCAAGAAATTCATAGGAGACGACTCTAAATGCCTACATGTTGTAATTAGCAATAATGGTTACATTACAAAATATTAATAGAGGATTTAATAAACGTATTGTAAACTTTTGCATTATTAAATCTTATTTTTTCTTCTTGAGATGTTTTGATTGATTATTTTTTAAAGATCTGATTGTTTGACTAAAGGCTTCAACATACGTATTATTAGCAATAAAAGTTACATTAATTTGTGTTAAAATTACCAAAAGAAATATTTTCGTAACCTGTTGTAAATTTCTGCATGACACTGTAAAAGAAATCATACAGTTTACGTTTTTCTTATTAGTTCTATAGTGATATCCAAATATTAGAAAGTGAGTTTTCAACAATCTCAAATGGGTATGTTAGAGTTGTTGAATTATCAATGACTGTCAGTCTGCCAAGAGTTATCGGCTCTTAGTTTTTGTTATCTCCTCTTGTTTTTTTTTTTTTTAGTCCCTAATGTAAATAAAGTGTTTGCTTCGTGCGTGTGTTAAGCAAAACATGTCTATGTGGTTTTATTAAATTTGTCTGCCAGTCTGAAGTATCAAGTCTTCAAAACAAGGTATTTTTTAATCTGATTGATTCTTTTCATATTTATCCTTTTGTTCAAGAGTTAGTATACAAGCTTTTAGAGGAATGAAGGGGAGGTAACTTCTGTTTATATTTATCTGATGGTGTATTGGAACGATTTCTCACTATTTGGAAATTGTATGAAATTTTAATAGATGATAAACTGTTTGAAGATGATTTATTAACTCTTTGTGGTTCCTCTTCTATATGCTGTGTCACTTCAGCACTTAAGCAATTATGGCTCTCCACAACTTTTAATCTTTTATACTTTTTAGTAAGTGTTGTTTTTTGCTATTCCTCTGTCTCTGTTCTACCATCCACAATCTTGTGAAGTAGGTTATTTGCTGTTTAGCTGTCCTCAGTATATCCTGTAAGTATCAAATCCTGCAAGCCCTCTTTCATCATTACATAATCTAGAAAAGCATAATTTTTGTTTCTATTTTTCCTTAAAGTGTCTTGTGTGTTCAGTTGGATGTGCATTGGGGTGCAGTGAATATTGACTTGCAACAACGAATTGGGGTTCGAATTCCAGTTGAATTCCTCGCATTCACTTACACACAATACCCTTTGGAAAGGTATTAATCCATCTCTTCCTCCAGTTATAGGTTAAATAATAGAACAATTTTGGTTCTATAGCCTTGGCTGGCAACCAGTTTACAGCAGAAAGCAACTACATTTATATTGGCTCAATTTTCCTCATCTGTGATATGATTGTCCAGCACTCAGTCATATAGGAAGTGAATATTACATCAGTGTTCAGCTATCTTTTCTCTGTTGCTAATGAAATTTTTCTGTTTCTTTGTATTTTGTTTAGCTTTTTAAACATATATAAATATACTAGTTTACCCATATTTTCCCAAAATTATATAATATCTACTTAATTCCTTATAATTGTTTGTGTATTTATGTGAATCTTTAAAAAAATTATTTCCTATTATTTTGTATTTATTATCCTGGAGTTGGTATTTTCATTACTCTTCTTTGTAAATATTCTGAGACATTGCTTGCTAGTGACATTAAAAGTTAGACATTATAGACAAAAATATGTTTGTTGTATTATAAGACAGACTAATAAACTTGACACTAAATATAAAGCCTGCTGCTAAGATTTTGTTGCAGGCCAGGGTAAATTAAATATATAATTTAGAAATAATATTTCTGTTATGGTGCCCTCCTATGAGAAATGGACTCTTCCTCTTTGTTATATATAGTTACCTGTGTAACATTCCAGGAGAGGAGTTGACAAAGGCAGTTTACAGCAGTTAATGACAGCTACTAGTCAGGCAATAAGCAGCTTAATAATACCTTCAGGCTTACTTATTTCTAGTTATTATTAACATTTACTCTGAATATCTTGTTTCTTGCTACACTAATATACTGGTTGAACCTACCTCCTGTGTTCCGGGTCTTACTTCTGGCCAAACCGGTCACTACAACATTGTGGGGAAGTTGTGCCAAAACTCCACAACAAATTGGCGACAGAGATCCACAACAACTTTCAATAATAAAGACAAAAATGTTTGTTTTTGATTCACTTTTAATAAATTTTCTTAAAGGCAACAAAAGCATAAGTGATTCTTTTAAGGTTTAAAGTCATTTTCAAAATCAAAACTTTTCATTGAACAATGAATCTCTATCTTTTTCAAATGAAACCACAGATAAGAGTTCAAATGTTAATATATTGCTAAAAAATAAAGGAAATATCATGTATCAGAATTTAATTGAATTTCAGTAAAAGTGAAGCAAGTTTAGGAAGAACAGAAGTTATACTTCTTATTTTGAGGGTTGAGTATGCAGTAAGTATAAGAAGCCAGCTTTTGCTGAAATTGTCAAACTTAAGACCATCATGCTAGCTTATATAACACATGAAACCTGAATGAATAGCTGTCTTCATATTGCACCTATCATAGACAGGAAGGCACACATAACCAAAAGATAAATGCCATTACAGAACATTGCTAGACTCAGTTACATCCACAGACATTTAAAATAAACTTTAATAAGTTCACAAGGCACTAAGGTCTACAAAACGTATTTTATTCCTTTGTTTTCTTAACTGATAAAATATTGTTTTTGTTTTTTTTTTCTCTTTCACAAACACCTGATTCAAATGGAATAACTTTGTTTTCTGAATAATGTATACATACACTGACTTAAAAAAGACTTTTCACAAAATCATGAGAAAAGTTTTTTTTTTGCAAGAAGTGGTTATGATTTTAGAAGAGACCAGAATAAAAAAAAATAACAGCAACCCCCAACAACTAATAAAAATAGCTTTACTTCAAATTTTCCTTTTGATTTGTTAGTAGACATTCAGCCCTTATCCATACAAAAATTTGCACAAGATGAACAAATAAATCATTCTCTTTTTTTGTCTAACATGGTAGAATCTTTATCTTTGAATTCCTATAGAAATCCTTTCTTAATTAACAACTTTGATGCTTTTTGTAAAATTATTTTCCTATGTTTTTTTTAATAACTTAATTCTTGATTCAATCTGTTTCTTTTTAAGTATATCTCATACCATTGTTTTTGTTTTTTTTTGTTTTTTTTTTTAAGATTCTGATTCATTTCATGTAATGGATGAGCGGCATGTTTAATAACATAGAATGAATCATTTTCTGAGTTGTTTTTAACATCTATCAGAAGATGCTAATTCCTTATTTATGTTAATTTAATTTCATTATATAATTAATCTGCTCCCATGTCTTGTGTGGTGCAGAAAACATGGAAGCAAATTAATTCTCATGAAATGTAATCAAATGAATGTAAATAAGGAATTGTAAATTGAGAGTTTGGCTATAAGCAGTTCATGCTCAAGAATACCTGGTGTAGCATAAACATTTACCTATCATTCATTTTATAATGAAATAAAATGCTTTTAGGTTTGAGTAAATGAAAATGTACAGGTTGATTATTATATTTATTGACAATAATTTACATTTCAAAATGGTCGCCATTTCCTTACACCATAGCCTTTAATCTCTACTCACATGAAACCTTTAATTTCTTTTTTGCCTCATTGCTTAATGCATACCATAACAGCATATGAGTTTCTTTTACATTTGACACACTTTACTCTAAAATATGCGCAAAGTCAATATGATTAATCTCAGGGCTTGATAGAGGCAAAATTGATTTGTCAAAAAATCAACAGAAATGTCATGTGCACAAATTATGCATCAAATTGACCATGTGTGTGGGAGCTCTGTCTTGATGAAGATATAGTAACTTCCAAATGTGGCTGATAACCAGGTCAACACATCACTCTCGAGAATTTACTAGAAAGCTTTGCTATTCATTTTCACTTTAATGAACACCAAGGAGATTTCAAAACATGAGAAATAACAGCAGCCAAAGTTGGTTACTGTCATTTGAAATGTGTTCTGACACCTTCAGGAATATTTTCTGGGGAAGTAGTGTAAACCCTATGGCTCGATAACTGACCACAGACTCTACAGTTTAAAACGTCTTGTTCAATTAAATAAAAAAGTCTTTGTCTGCAACATGTTGCATCTCCTCCAGAATTTTCTTCCCTATGCCAATCTGTTTTTGCTTGAAGGCAGATGAGAACAGCTGTCATTGTTAAATTTTGTGATGGTTTTAGACCAAAATCCCCTTTCACAATCTATTGGTGATCTATTCAAAATATTGAGCTATTTTACCATCTTTTTTCTAGATTCCTTTTCATCCTCTTTTTAATGACTTTAATGACTCTCCTGAAATTGGTTATGTTGTTTGCTGCTTGTGAAACATTTCCCATGTATTAAAAAGAGTTTTTGCAGTAAATATTCAACTGTTTTATCATCTCCCAGTTCTTTTTACCTGTCATTTCAATTTGGCAATTTGATGATGTTTTGTTTTAGCTGCCATATTTAATTAAACTGTAAACAATAACACCTGATGCCTTCTTGGGATCACATTTGATGTGGAATGATTATATTGAATCAACTGCTAGGAAAGTTGGTTCACTGTGTCATGCCAAACAGTTTTTCATTGCAGAATCCATACAGCACATTTGTAAATCTACGATTTGTCCAAGCATTGAATACTGTTGCCATTTCTGGCCTTGTGCTCTTATTATAGATCTCAAGTTTCTTGATAAAATTCAAAGAAGATCTGCAATATAATTGATTCTGACCTGGCAACTAGATCTTTCACTTTCTTAGTGATGTGACATGGCTTCCCTCTGCCTTTTCTACAAATATTTCAATGACAACTGTTCTGATGAGTTTTTTTTTTTTTTAGTGTTTTGACTGCATGAATTTAAGTGTGCTACTAGATTGGCTACTAGGTCTCACTGTTTTACTGTTGAACAAGCTAGATGCAATTATTTCTTCTATCCTAATAATTTCTTTTTTTTTTTTGTTTTTTTGCACTTCTTGCTCGTGTAACTCTCTTCCAATTCTTTGTTTCCCTGCAACTCACAATCTTCAAAAATTTTAATGCAAAGTTAATCTCTATCTTCCTAAACTCTGTTCCTTTGTCTTTTTCTTTACTTCTCCTCCCTAAATTCTTCCCCTACCTGTAACTCTCTTGCTTGGAGTGAAATAATAAAAAACAAAAACAAAAAATAAACAGGACTTCTTTGTTTTAAATAATCATTAATCAAATTTTGACAGCTAGATCTCAAGTGATATTGTAAATAGAAATATTAAGTATAAGTGAGCCTGACCTCAGTCACTGCAAAAACATGATAATGACCAGCTTTTATCTTTTCCACACTGGCTACAGAAAAGTGAAGTTAAGTTCTATTTGTGTGTTAGAAATGCTTTCAACAATATCACCTGATATTTCACTCCAGCTTTGAAAGTGGTGAATGTATCAGCAATTTCCATACTTTTTAATTCAGCAGAAGAAATGGAAAATAGTCCTTTTAATTAAAAAAAAAAAAAAAATGAAACAAGTTATACAAACTTAATTTCATAACTCACAGTATAAATTAACAAAAACTGGGATAATAGTTGGCATGTAAATAGTGTAAGTAATGATAACTCCTGACCCCCATAGATTAAATAAAAGTTCAATTCTGAATTCTCTGTAGTTTAACTAAATCGACATGTATATAATGAATGCTGGAGGGGATAATGACTAAGATATAGTGATGTGGACAATAGTCTGCGTGTTTTACACTATTTACATTATTCAGGCTGTTGTCCTCATCTTCACAATGTTTCAGTTATTGTATGCTCCGGTCTTCTTCAGTTATTAATAGTTGGAATTTCAAACCAAACCCTTCATTTAATCCACAGCAGTAGATTGTTATAATTCCATTTGTCATGTCTCTGGATATCTCAGTTTTAATTAATTCCAGTTGGTAACTCAACTCTCCAAATTTTTGTTCTCTCTGCTGTAGCCAGGAATTGAACTCACAACTCTGTGTCACTTTTAGGATCACTGAACCAATGCTTTTATTTGCTAGGCCATGTAGCCACAGTAGAAAGAAAAACTTGGAGAGTTAAATTACCAACTGGAATTAAAACTGAGATATCTGGAGGCATGACATGTGGAATTAGAACAATTTACCACTGTGGACTACATAAAGGATTTAGTTTGAAATTTCACCTAATATTACCTGAAGAAGGTTGGAGTATAAAATAGCTGAAACATTGTGAATATGGCAATAAAAATTAAGACAGCAGTCTGAACAATGTAAATAGTTACAATATCTCATCTCAGAAATATAGACAGAAGTTAACTCCTGCTCATTTCAAGAGCATGCATATTAACTCTAACATATCTGTTTAGGATTGATGAAAATTCAATTTCTTATGTTTGGATGTCACTACAGAACTTTAAAAAGAAAATGTAAAATGTATGATTTCATTTATATATTGTATAATTTAAGTTGTACTTCATTATTCAATATATTTGTTCTTTATCTCATAAACCACAATTTTCCTTATGTCCCTAATCAAACCAACCTCTCTACAAAGGGAATGGGAGGGTAAAGTTAAAAAGTATACAGTTCTTTTACTCTTAGCTTTTAACAATTACATTAAAAAATAAAACACAAAATCCCACTTTCTCGAGATTTGATTAAATTATCATACAATGAAAAATGTTCTTCCGAAAAAATGAATTCATTGCTGCTATATTGTGATCAATGATAATATTAAAGTATCGACTTTGTATTTTTTCATTGTATTATATAAATGAAAATAGATTCAAGTGAGCAGACGTTTATGAACCAAATAATAATAAATGGATTTCTAAAAAAATATTTGCATATTGAGTTTAGAATCTGTAAATAATGATTAGGATTTAAGAAGATTGGAAAGCAAAGTTTTAGTTAGAAACAAGAACATTTACTGTTTGGAATTTACAATAAGGAAACAATATAGTGACTGACTAAGGGTTATTGAAGAGATAGCTCCAAGTTTTTGATTGTATTATCTTTATAATCATTGTTTGAATAGACTTCCTACAAGGGTAAGCAGAAAAATGTTATATGATTAGTTGTGTGGGTGTTGCAATAAAGAAGACAAAATGGAAAGAATAAAAGGTTGTTTGATGATGTGTTGGTGGAAAATCAGTGCAAGTGCCTTCTTCTTTTTCTTTTATGTAGTTCTTCACATTTTTGATACTTAGTGTGCTTTAAGTTGACTCACTGAGAAAATAGATAAGATTGACATATTTAAGAAGGATATTAGAATAATCTAAAACCTATACTGGTAGCAAGCTGCCTGCATATGGATATAAAATGAATTCAGGAAATAGACAAAAACAGAAATGAGTGTATGACAAGGATGTGTCTTCTCACCAGACTTATTCAATCTATACAGTGAGGTGATTCTGAGAGAAGTCCTACAAGGATTCATTATTGATGGACACAATTATTACAACATATATGATATGCAGATGACACAGTGTTAATAGCAGTAGTAGGCCTCCGTCGGTCAGGGTCTACCATGGGTAGCATTCTAGTTGTCTGTTTGGCTGGAGCATTGGCATCTGTGACTGTAGAAACTGGTGCATGAGTTTTGTTGCAGAGGATGCATTTGTTTTGTTTCTGGTCGGTCGAAGCAGTCATTTTGTTTCTTGCGAACCCACCTCTTCATGGTGATTTATGTTAATTGCTCCTCCCTTGATTTAAGTTGTTGGGCCAGGGTTCATCTCCATTTGAACTGGTTGACTGTTATGCTCTCCCATGACTTTGTGTTGATGCCTACAGCTTCCATATTGTGTTTCATGATGTCACGATACTGCAGTTGTGGCCGCCCAGTGGGTCTTCTTTCGGAATCTACGCTGTTTAAGAAGTGTGTACATGGTAGGCAGACCAACTTGAGACAGGACCTCAGTGTTGGGCACCTTGTCTTGCCATGAGATTCCCAATATATGTCGGATACTTCTCACCTGGCAGGTGTTCAGACACCTCTCTTGCCTGGCATATATGGTGCATATTTCACTTCCATATAGCAGTGCACTGATGACACAGGTGTTATACACTGCCATCTTTGTCTTCACTGTCAGTTAATAGCAGACATAGACAGAAAACTACAAAAAATGCTACAGAAGGCAGTGAAGGAAAATGAAAAGACAGGACTAAACATTAATTGAGAGAAGAAAGAATGCATGGTTGTTAGCAAAAAGAACAGCCAAACATGCAAATTACAAACTGGAGATAACAAAATTAAACAAGTACAATTAAAATATCTGGGAAATATTTTAACAGAGCATGGAAAGTTCAACTCTGAAATCTGAAAGGGAATTGGGATAGTGAAAAATGTCTTCTATAAGCTAAGTAATGTATAAAGAAATTGAAAGATTTTGTTAGAATCAAAGAAAAAAAAAATCCTGAAAGGTTGCATAATATCAATCCTCTTATATGACAGCGATTGCTGGACAATCTACTCATAAATAATGAAGGACTTGAACCAACAGAAATATGATGAGATTATCATGGACTGAACATGTGAGCAAGGACAAATCTTTAGAGAAAAAGGGAACAAAAATGATATTTATTTAACATCAGGAAGAGATAGTTTATATTTCTAGGGTACATGAAAGAGAGCTTGGAAAGTTTGATGCTTACAGTAGAGATTAAAGGCAAGCAAGATAGCAGAAAATGATGCATAACCTACTTAGTCAGTTGAGAAAATGAATGTTTGTATAGTGTTTAGGAGAAATAATGAAAGGACAAAATCAACTAAGAACTGTAAAGGATGGGAATTTGTGGAGAGCCATGATCACCAGTGTCTTGAAGAAGCATGGTTCATGAACAAAGAAGAAAATGGAAAAAATAAAAGTTTAAATTTGTGTGGGTGTTAAGTAAAGATTTAAACATATATTAGTGCAAATATTACTTTTTTATGGTATATTGTTACTGTCTTGATTGTTAACCCTTTAGGGCCATTCGTATCATATTTGATACAGTATTTCCCTATAAGGAAACATTTGGTATTCATTGACTGAGCAGTCAGTACTGCTTTCATTTGAAATTTATAAAATATTTCTCTTAAAAAATTTTTCAGGAAAATATTTCTTTCAAGGCTTGTTTTCATACTGTATCAAATATGATATGAATGGCCCTAGAGGGTTCATAAGCATTAATTTGATTGTCTAAGAAAATATAGGTTAGAATTTAAGTTTAGTATTTCTAATCAAGTACAAGTATTGTAAAACTTATTGGTAAAAAAAATGGAGCCAGTATGTTCAGTTCAAATTTGAAATTAATGGCAATCTACTGCAGGAAAATCTTCTGCCCAGTCAGTCATGTCTCTTTCAAGATATAATCACTCAAGCGTGTATCATGTATGGCACTTGACTGACTGTTGTGTTCATTTTTACATAAATACTTTTAACAATGACATCAATCTATTTCTTCCTCAGTTAGGAGTTAAATAACAGGGTAGACTGGGTGGCAACCCCTTCTAAAAGATAGAAAATTCTGAATTGTAAATCATGAATAAGACAATGAAAGATCACTCCACTATATATTCCAAGAAGTCATGGTAAATCACATGTAATAAACAAAACGATATTCATGATTACTTGCTTCATGAAGGGACATTGATTTAAAAAGAAAATTGAAATAGGGTTCCTAGTCAAGGGAGATAATCAGTAACTAAAATATACAGGGGTCTGTAAAGTCATTAGAGTTTGAAATATAAAACCAACATTAATTGTAGTCTGAAGCTTTCCTCTTTACAAATAAAGTGACAGAGAAGCTCTTGCTTTCTTTTTCCCTCAGTGCATACATCTTTTTCCCTATTTCAATTCTTTTCTATTACTGGTAATCTAGAATATTACCTGGACAGGGCTTATGTGGTCAATTGACATCATGCGAAAGTTAACCAATGGCTAATGCTCCTGCTAAAATCAAATCAGAAATGTATAGGTGTTAAGAAAATATAAACAGATGAATGAATACTTGTATAGCCTCTTTGGTTGGTTTATGTTTGCACACATGCATGTGGAAGTCAAGTCAGCCATCAGAGATTCAAGCAACACACCAACCAGCCAACAGAAAACTTCTTCCATGCAATCCAGAGATATACTCAAATAATCTTCACAAAAAGAATATGTAGAAAACCATGGAATGAATTCAAGAGACAATCCACTCGCTAAAATATCCAGAATATAATATAGCACAAACAGTGACCTGATACTACATTCCACCTGACACACACATTAAAGAACTATGCTATATTTACATGAATATACATATACACAGAAGGCAAACTGTTTATAACCTGAACAAAGCAATACATACATAATAATGAACATTCACATGAATACCACAATGACTTATACAAAGAAACATTTCAAAAACACAAAATTCAAAAGGACAGAAATAATCATTGACATGTAACAAAAGATGCAACCTAATAGAGTCAACAACAAAAATGAAATGATGGCATCGTTAATAAAACCTTGTCTTTACTTGTATGTCACAACCCCTTCTATATGATAAAACTATTAATATCATAAAAAAAAATTAACAATAACATATCAATATGCAAAAAAATATTTAGCTGCCACATCTAATTTTTTCGTAATGACTTTTTGATATTCTCTGAAGACTTTGTGGACACCCTCTATATAAAATCTGAGAAAGTAGGATTTTCACAAGTAGTAAATAAATTAGCACCTTTTACAATAGGGAAAAATCATCACATAAAATTTTAAACACTTATTGTTCTGATGAAGTTGATTCAAATGTATCTGATGTATTAATTTGGAGATGAGTGTGCATTAGTTAAAATGTATAAAAGAAGTTAAGACAACTTGGTTCTGTTGGTAACTACTTGAAGAATAAAATAAGACTAAGCTCAAATTTTGGTTGTGTCAGCTAATGTCACTTTTGTGAAGGTGAAGGATTCCATTTCATGTCACTTGTCATCGTACTTTTGTTGATACAAAATGATAATGGTTGACAAAGTGGAGACAATAATGTATGAAATTTATTTTATCCACAATTATTGTAACAAATAGATTCTTTATTTCTTGTTAGTTATGACAAATATAAGATATCGGGTGTAAACAAATGCTTTAATTTTAAATGAATTAACCTGAAACATAAAGGGTACTCAAATGACTTTAAAAAAAATTTACATGGTGTGATACATTGTCTAAATTATGCAAAAATGAAAATAACACTGACATCTAATTTTAACAGATATTTACCAAAATTACACAAAAATATCTCAAAACAATAAAGAATAAATGCATTCAATAAAATTGCCATTGGCTTCAACCACTGTTTCCAGACAACTCTGGAATCTCCTGCAACTTTTCTGGACAGTCTCCTTGTTTAAGTTGGTGAATGCTATTATAATCCTTACCTTCAGTTCATTTTCTGGCATGAGTGCCAAGCATGCCATTTTCAAATTTTTGACAGTGAATTGCTTCGTAGTGCTTTTCTTCTCACAGATGGTGCCCCACTGACCCTACTATACTGTGCAGCTGACAAACTCAAAAACAAGTAATGCACCTGTGCAAAATTAAAAAACAGACAATTTACCTATTATACCCTGTATAATTTTCTTTAATAAACAATTTTTCTTAAGCAAAGGATATTATCTTCAGATGTAAATGGTGAAAGTAACCCCATAAAATATAATCAATATAAGATTAACATAAAAAAAAGAGAAATTGATTTTATTTATCATGGAATATAGACTATCATAAAATATGAATTTTTTATGGTTACTTTTATCTTTTATTATTTAATCAGCAAGATACCTTAGAAGATCTGCAAAACTTACTGATTGGCATTCTTTGTCAAAGTTGACAATAACTTGAACTAAACTTTTTGCCTTTATCTATGAATTTATTAAATGTTACAACTTTTGAAAGAAGAAATCAGTAATGTTTGAGAATTCTTTTTTTTTTTTTTTGTTGGTTCCAATCCTTATTGGAATGACTATAAAACACTTTCCTTTCCCATTTTATAGGCTGAAACACACAAATGCAGGCTGGGATTTTTTTCCTAGCCATTAAAATAAGCAGATTCTTGGTTGCATCTAACTCAGTCCTGGTCTGTTTTGCCTTGAAATTAGAATACTTTTTGTTTGTCCAAACTTGCCATTGTGTGTCAAATCCAATTCTTAGTTTGTGAATTTTGTGCCATATTACTGTTACTTTGCCTTGCATATATTGTTTACTTGCTTTATATTATTTTTGCCATGTTTTTTTCTTTTTCTTGTTGTTTATTGAAAGCTTTATCAATTCCTGTTTGTTGGGCAATTTTGCTGTTTGTTTACATTTAATCATGGCCACTTACTCTACATTTTTTGAAAGAAGACATTAATAATACTTGAAGATTCTCAAGGCAATTATCTTGATTTTTGGATGCAAGAGAGTTGACCATATTAAAAAAAACTTTCAGACTTTAATCTTTGAGAAGAGAAGCAACTTTTGCAATCAAGCCTTGCACAGACTTGTGATCATTGGCTCTTTTTTGGATATACATTTTGTAAGATAATGCCTATTAATGCCATGTTAAATTTTATTAAGTTAGTTTTTTAAAATTTGTATTTATCCTGTCAAAACTTTCAGGATATATTTATATTCATATGACAACATGCCATTTGAATTTCCATTAAAATATTTGTTTTTATGATAAATATTTACACTAAACTTTTAAGTAATGTGAAGTTTTATTACGTCATGTGTTGGGGAGAACCCCTTTTTACTCATAAGAATGGACTCGCCTTCTGTGTTCATATAATTCTACCTATACAGAGAACGGTAGTGATTGTTGTAGTAGTTGTACAGCCACTTAATTGGTCAGTAAGTTGATGCATATTAAGTTGGAGTTGTTTTGGATATAGACTCATTACCTGGACATACTTCTTCACTACAAGACTATATATTGATTCCTACTAACAGTATTCCTGAATTGACTAACCCGTGTTCCAGTTTGTATATTTTTGTTCAATATAACTTATAGTTTCTATCTCCATCTCTGCATTTTGTTATTTATTATTTTGTGTGGTTTCTCAACCAGAATCCACAATATCATGTTTTCATGCAAGATATCCCAGCTCTAGCATAATTCCTTCATAGGCAGACTATTTACTTTTTAGCCCACCTTCATAAGATGCAGAGTGAGTTTAAACCATTTTGGGAGAAAATATGCATCTTATGTCATCAAATACTATAATTAATATTTGATGCACAAATAAGAAATGGGGTTGATTTTGTCAATATTAAGCCATAATATTCTGAGGATCGTTGTAATAATCTTCTTTGTCTTCTTAAATGTGGATAGAGAACTCAAGTACTGTGAAAATAACTAAAATTAACATTAAGAATAGAATCAGTTTTAAAGTTGAATCAATTCAACGGCTAATTTTAGGGAAGCTTCTTCCAGTTTTGTTAGCATGACAATCAGCACCATATAGGAGAGTAGTCATGTGAACAAACAGTCAATATGGCTGAAGAATTGGGTAATTAGGATTTAGAAAGGGAAATAATGAATTGTGAATGAGAAAATGATTAAAATCAAAATCATTCATAAAGGGAAAATATTGAACATAGGAAGAGCTGTTCTGTATTTTTAAGGACACTGTTTTTGTATTTACTCTGAAGATGTAAGAACACTATTGATGACAAAATATTTCAAGATGTAATCATTTAATCTAAAATTTACATCAGTGTCAAATTTTTGATAACATTTTTCCCAATGAAAAATATCAGATGATACATTTTTTTTATTAATGTAATCTTTGTTATTTTGAAGTTTCAATATAGCTGGATTTCAAATAGAATAATAATTTTTTCTTGTTATATACAAAGATATAATTTCTCTTTTCACTTTAGATATTATCAAAGATTTCAGAAAGATAAGTTTTTTATTCTGTTTTCCTATACTACTCAATAAAATAAAACCTATTTTATAGCTTGTAAATACTACTAACATTTATATGAAAAGTTCAAGTCTCTAGTAAGCCAATGACACCATTGGCAACAAGTACTTGTTTCCACTGGCAAGTGGATATGTGGGTAGTGTAATGAATAGCAGCTTGGAAGGAGAAATCAGTGGGCCAAGTTGTAATACCTGAAAATACCTCTGGGGAAAGTATGAATTCATCTCCACTTATCTGCGTTAACTAGTAGAACGTGTATCTGGAAAACTCATTCTTTCAGAAAATTTGTTAATATAATTATTTGCCAAAATAGTATTTCTTACAATCAAAATTACGTCAGTTAAGTGATACATGCTTGGGCAATCATGTTTCTAAAGAGACATGACTAACTAGGTAGAAATTTTTCCGCTGTAGGTCGCCATTACTTTCTGCAGTAGACTGGTTGCCAACCAAGACTATAAAACCTAATCTGTCCTGTTATTTAACCCATAACTGGAGGGAAGAGATGGATTAATACCTTTCCCAAGCGTATTTGCATGTAAGTGAATGCAACAAACTTAACTGGAATTCAAACTCAACTTTCCAATTTCTCATTCTGAGCTGATATCCACTGAACCACAACACACATTTAATTATGTATTGGTTTGAAACAATTCCTAAAAAGTTGATAAACCATGAAAAACATGAGTTGGCTAAGAGTGGGATAAAAAGGGAAAATTTTATGACCATCCTGGACAGCAGAAATGCTAGGTGCACATTTACTTGTCTCAAATTCCATGATACGATGGCATTAAAAGCAAATTTTGAGGAGCTTCTATTCTATTAAAGTATGATATATTTGTAATTCTTTAATTACTCTGAAATATCAGAATCAGTTTTTGTATAATTTAAAAATGTTGTTGCTGACTTCTTTGTTGTCAGGCTTACATGTAGCAGTTTTAACTGCAAGATGATCATACCTAGCTGTTAATCTAGTACCGCACTTAAACTTGTAAAGTTGAGGTACCAAATAGAAAAACTCATTAGAACAATTACTATTAAAATGTTAATAGAAAAAACACATAGAAGGCACATGGAAGTGAGAAAGCGACAGAAACCAAAATGCCAGATCAGGACGGATAATATTGCAGATTCTTTGGATCTTATAAAGAAGTTTTAAATACATAACAGAAGCAACAAATCAGATGTGACAGCAATATTCTAAGCATAGATGAATGGTCGACTTATAAATGTGTAAGATAGAATCTGGTGTGAAAAAATGTCTAGCATAATACAGTGAATCAACTTTTCTAGCAACAGACAAAGCAATTGATTTAATATATTTTTAATTCATGTTAGCAAAAGTGCTAGCCTGAGAAGGTGCTAGGAGTCATGCAGATGGAAGATTAAAAAGGATCTCTAAGATGATTAAAAAAAGAATAGTTTTATTTTGGAGACATTAAAATTAACACGCCACTTCTTGCTCCAGTTAACAATGGATTCTAGGTCATTTTTTAGATTAGCTATCAATTTGACCCTTTTTGAACTGATCAGACTTAGCACTACTATTTAGTCTTGTTTTAATGCTATCAACATAGATATTGAGTTGAGAACTGATAACATTGTGAAGGTTGTTTATGAAAATTAAAAACACTGTAGGACTGTGGTAGATGCCTGCATTAAAGCAAAATGATTTAGAGTAATAGCTGTTGAATACAACTTTTATTTTGCAATCAATAATTTATTTCGCAAATACCATAATCTTTTGAGTTGTGAAATAGACCAGCATACCAGACCCTATTAAATGGCCTTGAGATATCCAAAGCAACAGCCCAAGTGTTACCATTCTCATCTAAAACTTCATAGACTCTTTCGGCAATAACTAACTTCAACAGTATACCTAGACCAGCTAAAGTCATATTGCTTGTCTGAAAGAAGATTTTGTGAGGTGAGGTGCTTAACCATTTCAGAGTTGATTTTAGTAATTTACCAAAAAGATGTAGAAAGCCAATAGACAGAAGCTTAGTAAATTTTTTAAACAGATCAAAATACAAAGATTTGTGGGGTATTTTAAAATTATCTTTAAAGAATACATATTTACAATCAGAAAGATTTTAAATTACTGAGATACATAATAAGGGAAATTGCAATTAACTATTTATTGAGCTTGTAAATAGAATAGGTACTGAGAGGGGTAGTAAGAAGATAAATATTGCTTACAGCTACAAAGGATTGAAAACTGTAGAGAACTAGAAACATTCATGTTCTGAAGGGACCTGGCACATAAAAGAATTTATATTATGGAAAGTAAGATTTGAATATACAATTACATGCTTATGTAATCTCACTATATTCATGATCAGCAATTTGTTTCACAGGCCATTTTTACTGAATAGAGTTTAGTCTTCCTTAGGTGTTCCATTATTATGGCCTTGTGTCAGACTAAACTAAGTAAAAGTATATACTCCCTGATACCACTTTTAAAAGGGATTACTTATTGGCATATTTCAAAATGTCAATTGCATATAAACCAATGAAATCAATGTTTGGATATTGACAAGAAAGAAATTATCTGAGATGTAGAAGATTAATACTTCATTTATAGTCATAGAAGTTTTCTATGGCAAGACAAAAAGGATTTTCACTTCATTACTATGTTCTTTGTAGTTCTCAGTTTTGTGCCATTTTCTTTTTAATATATTAGTTAAGCAATTTTTCCTTTCCATTTCTAAGATGCACTATAGTGACAATTGTTGTAAAAAAAAAAAAATGATGATGAGCGGTGATGGCCAAAAAGTGCAGTGCTATGCTGCTATCCAGCGGGCCAGCTGTTTTTCTTTTGGTTGCCTCAAGGGAATGGATTTCAGGTTTCCCTTTCTCGGCCTGTTACACAGGGCAGTTGTGAA